>JAFEMH010003595.1:187500-256655 GCA_022495995.1 Adenophora triphylla var. japonica
TGAAATGCCAAGTGCCACCTAACGTTTCATCGCCTAATCATCCATTAGATGATGTCACTCATATTCCTCAAAATGTTGATGAACCCGAGGAGGATATCTTACCAGCTGAATTTGCCAACTCCCCGCCTCGTTCAGTCATCTCGCGCACATTGATATTGATGAATCAGAGGAAGAGGAAGAGGAAGAGGAAGAGGAAGAGGAAGAGGAAGAGGAAGAGGAAGAGGAAGAGGAAGAGGAACCAGAGTTTGATTCATCAGAGGCCGAAGACGAAGATGAAGAACTCGAGTTTTGTAGTAATTCGAGTCCAAATGATGATGATGGGGACGAAGATTAATAATAGTTTAAAGTTTAAAATTGTATTGTGAATGCTTTAGATTATTAGAACTTTAAAGTTTTATATGTATTGTGAATGCTTTAGATTATTAGAACTTTAAAGTTTCATATGTATTGTGAATGCTTTAGATTATTTTTAATATCCGTCGTTTTATATATATTGTGAATGCTTTAGATTATTAGAACTTTAAAGTTTTATATGTATTGTGAATGCTTTATATTATTAATAGTTTAAAGTTTTATATGTATTGTGAATGCTTTAGATTATTAGAACTTTAAAGTTTTAGATGTATTGTGAATATATTGTTTCCTATTGTTAAAGTTGTATATTTTAATATTTTTACCGTAATACGTATGAGTTCTAGTAGAAAGGGCAAGGGTAAGAGGACCAAGCCCATTTACACTTTGATTACCGGGACGCAACCGTCCCGATCCGGTAAGCGATGGTGTTGACCCCTCACACAGTAGTACTAGCTCCACCTCCGGGGGGCTCGGACTGCATCACCGTCGATTCCGAGGAGGATATATGTGCGGATCTCATCACTTTATGACCAAGTAAGTAACTCTTCATGAATTTGATATAAGTTGGTTCATTTTTGCTTTATATATAATTCAATATTTAAGTTAAAATGTTACTGTATAAATATACTTGGCAGGTTTGTTGGTGGATACCCCACCACTGGCACTAAGATCGGGCACATCTGGCGGTCTCGGAAAATGACCGAGTTTTGGCCCAACTGGAAAAAATTGCCACAGAGGCGAAGGAGGATGCGTGGGATGAGTTTAAGGTAATGTGTTAATGGTTTTTATTTAAAAATTAAATGTTAGTTTGTTATTAAAATGTTATAATTAATAATGATTATACTCTTTTAGTTTTGTAATGTTATCATTATATGTTGTAGGCTAAATATTATTGGGATCCGTACATCGCGAGGAGACGGCTAGATTTGTTTTCTTTGAAAGCTTGAGGCTCACAAGCCGTTTAAGGATTTTATTTGTAACATATTTATCTATCCTTAATTAGTTTAATTAACAATGATTATACTCTTTTAATTTTATAATGTCATCATTATATGTTTACAAGATATTCATATTTTTTATAGGTACCACGAAGAAAAATTATTATATCAAGCTCGGCTCGCGGCGGGACAATGCCCCTTGTGTCCTACTTTTATGACCGGTGAGGTGTTTGGTCAATTTTGCGAATATTGGGAGCCGCCGCGGCGAAGGTCAGATCCGAACAGGCCAAGGCCAATAGAGCAGCTCCTGTGGTCGGCGGCGTTGCATACCGGGGGACGCTCACGGCCGCCGAGCATCACGACCGCATGGTATGTATGTTAATTTAAATGTAGTAGTGTATGGATGCTTTTAAATAGGTTTATGTACGTATGTTAGCCGGGAGCCAATGTTGATGCTATGAAATCCATAGTTTTAGTGTAAATGTAGTGTATGCATGCTTTTAAATCGGTTTAAATGTTGCATTTATATATACAATTTCAAAGTAATAATCTCGCTTATTTTATTTATAGGAAAGGGAGTATGGTCCGAATATCACTTTTGTGGATGTTTACGCTAGCACCCATATTCGGAATTCTACGGCGCCCGATCAACCTCCGCAATGGGTTGACGATCGATGCGCTCTCGCCTTTGTAAGTAAACTACCATTAAATGACTTGATTTTGAATATGTAAATTTATTTATGTACCTTACATTGTGTATATGATTATAATTGTTTGTTTTATTTTTCAGCCGCATATCAAGCCGCCGTTGTTCCCGAAGGAACGCCTCCCGCGAGCCCGTCCCCTTCGTGCTCGATGTTTGGCAGAGGTCACCTCTCGTGGACATCCAAGGAGAGGAGCCCGAGTGTTAGGGATGGGGATTACGGGCGGCAATGCCCGTCGACGTCGACCGCCGTCGGCGAAATGTAGCCCGGCCCACGTTTCATGATCCGAGGGTCGACACTCGAGGTCTGCGTTGGAGGAGGAGAAACGCGAGCGGCAAAGCTTGCGGATGCTTTGGCAGGTTCGACGCAGATGCAGGAGGAGAACGATCGACGTCATGCGCAGATTCGCAGACGATGCGTAGACTCAAAGACAATTGGCGCCGTTGATGGCTCATCTCGCCAGACTCCTGTGGTAATTTCCCGCCTCCCCGTGTTGATTGCGGACATTTTTAGACATTTTTAGACATTTTTGTATTAATTTATACTTGTTTGTAAACATTTGAGACATTTGATACCCGCGGAGCCCTCCCCGCCTCTCCCCCGCTCTCCCCCTCCCCCTCTCCCTCTCCCCTCCCCCTCTCCCCCTCCTCCCTCCCCCTCTCCCCTCTCCTCCCCCTCCCGAATTGGTACGGTGGTATTTAGTTTTTATTTGGTACGCCGATATTTGAATTTTAGTTTTTATAGTTTTAGTTTTATAAATTGAAATGTTATATCGTGTACAAAAAATTTTGGTTTATTGATATTTTAAATTATTTTTTTTAAATTTATTTCAGAATCGCCGACGGAATTTTCCGTCGAAATTAATGCCGAAATTAAAATTAATTAAATAAATTAATTTCAATGACGGAATTTCCGCCGCTATAATCATTTAATTTTTATTTAATTTTTAATTTCACGCGGAAATTTCCGTCGCCGTAATAAAATTTAAATTAAAATTAAATAATTTCAATGATTTAAATTCCGCCGCCGAAATAATTTAATTTTAATTTAAATTTTATTACAAATGACGGAAATTTCCGCCGAAATTAATTTAATTAAATTAATTTTTATTACAAATGACGGAAATTTCCGCCGCGAAATGAAAATTTAATTAAATTAAATTAATATAGCACGGAATTTTCCGTCGCCGAAACCATTAATTCACCGGCGGAATTAATTTCCGTCGGTAAAAGAAAAAATAGCGGCGGAAATTGACCCGTCTGAGCACCGCGACGAGCCGGTAGCGGCGGACCACCGACGGAATTTTTCCGTCGGTGATTTATTTTAGCGACGGAAATATAATTTTAGCGGCGGAAATTTCCGTCGCTAAATGACCTTTTTCTGGTAGTGTGTTCTGACATCTTCAAGTTTCTTGCATGGGTTTTTGACTAGGTCTTCATAATATGGTGAGTCTTTATTAAGACCCATCCTAAATGCTTCAGTTGCAGTTGACATGTCCAGATTTGGTATGTCCACCGCTTCTTTGTTGAACCTGCTTAAATAATCCTTAAGAGTTTCCTCCGGTTGTTGAGTTATCCGATACAAATCACTAGTAAGTTTTTCAAATACCCTGCTGCAAAAAAACTGATTAGTAAACATATCAATTAATTATGCATATGAACCAATAGATCCCAAGGGTTGATTTATGAGCCATCTTAAGGCTGCTCCTGTTAATGTGGATCCAAACCCTCTGCATAAACAGGCTTCTTTATATAGTAGAGGGATATGGATGACATCCATCTTCTCCTGGTAAAGTGCTACATGCTCCATTGGGTCCGTAGTACCGTCGCATCTTGCTTCATTTGAGGGACAATAAATCTCTTGGGCAATTCCGTATAAGCAATAAAGGTGTACAAAACGGGTATTGTTGTAGCATGTTGGAGATGATCTACGCATGGGAGATGCAACGCTTGGAACGTTCATGCCCATGTCCCTTAATTCCTTTAGTTGTCTAGCAACGAAATTTCCTGCATCAAGGCTATTAGGATTAGAATTAGGATTAATAAAATTATAAGCATAATTTGTAAAACCCCTTTTAATCCTGAAGATGGTGTCTGAAAGGATGGCATTGAAGTTGGCAAGGTGGAACATGGATTAGTGATGATGCTTTCAGTCTGTGTCACATGGCTTCCTGAACCTCCTACCCCCCGAGTCTCCTGTAAAGCTGAAATGTCTAGGTTGTAAGGGAGATATCAGTGCTTGACAACGGGGTGTTTCATGTCCTTGAGCAGACTCTTGTCGAAGACGGGTAATAGCATTGAACAACTCCTGGTTAGTACGTTGTTGAGTATCGTGTTGATTCTTCAAGCAATGCATCATGTTGGTCAAGTTAGTCATAAATTCAAAAGTCAGCTCCTGAGGAATCACAGCCGGTAAGGTAACACCCGTTGAGCTCAGTTGGATAGGCATCCCCAGCGTCAAAGGCTGTTGAGTAGGCATCCCAAGTGTATGTGCAACTTGGGCTCCAGATGTACTAAGTGCTCCTGTCCTTCCTGCAACGTTCTGAGTACCCTGACCAGAGCTAGAATTGCTCATCTTGAAATTTTCTTAGCGAACTTAACAAACCAAAGTTCCCACAGACGGCGCCAAATTGTTTTGGTCAATTTCTTGTATATTGAAATTGAACTTTCAGTGGAATGATTTTGGGCAAATTTGGAGTATAAGAATGCCAAAATTCAAGATACTATGCCAAGATGTAACGAGGAAAGCCCTTGATCAATTGATCTCCGGCACAAAACCTCGGGAGGCTTTAGAAAAATCCTACCTTAACAAAAATGTTTATAAATTTATGTGATGTGAGTACAAAGTGAAAGTATAGTGAGAGTTACAATGTTGCCGTCCATGGCGCCTATCCCTATCTCTCATTTTATATCCCTAGTACTTGAAAAAGTAATCAACACGTAACCGAAGATCCCAGAAAATTCGCATCAGGTTGCTAGAGTTTAGGGACCGTTTGCCATGATCTTATCTTCCGTTTGAAATACGTTTGAAATACATGAGACTTAGTCGTTGATCCTTTGCGTAGTAAATATTCCTGAAAAATAGGAACGGTTGAATCTACACAAGATGAGTTGAACATGCATCTTCAAATTGTTAGAAGCAAGAATGTCATGTTAAAGATGCTGAATAATCAAGATGCTGAAGAACCATGCGAGTCAAGATGTCAATGCAGTGCTCAAGAAAAATCTACCCCAAACACCACCGTCTCTTCATTTATATGTCAACATCTTCGTCGAAAACATAACAAAAGCTAGTCACGTGGGGTCACTTAACTAATTTATGTTAGCTTTTTGACGAGAAGGTTGACAGAGTAAGCATATTTTGAAAATTATGAAAGTTTAATGAGGACATTCTAAAAATAAAAAGCTCAATGAGATCATTTTAAAAAGCATAAACTTTTGTGACTAAAATATAATTTAAAAGTTAGGTTCAGACAAGCATGTAACCTGCTTTAACTAGCAATCTCCCAGGTTTAACTGTCAAATCTGCCCAAACCATGTGCAGTTCCCCATCCTAACTGCATATAAACAATAAACCTGTTTCCAGATTTTTCACAACTGTTTTATTTTTTCTTGACTTTATTTACTACGTGCCTTAGTTTTAAACATCCAGAGAGTGGCAAGACCATTCATGTCTTCTTGAATTTAGTTTCATCTCACATGACACATGCCTTTTAAGAAGGAAAAACTAATTTCGTTAATAAAATGATCATGGATGCAAAAAATAAATAAAAAATATTTAATGTGTTGAATGCAAAAATAAGTTAATATAACGTGTTGTATGCAAAAAAAAAATAAAATAGTTTAGTACTAAAACACGCAAAAATTGAATAGTTAGTGATTTTTGGTATAATTTTTTCCTTTTTTTATTAGTTATTTTTTATTGACCATACAAAGAGAAGGCTAAAACAACAAACTATGGCCCCCTTTTTTAAGTACATGAATCTTCGCAAGTTAAGTCATCTTAACCATCAAAATCTCAACTATATATTTCAATAATTGAATCACCCCACATATGCATTATTTATTCAACTTGATTTTCAAATGAAAATGCTCTCTAAGTAGACAATTCACTTAACTTACTTGAATTTATGGAATCCAACAATCTTTTCAAATTTCCTACATAATGCAACCTCATTCATGAATAATATGCACCCTTTTTCTAAATATCCCCCCTCGTACGAGACCTTAACAAGAGGTCTTGGGTTCGAGCCATGAGAATGCAGCAGCGTTAAAAACTTTGTTGTGAGAGTTTTGCCCCCTTGTGATCCTACTCGGCTCAAACTAGATTAGTCGACATCTAAGGCGGTGTTCGAATACTAGTGGTTCACAAAGAAAAGAGTACAGTCAAACTGTGTATAACCCGCCCGGAGTCAAGGAGAGGTTGCAACGAGATCAAAGTAAAGATAATCAAAACATAAGTTCAAGTTGAGCTAACCAAAGTCAACTCCAGCACCTCCATATGATCAGCCTGAATACAGAAAGAAAATAATAATTTTTTTAAAAAAAAAAAAGTGTTGACTTGCTTAAATTAAGCTTTAGCAGCATTGTTACAATTTGCATGTATAAATTAAACTTCCTCTAATATTAATCTATGACACTATGATAATCTATAAATATTTAAGGGTAGTTAAAAGTTAGGTATTGGTAATGGATATGGTTCAGACAAGCATATCCATCTAGTTTCAAGAAATCTCCCAGAGTTTAACTGTCAAATCTGCCCAAAACATGTGCAGTTCCCCATCCTAACTGCATATAAGCAATAAACCTCATTCCAGATCTCTCACAACTGTTTTATGTTTTCTATTTTTTTTTTAATTTATATATATATATTTACTATGTGCCTTAGGTATGAGCATCCAGAGTGGCAAGACCCTTCATGTCTATAATTTTTTGTAATAGACCATACAAACAAAAGGCTCAAAGAACAAACTATGGCCCAATAAACTTGGTTTAAGCCCTTTTCTTCCGAGGGGTAAGGGGTGGTACCATCAGCTAACAGCTCGTATATTGGGCAATTGAATTTGATCTGGACGGTAGATATTTAATGGGGGTTCAGTTGAGGACTTACAAGCCTCCCCACCCCACATCATCAGGAGCCTGTTGATTTGAATAATATTTAATTTAAGTTGTTTGTTTTATTCGACTGCACTGTAGTCGGATGGTACATACACTCATCCCTTTTCTAAGTGCATGAATACTCACAAGTTAAGTCATCTTGAACATCATAGTCTAAACTATATTTCAATTATTGAATCACCCCACACATGCATTATTCAGCTTGGGGCATGTGGAGAATGTCCTAATGATGCCACTATTTTCAAATGAAAATGCTATCTAAGCAGACAATTCCCATGACTTATACTTGGATTAATGATACCCAGCAAACTTTTCAAACTTGCTACAGCATGTCCTACATCATGAAACCTCATTCATGAATTATGTACCCTTTCTAAAGATCTCCCTTCGTCTCAAAAAAAGTCTCATTTGACAGGTCAAAGTACTCAAGGACAATGCCTTACTTCCTTGTACCTTCTTGCCATTGCACAAAAATCATAGCCTCATCTTCAGGAGTTATACGGTACAACTGTACAAGCCACTTAGCAATATTAGACTAGTATCTCGTATCAGTAGAAGGGCGTACCTGTACTGTCTCTGAGTTCAAATCATGCCTCTTTGGAGTTTGGGCTATCACATCACTCCCCTAGCTGCCTAATGAGCTCCGGACCAAGCTCGTGGATTCAAATCATGCTTCTTTAATTGAGCAAGCTGTACATCATAATTGCCTAACGAGCTTATAGGCGAGACAACACATGCATAGGTTAATAATTTGGATCTATAAAAATGACTCGGGTTCAAGTTCACAAACTAAAAAAAAGTGGACAAAAAAGACCATCCCTATCAAGTATAAGGCCTTTGCTAGCTCCTTTCTACCAAAGTGAGAGAAGGAACTTTAAGGGAGCCAAAATGGCCAAGGTATCAAGGTCCAATGTGTCTCTTCTTTTATAATACACTTCTCAACTTATTATCCCATATCAGAAACAGACAATAACCCTTTTAAAGACAGCAAAGGACCCATTTTTTATGACTTTCACATGAAAAGAACACTTGAGCATCATGGCTCTTTATGTCAAGGGATACCCTAAATGCACTTTCCATTGCCATGTTCCCCACCCGCAAAATTGTAGCAGGATTTTCTACAGGAATGGAGAAATCACCTGGCTGTCTGGCAGGCTTCCTGACAACCAATCATGCCCGCAAGTGAGCCCTCACAGACTGTTTTCTGGTACCAAACGCTAAATACCACACTCAAACGGGTCCATGTAAGTGAACTGGTTCTTAATGAACTACAACCACCCTCAAGTCTAAACTAGCAATTAATCAGGAAGGGGGTCAAATAATTTTGTAAAACAAGAAGAGAAAAACCATGTTATTAAAGTGTCCCTCTACTAATATATTATGTCATTCATTAATAAAAAAAAACATTGAAAAAAAAAAAACATGTTAATCAAAGCAAAGTCTGGAGAGGAAACCGCATCTGAACTTTCAAAGCCAGTTCATTAAGTGAAAGGGCGTACAGTAATGTTAACTCAAGAGGTTCGATTATATTGCAACAACATACGTCATATAAACATTAAATGTACCCACATGTAGTGCCGCTTTTCAAGAACCATACAGTTGACCATGCGTCACAAAAAAAGATAGCAGATGTTACTCAGTCTTTTTACCCATGGCATGGACGAACAGATACTATATTGAAAGTTATCAACCCATGACATGGTCACAAAAGATGCTATCATTACTCGCTGACTTGAAGATCTTAAAGCCAATTTTTGATCACAACCTATTTGCTCCCTCCCCAAGCAAGAAAACTGTCCTCCGATCCAAACTCCTGCAGAAATAATTGGCCATCGAATCACGATACGTTACAAGAGAAAAAAATAAGTATAAATAAAACAAAAAGGAAGAAAATAAATGAACTTACAAGCTGACTCAGGCGGAAATCAGGAGGTGTATCAAGATCTATGTTTGCTGGATCTACTAGGTCCAAAGCTTGACAAGCCTCCAAATCCTTCTTAAGAAACTCTTTTCCTAGGTAAGCATAGTCAGTAAGACGACCTTTTTGTTCTCTGCCACCTTTTTCATTTCCATCTCTTCCCGGTGATTGGCTCTGAAGAAACTCATCACACAAAGAAAGACCTTCCACCAGTTGTTGAGAGTCTAACAAATACTGTGATCCACTATCCCACAATGTTGGGTCTTCGCCTGCCTGATTTTCGTTATAGTCCATCTGATCAACCTCATGATTTGGGTCTTTGTCAGCCAGATTGCCATTATTATCTTCCATTTGGTCAACATAATTTTCAACCGTGGAGTGTTCTTGATGATCAGGCATTTCCAATGCATTTCCCAGTTTCTTTTCTTGTATACACTGCATGCCATATTATGAAACAATCAGAATTTTAGTTAGACAACCAGAGAAAAAAACAGGCACACGCGTGGAGATAAAGGGATGATGATACTTGAGATGTAAAATCGTCAAACACACTTAGTTCTTCATATGTGGGAACCTGGTTGTATTTTGAGTGCGGAAACTACCAACCATAAAGATAAACAGAGAAGCATGTTGCAAGTTCTACTTTCCTAATAAAAGATCTAACTGAAAAAGCTATGTTCTACGCATTTGGAGCTCTCTTGATGTCAAGTAAACGCAGCGGAACAAAACGAACAGAAAAGAGTTGAATAATTCCTCGTCAAAGGATCTTAAACAACCAAAATAACGAACAATTCAAAGGGAACGTTCGACCTCTTCGAATCCACGAATAGGGTTTAACAAGCCAATATTGACTTCAAGGAATAATCCTTAATTTGCAAAGCAAAAGTAATTCAATAATAAGAGTTCTACCCCAACCATAATGAAAACAAAGTATTTATATGACCTAGGAAAAGCTGAAAACCTAATTAAAACGGAATTAAAGAAATACCCAAAATAACCCTACTTAAAGTTTGCAAACTGGAAAGAAAATAAATCGTTGTGCTGAAAATCCGTCATAAGCGCGGCCGCCCTCCTCACGAGCGCGGTCGCGCACCTGTTCCGTAGTTCTGGTCTCTCGCCAGCGCGGTCGCTCTTCCCTCGAGCACGGTCGCGCAATTGGGCCGAGACCACGCCTTCGCCAATCCTCCTCGAGCGGTCGCCCTCCTCTCTGCGCGGTCGCGCACACGCGTAATCTCGCTCTCGCTGATCGGCTGAAACTTGTGCTACATCATTTTCCCCACTTTAAAAGGATTCGTCCCCGAATCCGCATCGCTATATAAAGGATCATCCGGTAAAAATCAACCAAATCGACACATTGAAAGTAGGCGAAATATTCCAACCAACCGCAAATCCACCACATACGCATTGTCATTTATCTTCTTCACCACTTTCGCACGTACCAATCTTCTTCTGATGGAGCTTGCTATATGTTCCTTGAGGGAAACGTTCCTTTCGTAAATGAACCATAACCATATCCCCCACGTAAAACACCTTTTGACGCCGTTTTCGATCCGCAGCCTTCCTTGTACTTAGCGTTGGACTCTTCAATGTTCCTCTTCACCTCCGCTTGCACGTAATCAACCATCTCACCCAAATTTTTCGCAAAGCAACATTATACCCCGGTAAGCTAGGCAACGGAACCAACTCCAAAGTATGAGTAGGAGCCCTCTCGATAGACTATTTCGAACGGAGACATCTTTGTAGTTCGATTGGTCATGTTGTTGAAGGCAAATTCCGCAAGATGCCAACACCAAATCCCACTTCTTGGGATGATCACTACACAAACAACGGACCATGCTACCCAAAGTTCGATTCACCACCTCTGTTCGCCATCACCATGGATGAAAAGAAGCCGCTAAATTGCAAACCCGTACCAAAAATCTTCCAAAGAGTACGCCAAAATGATCGAGGAACTTCGTGTCACGATCGAAGTAATAGTTTTGGAACCCTACGCAAACGAACAATTTCCTTGAAAAACAACCCCGCAATATGTGCAAAGACGTTAGCCTTCCTACAAGGGATAAAATGAGCCATCTTCGAAAAACGATCAACCACAACAAACACCGAATCATTGGACCTGAGTACGAGGTAACCCAAGCACAAAGTCCATAGAAATATCCACCTACGGCTTATCGTGAACCGGCAAAGGAGTATACAACCCCGTATTTTGTGGATCGCCCTTATTCGTCCGGCAAACCATACATTTCGCACAATCTTGTAGGTATCCCTCCTGGATTTGTGGCCAAAAGTACTTCTTCATAACTAACTCAACCGTCTTGTCACGCCCACGATGACCATCTCTATGGATCTCATAAATAAGACTCTCACTTTACGTAACCCTGCGGAATACATAACTTGTCCATGAAGAACAAAAATCCATCTTGCAGCAAAAATAAGCTAGCTTGAACACCATCACGACACTTGGCCCAAGCATCTGCAACCTTATTAGTCTTCCCACTCTTGTGTTTGATAACAAAAGTAAACTGCTGCAAATAAGCCACCCAACGAGCATGCATACGTGAAAGAGATTTCTGACCATTCATATACTTCAAAGCCTCATGATCAGTGTGAAGAACAAATTCACGATGCAATAAATATTGCTCCCAATGCTTAATAGCTTGAACCACTGCATAAAACTCAAGCTCATAAGGTGTCCACTTTCGTTTAGCCTCCTCCAACTTTTGACTCATAAAGGCAACCGGCCTCTTCTCTTGAATCAAAACAAATTTCTATCCCAATCACGTAAGCATCCGTCTCAAGCTCGAAAGGCTTAGAAAAATCCGGTAAAGCTAGTAAAGGAGCACTAGTCAATTTCTCCTTAATTAGAGCGAAACTAGCATCCGCCTCATCACCCCAACGGAAACCTCCTTTCTTCATACATTCAGTAATCGGAGCCACAATGGAACTAAAGTTGCGAATAAAACGACGATAAAAAGTAGCCAAGCCATGAAAGCTACGCACCTCGCTAACCGTAGTAGGAGTAGGCCACTCTCGAATAGCCTTTATCTTGTCTTCATCAACTTGTATACCCTCCGCAGAAACAATGTATCCCAAGAATAATAATTTATCAAGCATAAAACAACACTTCTTGAGATTTATAAACAATTCATTCTCCCTCAACGCCCGCAACACCGATCGTAAATGCCCAACATGTTCCTCCTCCGTCGTGCTAAAAATCAAGATATCATCAAAATAAACAACCAAAAACTTACCATTGAAGGGCTTCAATACTTGATTCATCAAACGCATGAAAGTACTAGGTGAATTTGATAAACCAAACGGCATCACCAACCATTCATACAATCCCTCTTTGGTCTTGAAGGTTGTTTTCCACTCATCACCCGGGCGAACACGTACTTGGTGATATCCACTCCTTAGATCAATTTTAGAAAATATCTTAGCACCACGAAGCATGTCTAGCATATCATCAAGACGAGGAATGGGAAAACGATATTTAACCGTAATTTTATTAATAGCCCGACTGTCTACACACATACGCCAAGTCCCATCTTTCTTAGGAACCAATAGAGCCGGAATTTGCCTGAGGGCTCAAGCTCTCCCTGAATATAACCCTTCTTGATAAATCCTCCACTTTGCTCCTTCAAAATTGCATGTTCAAATGGACTCATTCTATAATGAGCTAGATTAGGAAGAGATGCACCGGAACCAAGTCGATGTTATCTTTGAATATTACGCAGAGGAGGCGACCTGTGGGCGGCTCATCGTGCGTAACATCACGATACTCATGTAACAAAGCCTCCAAAGACTTGGGAACCAAACAAAGCTGAACCGGACACACCCTTTCTTACCGCATGCAAAACACATGTAGCTTCATCAACATCACTCGAAATTCATTAGCGGTCTGAGAGAAACAAGAGGTTTCTTCATCTTCTTAACATAAGGATCTCTTTACCGTAAAGGACACAAGTTAAAACGTGCACCATCTTTCTTAAACTGAAGAATATTATCTCTCCCCTTATGTACTACATCAAGATCAAATTGACACGGCCTCCCAACAATAAATTGCAAGCGGTCATATCAATAATGTCACGAGAGAATAGCATCCTTATAACGACCGATAGAGAAAGGAACAAGACATTGTTCGTGTACCTTAATTTTGCCGACGGAGTTGATCCACCCAACGGAATAGGGTGTAGGATGGGGCGGGACCTCCAATTTTAGCTTGTCCACACTTTGAATCACGAGCCACCAAATTCTCACTGCTCCCATTTGTCAACAATGATCGAATGTCGAAGTCTTTCACCTTCCCTTTGGTGCGAAAAATGCGTGCTAGTGGATCCTCCTCCTCCCTCGGCGTAGTCAACATAAGTCTATTAACTACGAAAGACCCGCGATCTTCCACACCCTCGTCATCACCATTGGGATCCTCCCAATATTCCTGACCATCTTCCTCCTCTCCGCCATCACCGTATCGTCACGATCCACCATATTAGTACTCTTACGGAGGTGACAACCACTAGAAATATGCCCGGTTTGCCCGCGCCCAAAACACGTGTTGCAAAAGTTTTGGCGTAAGGGTTAGCGTTTGTTGGCCGGTAGAATTATTGGGCTTTCTAGTTTGTGTCGGTGACTAGGCTGCAGAACATCATTCTTCTCCTCAGACGCCTTAGCACCAATAGCACGTGTGTCTTATCTTGAGCCAAACCCTTGCTTGGAATAAGAACCTCCAAAGTTCCCGACAAATAGGGCGAGGTCTGAAAGTTGCTTCTCCACCGCGGTAGCCACAGCCAATCGCGTCCTCCAAAAATTCATGAGCATGCGGCTCCACCACATCTCCGATGTTGGCACGAAGGCCGATAACGAATCTCGAAGCTTCGAACATCCGATTCTCCTAAATCACAACGCCGATAGAGTATGGAATTCATGTGAATATTCCGCCACACTTTTCGCCCCCTGTCTACACTCCAAAAACTTTTGATAGATAACATGACCATAATTCTTGGGTAGAAAACGCCGACGCAAAGCTAGCCTCATACGTGGCCGTATGCCAGATTGGCTCCCGAAACTCCCTACGTAATTGATTACTCGGTTGCTTCCACCACGCGAAGCACCCCACGCAATTTATAGGCTACATATGGTACCTTCCTATCCTCCGGAATACCCATCAACGCGAAAAATTTCTCAACCTCTTCTAACCAATCCGAAAATTCGATCATATTCAAATCACCTGAAAAAGATGGTAGATCAGCCTTGATTTTAGGCAACTGATCATTAAGATTATTACCTTCTCTTCTCCCATGGTTCCTATCACCACCCGGCGGTTGAGCTCGACGGCGGCCCTCCCCTCGATATTCCGGTTCAAAATCAAGATCATCTCTGTGCCCGCGATTGCCTTCAACCCTCAAACCGCGCAAAGCCTCCAAAAGTTCAACATGTTGGCGATCTTGGATTACTGCACGTTTCGTAGCTTGTCGCTCCATACGATCAAGGATCGCTATAACCGCGGCTTGGTTGTCTGCGTTGTTGCCACCGTTGTTTCCCGCCATCTCTTCCAAGGATTAACCTTGCTCTGATACCAATTGATGTCAAGTAAACGCAGCGGAACAAAACGAACAGAAAAGAGTTGAATAATTCCTCGTCAAAGGATCTTAAACAACCAAAATAACGAACAATTCAAAGGGAACGTTCGACCTCTTCGAATCCACGAATAGGGTTTAACAAGCCAATATTGACTTCAAGGAATAATCCTTAATTTGCAAAGCAAAAGTAATTCAATAATAAGAGTTCTACCCCAACCATAATGAAAACAAAGTATTTATATGACCTAGGAAAAGCTGAAAACCTAATTAAAACGGAATTAAAGAAATACCCAAAATAACCCTACTTAAAGTTTGCAAACTGGAAAGAAAATAAATGTTGTCTTTGAAAATCCGTCATAAGCGCGGCCGCCCTCCTCACGAGCGCGGTCGCGCACCTGTTCCGTAGTTCTGGTCTCTCGCCAGCGCGGTCGCTCTTCCCTCGAGCGCGGTCGCGCAATTGGGCCGAGACCACGCCTTCGCCAATCCTCCCTCGAGCGCGGTCGTCCTCCTCTGCTGTGCGGTCGCGCACATCGCCAAAATCTCGCCCTCTGCTTGATCAATTGAAACTTGTGCTACATCATCTCTTGCTCCTATTAACTAAGGTAATAAGGTTGGGTAATTGTGTTTGGTACAGAAAACAAAGTGGCCAACTAAATGACGTTCCAAAGGATTGTTTAAGATCAGGAATGCACCTTTTGCCTTCTACTTACAGATAGTTTCAGAATGGAATGGCGGTGATTTTATTCTTGGTGTGTGTATGATAAAAGGCTAGATTATATGAAAACGAAGAATATATTTTGGGATTTTAGTATGGGTTGTTCAGAAACAAGAAAAAAAAATTATACCCAAGAACAAAAAAAAAAAGAAAGGCATTTGCATAGTGATGGCTTTTGCAGAATCACCAATCTCCCCCCCCCCCCACACTTGTGTCTATAATCACCACTCCATCCAATTTAACCATGAATGATATCATTCATTTAACGTATCAAACAAAACCATCATTAGTAATTATTTTCCTTCGCTTATGACAGTAATTATTTTCCTTCGCTTATGACACATTATGCATGAGCCACAGACTTCCCATGATGCCTATGTTCAACTTATTACATAAGTGACACATTTAGGGCATGAGTCCAACCACCAAATGGAGGATCTTGGAACACACCTTTACTCAATGTTCTAAACACCAAAACAAATGACCAAACAATCCAAGTCAAATGGTTATAAGGCAGTCAACCTCGATCCCCCAACCCAACTCTCCCTTCTTTTTGCTCCCCACCCCCACCCCCGAAACCCAAAAAAAAAAAAAAAAAAAAAAATTACTCTTCCACTCAGAGCTCATATACTTTTGACAAGGCCACACCGAGAAAACATTTTCAAAGACAAAGAATAAGTTTGAATGGACCTGCACGGGGGGAGCAATGCAAGTAATCGTCGACCCTTGTCCAGGTTCAAAGTCGGAAACACGTCTTTCGGCTCGAGGAGGGTCAGGAGTCATAGACTTGGGAGTGACTGGATCCACTTTTACAATTGTGCCATCAATGACTTCAGGTGCAAGCTCTTCATCTTTTCCGCTTTGCTTGAGTTGTTGCTGTTGATAGAACACTTTTGAAATCACATACTCCCCTTCCTTCTCATCTTCACCTGTGCCTAGGTGATATTGGTGCATTACCCAACTAGTCTTTTCAGCTTTCCCACCCCTGACAGCGCTCCAATAAAGGACCATAATTTTCTTGCACCCTCTTTGAACCCCATCCAAGATGACAGGTTTTGTTCTACCAGTTTTGTGCCAACGAACATCTCCTGAAAAATCACCAAGTATCTTTCTGCGCTTTCGTGTGCCTGTATTGTAAGCTTTGATTGCTCTGTGGAAGAAATGAGATACACGTCCATCTTGCTCAACACCTAAAAAGAACAACAGTTGGAATTAAGAATATCGGAAATAATAAGGGGGAATTAAGAATATCGGAAATAATAAGGGTCTTGTTGAAAACCTTTCTAATATCCACATCCCAAACTACATTTTAACAAAAATATTTCAGGGTTTTCTGATTATCTAAGTGTTGGTTCACCATTATTGAACCATATGCAAAACAATAAACTCAAAAATAGATAGCACAATCGTTTATATCGCTGACGGCGGGTGTGTTCAAATATGAAGTCGAAAACAGATTCTGCATCATTACTTTGATTCACCATCTTAAAATACACGTATAGTGTCTCTGCGACAATGGTCAGAGTCAGACACACATACCCAAGTGGAAAATATAGAAACCTGAGCATGTAATGGAGACCCAAATTATTGAGAAGAAACCAATTTGCAAACTGAAAATAAGTAAATACATCCATTTTCCAGAAAAGTCTTAAGAAATACTGTTAAACTTGAATAAACAGCTTAGTTCAGTGCCTCATTTACTAGAAGATTTAGGAGTAACTGTGATACAAAAGTAGAGTGAAATCTGCCTTGCTGGGGATGATTTCCAGTCAGGATAGGTAAAGGGAATTATTCTAAAACATTGGGCAATTAATACATCCTGGGGCAGATATCATTTTTGAGGGGCGCAATTACGTATATTTGTAACATCAAAGTAGAATTTCTGATAATTCAGTGGGAGCAACATGTGCATCTGCCATTGACACCTTTTTTGGAGATGAAGGTCTTTTCCATTCATCATTGGTATGAAGGAAGAAGGAAGAAGAGTGTTTCAGAAAAGAAAAAAAATGGAACAAAAAGTAGGCTCTTTAAAGCTGAATGATTTCCCAAGTACCTGGTAAATTCTCGGGATGGGTGTAACAGATTCCTTCATCCTCATCAACAGTTGGAATGAACTCATCAATGAATGGATGGGGTTTGAAATTGTCAGCCCCAGCTTTTGCAAGTAAATGCCAAATGATTTCTTGATCAGATGGGTCAAATTTCACCCCTCGAGGCAGTCCTGGCCATTCTTGATTGACCTGAAAACAGGCAAGTTTCAAACGCTCAGCCTGTCAGCCTTTCAATAGGTACTCAACTAACTGTAAGGCAAGAGACGTAACCGAGACAATCAAGGCTCACTGGAACAAGAAATCAATCAGAATATATTGTTTGTTATAGAATAGGAAGAAGATTGCAGTAAATAACTTACCACTAATTACAAATAGGTAATGTATATATACAAACGTGACTAGAGGAAGGAGTCCTATCGCACTATTCTAGGAAGAAGATTGCAGTAAATAACTTACCACTAATTACAAATATACATTCCTATTCTATAACAAACAATATATTCTGATTGATTTCTTGTTCCAGTGAGCCGTGATTGTCTCGGTTACGTCTCTTGCCTTACACTAACAATATTAAGTTTACAACGCGTCAAAGTTACTTGTACCAAAAAATAAAAAGGAAAAGGAAAGTTTAAAAACAGATTTAAAACTCTATCCTAAAATTTAGTATTTGATTGATGGATGTAAGGAATGTAATATAATCACAAAGGACATGTTGTATGAATGTAATTGAGAGATAAGCAGAATGAAGGATGCATTTCAGGGTCTGCATTATCAATTACTACAGCAAGCCTTTAAATTTGAAACAAGTTAAGACAGCTTCGAAGCAATATAGGGGACTACTGCTAATCCTAGGATGATGAAAAGAAAACAATAATGTAATAAAATTACTCACATGCATAACACATGTATCAACTATCACGTAGTTGCAATTATTGAAAAGAACTGACTTTTTTAGTGCCTTCATCGATTGAAGTGTACATTTTTGCTATTACCTAGAAGCTCCACTTCATGAAGAGAGATGAAAGACAGAAATAAACGAGTAGGAAAATGGGTAGGAGTTTTGCAGAAAAATTAAACGGAAAAAATCATGCCACGAAGAACTATGAAGCAAGACTGACAACAGAAACTGAACCATTACACCCTTATCTTGTTTATCCAATGAATACAATTGATTAAGGAAAAAAAAATGAAACTATTTAAACTATACAAACCAGTATTACACATAATAATCATCAATTGTAAAGGACGATAAGAGTTACGGACTCTGGAAGAAAACGATTAGATAATGAACTCTGGAAGAAAACGATTAGATAATGAAAACCGTGGAAAGATACAAAAAAACAATGATCCCAAAATAGCTGAAATAAAATGCAAATGCTTGAGAAAAACGGATTGCTCTTTACATATACATCAAACTTTAAGCATATCAACCCACAATCTTACTATAAGCATTTATGCCAAATGACATGCTCCCAACAACAGAAGAAAAATTCTTGTGAGACTGTTTAGTAAGGAATATTACATCAGTATTGTCGACAACGTGCTGGCAGTTTGGGCATGCTTTAGTTGGGTTGCTTTTCCAATCGACCTGTCCAGGATCAGATGCGCCAGAAGCACTTCTAATTTTTGTCGCAAATCTATTACTGTCAACCAACCATGAGCGTCTGCATAATTAAACATGAAAACACTCATTACTTTCATAGTTGTAAGGCTCCTAGCTACCAGAAAATCAGTGATGGTGCACGTTCATTATCTTCATGTTCCAAAAAACAAGATGTTCAAATTTTCATTCAAAAGAAAGTGGTGCAAATCAACAAATCTATAGAAAAATAGGTAAGGACATAAGTTTTTTAAATAATGAAAGGAAGAATATTTAAAAAAAAAAAAAGGAACGAAGAAAAAAGGTGATAAACATCCACATAAAAATGATACAAAAGAAAGTCGGGGACCTCTAACATATTTCATTCAACATAATCCATCTAATTGTTCTCCACAGTGGTGTCACTAGGTTAAATTTTGAAAGAACCATGACAAACTCTACTTAAAATGGTCTTCCCTTACTCACTTTTCATTACAAAAAAAGTGAACATTTTCTTATGAACCTCTCTTTTCGGATGAATTTCATTCAATTTATGGGAAAAGTTAATCATACTTATTGCACCTCTGCTCCATCATCTGAGCACTGCTTTACATACGAAATATCCACCAGAATATGTTGTAAAAAACAATCATGACATGCATATTTTATTCTTTTTCCTTGAGAAAAAACAACAGTTGTGAAGATAGTTGCAAAGCTCAATATGAGCATTATATGAACAAGCTAAGACACAATGCTGAAATAAATAAACATTCATATGATTCAGATGAACGAGAAAGTTAAGAATGAATGAGTGTGGATTGACCGATGGCCTTGCTCCTGATACGTAATGGTGAGAAAGGATTCACGCTGCCAAACCCAAGTAAATTGGATGATGCCTAAGTTGTCTTTAGTTTATACAAATAACAAGTACGGAGTATAAAAACTTTGATCAAGTAATATGTCATATTGTCACCTTGATATGTAAAAGACCAAATATCCATCACATTCCTATGTAATCAATTATCTACACAAACATGGACTATGTATAATGTGTCTTCTTCATGCCTGACTCTTGGGAGTTAGCAGCATATGAATATTATTCAAGTCTTTTAGAGAAGTGTGAACATCAGCCTATATTAAAGCAGAGGTCATGCTGGCGCCTACTCAGAATGGTCCTATTAACTACTCCCTTTGTCCTTAAATGAATGTCCGAATTCAAGAAATTTGTCCCAAAATTAATGCATGTCATTTTTGCAGAATAATTTGTCCCAAAACGTTTTTTTAACAAAAAGTTTTTGCTATTCATTTTATTATCGTAAAACTAAATATTTAGAAAGTGGATAACAAGAATTTTTATGGATCTTGGCCATTAAAATGTATAAAAAGGGAGTACATTTTAGACAACTAATTTGGTGAATGAACATATCCGTTTCATAGACAAAAGTACAAAACAATAACTCGGGTATGATCCTCATCTTACACCATCCCAAAAAGAATAACTCAAATGCAATTTAGATCTGATATCATAGACCAAAAGTACAAAACAAAGTTGCTTGACTTTTCAGATGCAACTCCCTTCTTTTGTGAGAAAGGGAGTAATTTTCAAAGACAATCTTCATTTCATATGGATTGTAATAGATGATTAGAAACATTAGGCTTGAAAGATGAGCTCTTGAACAATCAGGTTCCTCTTTCAATTGATGCCACAGCAATTTACCAGGATCCCTTAGCTTTGTAACTATACTATCTAAAAAAAAAAAATCAGGCAGATTTTGTGAATGATAAAGCTGCCCTATAGAAGGAGGGTCAATGTTCACGAGGCTAAATCCCACAACAGTGTTGTTAAACTACCTGTCTGTTGGGCCCTACGTTTTTAAATCAACTTGTTTACAACTTGCACCTAGAATCTTGGTACTAACAACTTGAGTTGTTCTATTACATCTTGATCATTTGCAGGTTGAACTATTGTTACGTTAACCCTATTTTCAGGGAACGTGTCAAAGTAATTGAAGACCAATTCAAAGACGTCTCTCCATGCAAATACCCAGCAACGGATCATTATCCCCTCAATCAACAAAATGGCGATAATGTCTCAACGAGATCAACCTCTTATTCGAGATTCTAGGCCTATTTTTTCTCCTTGTAAATTAGCCGTTATTTGAGGTATAAAAGGGGAAAAACACTGTACTTTGCACACACGTTTTTTCACTAGCTTAAGCTCCCTTCTATACGCTCCTAGCTCTGTAATTATTTCAATCCTT
Organism: Adenophora triphylla var. japonica; assembly: GCA_022495995.1. Lineage (NCBI taxonomy): Eukaryota > Viridiplantae > Streptophyta > Magnoliopsida > Asterales > Campanulaceae > Adenophora > Adenophora triphylla. Next base: position 208,717 of record JAFEMH010003595.1, read on the forward strand.
AGTAAACTTTTGGTCAAGGAAGGTACCAAAACCTCCCGGGTTTTTATGCCGGCGAACAAGTTGTTCAAGGGCTTTCCCTAGTCAACAAACACCTTGTGTTCATTTCTATTCAACTTGATAATCATTGTACCCTGATTCATATCACTTTAGTCATTTTTCTTATCATCAAAAACACTTGTTGAAATTTGACCAAAACACTGTCTATCCCGACTTTTTCGTCAAAAACAATTTTAGTAACTTGTAGAAGTCCAAGTATCAATGGGCAAAGAATGCTACAAAAGTAAACATGCACTAACAATAAACCTAGTTAGTAGTGAAAATTTCCAAACAGTATGGATTCCCATATTAAAAAGTGGTCAATGCACTCATTTCTCAGTCAACACGTTGGTCTCTTGACCTCAAAAAACCAGCAACATGCCCTCTGAGTATATCACATACGCACTTAACCAGAAAAAGTTGCAGCAACCATTGCGAAGAAGTAACATAAAAAATGGAGTCTTAAAAATTAACAGCATTGCTAACAAAAAGCCCTAAAATTGGTACACACAGTTTTAAGCATTCTCCAAAACAAAAACAAAAAACCGCAAAACCCATTTGCAAATATTACGAAACAAATTCATCAATCAAGTGCCAAATACACATACCCACAAGATTAGATCGTCGCATTAAGAATGTTCATAATAGGGTTTTTAGCAACACCCAAGTGCTAAACAAAAGTCTTAAACCCATTTAATACAAACTAATTTTCACTCAAAAAATCAAATCTTTTAACACTAAAGATAGTGAAGTAACCATCCATCTTTGCAACTGAACTCCCAAGCACATAACTTACAGATAATCAATTTTCTCTCTCTTCAGAACATTACCGCAGCCAAGTGCAAGAATAGTATGTGAATGTGTGTAAGTGTGTGTGTGTGTGTGTGTGTGTGAGAGAGAGAGAGAGAGAGGTGATTACCCAGCCATGAGAAATGATGAGGAGATCAAAGGAACAAAACCATTAATTTCTTTGGAGTTCTTTTCTTGTTTCTACACCTTTGATGGGGCTGTTCCTTTGATGGTGTCAAAAAGGAGTCTTTTAGATGATTTATTTTAAGAATTTCCCCTTTTTAAAAAGATGATTGGTTCAAATTTTGAAAGCGTATATTTGTACAGTTTGTGCACTCGTTTTTACGAGTTGAGGGGTGACTAGATTAGAGCTTGTTTGATCGTTGGATGAAAGAAAGTGGGCCCACCTGTGATGATTTGAGGATGAGCATTTGCAGCTATTCATTTGAACTGGAAGGAAGATTCAACGCCGACTTGGTCTAGTCATCCAACTGCGACCACAAGGGTGGTGGGTTAAGGTTCACTGTTGCTATGTTAGACAGTAGTTAGATTTATAACGAATACAGTACTTTGTTAGTTTTTTTTTGTCAATCTTCGATTTTAACAATCACACTTCTTCTTCGTACTTAACTTTAGCTTCATTTTATTAACAACTTTAAGCATTGTATTTAAAATATATGTTGAACGTATATTTTGGATGCCGTAAGGGGAATTAGGAATAGTGAACGTATTTACGTTTTACGTTCACTATTCCTAATTCCCCTTACGTCATCCAAAATAGTTATCAAAAATTAACGAAATTAAGCCAAATATAACGAAAATAACAAAAACAACCTTTTTCTCTACCACCATGCGTGACATCGTTGTTTTATTCGGCAATCCTTCTCCCCCACCTTATGGCACCGTCGTTGTTGCCACCACCATGTTTTCTCTCTCTCTCTCTATCTCCTCTCTCTCAAAGCAATATTTTGGTAAAAAAAAGAAAGAAAAAGAAAAAAAACATAAATAAACATAAAATGTAAAACATTTAGTTACAATAAGATACTTATGAATTAATAAAAAAATGTAAATGCTGCTGAGCCAAATCAAAACAAAAAACAAAATGAAATTACCATATGGCTGCTAAGCACACTCATCAATATAACTAACATAGATCTTCTTGGGCACCTACAAACCAATATACTTGAAGCCACAAATTCTCATTAAATTTACAAAAGCCTGACATGAATCATAGATTAACGAGTTGAAATGCCACTTGATTCCAACTGATAAACAACTGATAAACAACCGATAAACAATCGATAAACAACTGATAAACAACTGATAAACATGATAAAAAATTGATAAACAACTGATAAACATGATAAACAACTGATAAACATGATAAACAAATGATAAACAAATGATAAACATGATAAACAACTGATAAACAAATGATAAACAACTGATAAATATGATAAACAACTAATAAACATGATAAACAACTGATAAACAACCGACAAAACAACTGATAAACATGATAAACAACTGATAAACAACTGATAAACATGATAAACAACTGATAAACAACTGATAAACAACTGATAAACATGATAAACAACTGATAAACAACTGATAAACAACTGATAAACATGATAAACAACTGATAAACAACTGATAAGCATGATAAACAATTGATAAACAACTGATAAACAACTGATAAACATGATAAACAACTGATAAACAACTGATAAACAACTGATAAACATGATAAACAACTGATAAACAACCGATAAACAACCGATAAACAACTGATAAACATAATAAACAACTGATAAACAACTGATAAACAACTGATAAACAACCGATAAACAACCGATAAACAACTGATAAACATGATAAATAACTGATAAACAACTGATAAACATGATAAACAACTGATAAACAACTGATAAACATGATAAACAACTGATAAACATGATAAACAACTGATAAACAACTGATAAACAACTGATAAACAACTGATAAACATGATAAACAACTGATAAACAACTGATAAACATGATAAACAACTGATAAACATGATAAACAACTGATAAATATGATAAACAACTGATAAACTTGATAAACAACTGATAAACATGATAAACAACTGATAAACAAATGATAAACATGATAAACAACTGATAAACAACTGATAAACATGATAAACAACTGATAAACAACTAATAAACAACTAAAAACCTTAAATCGGGACAGAGGGAGTATATACTACCACCAAATACTTATGTGTGTGTGCATATACATATATACATATGTATGTGTGTGTGCATATACATATATACATATGTGTATGTTGATCTTTGGAGATTGGATGGTTCTGTTCCCCTATCTGATCTTCTGATGTTCCAGCTGTGAGCATCTAAAGCAAATATTTAAGAACTTCTGATGCTAATGTGCGTTTATGTGTGTATATTGCAATTCTCAGGTTAAGCACAAAAGGTGGACCATGGAAATTGGTTTTGTCGTCTGAGACGGATCAGAAGAATTCTTGATCAATGGATCTGACATGCATCCACCCCAACGAGTGCGATTGGACCCACGACGCAAGTACGTGTACATATACTTCACATCAGATTGGTCCAAGGTGAAATTCTTCATGCGTCAGATACTCCAGAACAGATGAAGCAACTTCATCCTGTAATGCAGTACTCCCTCCATCCTTTTTTTGAAAATAGCTCTGGACCAAGGACAAATTTGAAATATTTTGACATTCATTTTGGAACGGAGGTAGTATTAAATAGGGTAATATATGAGAAAGAAAGTATTCAGCCGAAGACTTTCCCAGGGATGTTAATAGAACATAGAAGATGTAAATTGTATTCTGAATGATTTTCTTGATTTCTCATTGTAAAAGTTACTCGATTGAATGTTGTTTCCAATACAAAAATCCACATAATTACAAAAATACTAGGTAGAATTCGCTAACAAAACAAAAATTTGCTGACATTTTATGTCTCGGTTGCTAAAAATTCAGTCAATATTTTCGTCATCCAATAACAGATGATAATCCTTCATCACGCTTCCAGAAAAAATTTCAGTACAATATAATCAAACCAAGTAACCGCCATTTAATTTCTTATAGATTGGCCGGAATCAATGGACTCGCCGGAGGTGGTCGCCGGAGGTGTGGAAGGTGGTCGTCGGAGATGGGTTGACCGGTTGAGTAGAGGTGGTCGCCGGAGGTGGGGAAGGTGGTCGCCGGAGGGAAGCTTGTCACCGGAGTTGGGTTGGGTAAAGATAGAGAGGGTAAAGAGAGATGGGTGTGTGTTTTGTGTGCAAAAATATTTTTTTGTAATATTCATATTTAGCTAAATAGTTTTTTGTAAAATCACAACATACATGATTTTTTTTGTAAATAGCATGTTTTTGAATGAGTTTTTGGTAAAAAGTCCATAACTAAATAGTTTTAAAAGATTTTTGCAGCGGATATAAATAACACAAGAGATAATTTTTCTCAAGTTATATAAATATATAACTTGAGTGTGCCTAAATGGCGAAGACTTTATAATCAATATAGAAAGAATTACAAAGCTGAAAGTTCCCTATTGCTATAACAAAGATAATGCTCTATGAAACTAATGAGAAAAAATATAGAATCCTATTCTTAGCCAACACTCACTTAAACACACAGTGTTTAAGTTAGAATTACAAGGGAGGAATGATTATATGAGCCAATGATACTTTATCTCTTTTGTGCTAAGGTGTGTGTGTTGTATTTGACATATCTTCAAGTGTCCACACCTTTGCCTTTATATAGCCTTCAAATATCTTGGAGGCTACTCAAAGATAACAACCACTGCTCGCATCGTATGAGGGAGAGTGGAGATATTTGTGTGCTTGCTCCTCATTTCATGCGCCAACTTCCACCTTTTTAGCAACCGCATCTTGGAGCCCAAGTCCACGCATTCTCTTCTTGTACTCCCTTGCTTTATCGACCTTGTACTCTTTAATAAACAGTAACAACTTCCTTGACTTGGTCTTCTCACGTTTTATTTCATCAACAAGGAATATGGAACAAGTAAAAGTTATTTGTAAATCCTTATTTACGTATAATTTTTTCAACAACTTCCTTCCATGATTTTAGCAATTAATCTAACCTTGTTATAATCTGAAATATGGACTAACAAACACATATATCTTGAAAATAATATTAAACATTAGGATATAAAATAATATGGAAAGAATTATACAATTATAAATCATTTCAGTTCGGGTAACACACAACTGCCAGTGACAACACCTGTGGTAACACCCCACAATCTCCCCCTTAATTAATAATTTCGTTCCAAACTCCTAAGTGTTGGTTCCTGCAAGAAAGTGTTAGTCATAACAAAGCAACTCCATAACTATTAACTCTCCCTTAATCAAGGAGTTAACAATACCAATGATTTATCAAAAACTACTAATTATAAAAACAAATTTTCCAAAATATGTTTTTCAAATAACTAGCAAGCAAAATTATCAAAGATAAATCAGAGCAAACTAATCATGTTTAAGCAAACCTAAGTGTTTAAACAAAAGCAAATAACCAAACCAAATAAACCACCAAAGTATGTTACGACATGATCCAAACAAAACACAAACGTAAATTGTTTTTCAACCAAAATACCACAACCTCAAGAGTGGCAACATCAACCTTCATGCAATGCTTGCAGTCACTCTTCATGCTCTTCATCTTCACCATCTTCTTCTTATTCATGTTCTTCCCCATCATCATCTCCAGCATCTGTGACAACATCTGCTCTAGCACCTTCAGTAACATCTGCAGCAGCACCACTAGCATCTACAACACTTGGACCAGCACCAGCACTATCTCCCCCAGTTTGGGAAGAAACTTGCCTAATGAACTCATCAGTTATATCTTTGAGCTTTGTCCAACTTTGCACTAACTTCGCAATAGTAGCGGTTTGCTTGTGTAAAAATGCCAAAACTGTGGTCTTTGGAATTGTTGGTGAGGCATTACCCAACAAGCTATACACATTGGCCAACAAATGAGCTGCATCTGTACCTGAAAAAAGACCTGGAGAACTCGGGATAGCATCAAGGGTAGCATTATGAGTAACATCTTGATCTGGTAACACACCACTTGACTTAGTTTCATTCAACTTTTTCCAAGGAAGATCACCCGTGTATCTCACACTTTTAGTGTTCTTCTTAGTCAACTGAGTATCAATTGCATAGAGGTCAAGATTGGGGGTGTACTCATCCGAATCCTTAATGGGCATTTTTTGAGATTTCAAAATTTGGAAAATCAAGGAGGGGTAAGGAAACATTGTTATATCCTTTCTTCTACCCCACGTAGCCAAATGTTTGAAAATTACTCTACCCATATTCATCCTTTGATTCTTCCCTAGCTTGTACAATATCGCGGCTTGTTATAAAGTCACATATTGTTCATTTTTTGTAGTGACCCAATTAAAAATGCACAACTTGTACAACACAGCAAAGAGTGAAGTAAGGCGGGAAGTAAGAAAGTGAACCTTAGTCTTGGTGCTCTTGGGCCATTCATGCACAACACCATTGGAAATAAACCTAGCAATCTCATCTTTATGCACAAAAGGACTATCATCATCACAGTTAGGTAGCCCTAAATTCTTGTTAATCAACGCAGGGGTAATTGAGTAAATCCTATTTCTCATAAACACCTTGTCAAATTGACTAGAATTCTCATTATCTAGGTTTGCATGAAGATTAGCAAAGAAATTTTTGACAACAGCCTCGACAAACTTAGAAGGATGCAAATTAGCTTTCAAAAAATTTCTATCTTCCAAGAACTAATACACACCATGCTTCTTAAGATCAACCTCATCAATGTACTTTTCCTTGAGAATTTTTGTATCACTATGCTTTAACCAAAACTCCATATTTTCCTTATTATAAAACTCCAATGAGAAGAAGGGTTTGGAAAAAGAGTATCATTATCATCAAATTCTCTTTCAAGGAAATCAGAAGATTTAGAGTAAACAAAATCACTTACAGAAGTTTTAGAAGCCTTAGAACCAGAGTTTGTTACCTTGGGTGTTACTGTCTTCTTGGTAACACTGGCGGTAGCAACCTTTTTCCCTTTGCTCTTTGTGCTCCTTTTCACGACTTCATACAAAGGTTCATCCTCTTCATAAGCCCAATCTTCAAAAGTTTCAACTGATTGAGCTTTCTCAACTTCAACATTGAAGTCCTCATCCGAAACATGAGCTGGGGAGAGTCCTAGAGATTCCTCGGAAACTTCCACTGGATCAGAAGATGTATTAGATGTGTTGGATGTCCCTTTGTTCCTTATTGCAGTGAGACGACTTGAACTTCTTTTTTTGGTAAGTTGAGCCATGGGTTGGGTGGAGGGAGTAGCTTTCCTTTTTGACTTTTTTGTTGGTGGAACTGGTGGTAAAGATGGTGGTACAACCATAATGGGAATGGGTTGTGCTGTTGCAACCAAAGGAGGTTCATCCATGGATATGGCCATACCAGGGGATACATTGCGAGTTGGTGGCGAAATGTCCATGCGACTTGCAGTGCTTGAATCAACTCTGGGAGAAATTTCCAATGTTGCGGCTTGGTATTTGGTAGGAGTAGCCATGGTTGGGGATTTAGGAATTAGGTTGAGAAGGAATATGAATGTTTTAATTTTGGAAAGTTTGAGAGAGAGACGGTGACGGAGGGAGTAATATACCGTGTAGAGAGAGAGAGGGATGGGACATTGAGGAAGGGAGAGAAAAAATAGGGATTTAAGTTGGAAAGTTATGGAATGGGTAAGGTAATTAAGTTGACAAGACCTATTCCACTATTCTAATTAATCCCTATATTCACTCAACTTAAACACTCACACTCCCCCTATTTACTTGCACACATAAAAAAAAAAAACTCTCCCATACCAATCAAAACAACAAATACGGCCATTATCTTATATATATATATATATATATATATATATATATATATATATATATATATATATATATATATATATATATATATATATATATATATATATATATATATATTAAATATTTATTTTTAAATTTTTTTAAATTTTTATTTTTTTTTAATTTTTTTTATATATAAATAACGAATACAAAAAAATAAACAAAACAAATATACATATTCCACACGGTTTTTGAAAACAAATCCCTAGATTTTAGGACTTATTTATTTGATTTGTTTACTAAAGATAAAATGAATTTGTTAAAGACTTTTTCAAACTTTGTAAACTTTTAATCAGTAAAAAGACTTTCAAAGTTTAAAATTTTAAACAACAAAACCGAAAATAAAGAATAAAAAACAAATATAGCACATACAAATGTGTTAATGGCAATGATGGTAACACCTAGGATAACATATATGACAAAAACCCCTTGATAAATATATTCATCTTTAGACACTTGAGGCATAACAAGCTTAGCCATTTTTAGGCACTTGAGGCATAATAAGTCAATTCATTTAAGCACTTTGAGGCATAACAAGCCTGACTTACAAGTACATAACAAGCCTAACTTACAAGTACATGAGGCATAGCTAGTTAGTAAATTCATTACACTTCTTTAAACAAGAAAGTATCGTAGTAGCAAGCTCCGCGCCCCGAGTCTTATTTCAAGTGCAAAGTTTTATTGATTTATGTCTTTCAAGTAGGGTACACTATAGTAGCGAGCTTCATGTCCCTAATACTAAACACAAATCACTTCATACATTCTCATTGCCAAGAGTACATCGTCGCCACGAACGTCGTGCCCTGAGCTCGAGAGAATAGTATGATATAAAAATTGCCTCTTTGCCTTTTAATTTATCACATAACATTATTAGTGACTTTATCACTTTAAGCACAAAGGGAGTTTTAGCAAATGTGTTATTCAGGGTGTTATCCTACCATAAAAAAAAAGGTCAGCATGTGCTGCCATGAGAACTCTCATAGCTCAGAAAACAAAACCAAACAAGCAAAAACATGCACTAGTATACATGTGTTATCCCAGGTGTTATCAGCACCCATGGTAACACCATACAACAGAGGACATTTTAGAGAATGCAAAGACCAAGAGATCTTTTCAAACTAGAAAATCTATCATGGTCTAAGGCTTTAGTAAAAATGTCAGCAAGTTGATACTTTGTATCAATATGCTCTATATTAATTATCTTTTTATCTACCATATTTCTTAAAAAAATGATGACGGATATCAATATGTTTGGTACGGGAGTGTTGTACGGGATTTTTGGAAATATTAATAGCACTTAAGTTATCACAGTATAAGGTCAAGATATTACTATCAAGACCATAATCATCAAGCATGTGTTTTAACCAAATTAGTTGTGAACAACAACTATCGGTTGCTACATATTCAAATTCAACCGTGGATAATGAAACACAATTTTGTTTTCAACTATACCATGATACTAAATTATTTCCTAAGTAAAAACACCCCCCACTTGTACTTTTTCTATCATCCATATCCCCTACCCAATCCGAGTCACTAAAGCCTACTAAATTTGTATTAGTATCTTTACTATACCATATCCCTAAATCAATAGTTCCAGATACATATTTAATGATCGTTTTAACTGAATTTAGGTGAGACACTTTAGGATTGGATTGGTATCTAGCACATACACAGACACTAAATATCAAATCAGGACGACTAGAAGTAAGGTAAAGGAGGCTACCAATCATGGAACGATATAGGGTTGGATCAACATCTTCTCCCACTTGATCATTTCCAATTTTGAGAGAAGTGCCCATATGAATTTTCGAGCTCTTCGATCCTTTCAACCCAAACTTCTTCACCAGGTTCTTTGCGTACTTGCTTTGAGAGATAAAAATCCCTTCACTTGATTGCTTAACCTGCAAGCCTAGAAAGAAGTTAAGTTCTCCCATCATGCTCATTTCAAATGTTGATGTCATAGCCTCTACAAAGTCTTTTAAACAAGTTTGTGATGTAGAGCCATATACTATGTCATCAACATAGATTTGAACCACGGCAAGTTCTTTTCCATGTTTAAGAATGAATAAAGTCCTATATGCTTCTCCTCTAGTAAAACCATACTCTAGTAAAAAGCTAGTTAACCTACCATACCATGCACGTGGAGCTTGTTTTAACTCATAAAAAGCTTTACCAAGCCTATACACATGGTTTGGTTGAAATGGATCTTCAAAGCCTTTTGGTTGTTCAACAAAAACTTCCTCATCTATGTATTCATTTAAAAATGTTGCTTTGACATCAATTTGAAATAATGTGATTCTAAGAAAACAAGTTATGGCCAATAAAAGTCTTATTGACTCAATTCTAGCCATAGGTGCAAAGGTTTCGTCATAGTCGACACCTTTCACTTGTGTATATCCTTGAGCCACAAGACGAGCTTTTTTCCCAACAATGTTACCAAATTCATCGGTCTTATTTTTAAAAATCCATTTGTTCCCAATAACATTAGTATTTGTGGAACGGGGTACTAAAGATCAAACATTGTTACGAGAAAATTGATCAAGTTCATCTTGCATTGCTTGAATCCAAAAATTATCTTCTAAAGCTTCAATCACATTTTTTAGGTTCTATAGATGAAATAAAACAAGAGTATGTTACCTTTGAGTATGTGGTGGACATGCACACATACCTCACCATGTCACGGTAACTAATGGAATCTTTACGTCTTGTTCTTACACCTCATTCACCTCCCCAATTACTTGTGTTGTAGGATGATTCCTACTGATTCTAGATGGAGGATCCCTTCTCATATACTCATGAACCTCAGTTTCAATTCCTTCTTAATCTTCATTCGTTGGACTGGCATCAGATGCTATCTGAGGTGTTATCTCATCAACGATAACACCCTGCCCAGTTTTTGTGTTACTGTCAGTGTTAGCACTCGTGGTAACACTAGTGGTATCACCTTCTGGACTGACTTCTTCCAACAGCTTCAAGGGTGTCTCTTGAACACTTTCTCCTGCAATACTTGAGTGATCATAAAAAAACAATGTTCATTGATTCTTGGATGGTTTTTAACCTTAGGTTAAATGGTTAAATGAAGAGTCCCTTTGAAATTGACAACCATTTGTTTCCTTGAAATTACCTCCCAATCCAATCTTGCAAAGCTAACAACATGTACTAAGGTAAAGTTGATTTCTTCCTTCAATCCCCTTATTATTAAGTTATTAACATTAAACTTTTCAGCCAAAGAGGGATTTTTTTTCTTTCATCATAGCTCTTAACTCCTCAAACTTTTCCTGGTAATCACTCACAGCTTCCCCTTGTTGGAAATTAGAGAATTCCCCTTCTATGTTTTCATAGGCTTGAGGCCCAAACCTTACAGCCACAACATGTGAAAACTCATCCCAAGACAAACCATCAATCTCCTCACTATAGTTATGGTACCAAAACTCAGAAGCGCCTTCAAAATGCATGCATGCTAATTCAACTCTATCATACAAAGGAACATATCTATACTTGAAGAACTAATGACATTTCCTTATCCATCCTCTGTGATTAGATCCATCAACCTTAGAAAATTCCAATATAAGATGCTTCTTCTATGTTTCATTAAATCCTTTATCAGTGCCCACAACATTTCCATAATTATTTTGGAAAGTTGTTTCCCCCATTTTCTCAACAAATTTATTATTCTGATCAACGACATTAGTATCATCTACTACAAAGATTTCAGGCCCTCTATGAATCTTAACACTTACAGGAGTGAGCAGGTAAGATTGAACATCTCCAAGGATAGAACCAGTGTTGTTTGCTATCATATTCGCCTTATTAGCATTCCCCCTCCTTTTGATCTCCTTTCCATTGCTATTTTTGTTTGGGGTAAATTGCGATTTGGTTACCTATATTTGTATCAATTTTGCAATTTGATTCCCAACATTGAAAAAGTTGCAAATCGATTTTGTAATATTGACATTTTATTGCAAATTGGTGTAAAAACTAACAAATTGTTAGTTTTTTGATGGAATTAAAGTCATGTGTCATGCAAATAACTTTTCAAGGAGAATGCCAATCATTTCGAAAGGGAATAATGAATTAATTTCTCTTTAGTATCAAAATGATATAGATTTATAACTCTTCAGTAATAAAAAAAATACGATTGAAAAATATAAATTAATTAAAATAACACGTAAAATAGTGAGTGGTGGTGATAGTGGTTCTAATAGTGGTGGTGGTCGGTGGTGTTAAATGAATGTGAAATGATCATTATTACTCGTAAAAATTCAATTGCATGGCGCATGACTAGGATATCATCAAAAAAATAACATTTCGTTAGTTTTTACACCAATTAGCAACAAAATGTCAATGTTAGGAATCAAATTGCAACTTTTTCCATCTTGGAATCCAAATTGCAAAAGTGACTCAAACATAGTTAACCAAATTGCAATTTGCCTTTTTTTTTGCATTTTAAGCAACAACGCCCTTATATCCTCCAGATCCATTCCCAACGACGTACGAACCTCCGCTATATCGTTTTTCATTTTGTCCTTCGTGATCTGCAAGGTTTCTGTCAATCTCACATGTCCAGCCATCAATCCAGTGATCTTCTCTTCACAGGACTTGATGTTGCCTTTCATGGCGTGAAACCTTGTATCTACCATCGTATAGAGTATCCTGAAATCGAGAAAACTCTGATACCAGTTTTGTTATGATTCAAGCTCGGAATGCACGATTAACCACTCAATTGAGTTGTTAATTCAATGAAGTGGGAATAATCAAAGAACACAAGAACATAATTATAATTTTGAGAAGAAATGGGACTTGAGCAAGAGGATAGTAACAAGAGAGAGAATTGAGAGATTGAGTAATTTCCTTCACATGGCAAATTACTTTCCAAACGATCCTCTAAATGAGTGCTCGCACATGCTCTCAACCAACTCAACAAATTTAAACATCGCAATCCTTATAACTACTGATGAGCCCGGATCTACTGGACCGGGCCCGCGCTCGGTCTGGTCCAAGAAACCAATGACGTGGCAGTTCCTAGACCGCTGGGGGGGAAGACCGCGGACAGATAGGCCCTTGAGGTCAAGACCGCGTCCCTCCCCGCATTAATCCTATCAAAGACCGGAAAGATCCTGATGCTATATTAGTGCCCGCACGACCTATGACCGTTGGGTCCGTGCCCGCAGATCGTATGTCCGCAGGGACCCATGCCCGCAGGAGGCATGACCGCTCCATCTGTGCTCGCGTCAAATACCTTTGACCGCGGCCACAATGTTGACCGCGGGCACATGTCTGCCTCCCGGTTAAACTCTCTTGCTTCCCGGTTAATATCAAGCCTTACTGAGCAAGTTAGCTTACTGGTGTAAGTACGCCAATCCAATTCGCAACCTTTTAGATGCATTTTAATATAATAAAATTGCATTTAGGGGCATTTTGGTAAATTCCCGGCCTATCCCGAGACTTCCGAAAACGTTCCATGAGTTTCCCGCGAAGGAAGTACCTTTTGGTACATTATTCATGCCAAAGGACCCCTTGGGAATAAAACCTGTTGGACCTTTTGGGTATTTTCCGGAATGTTCCGTAAAGCGGTTTTTGGCACCAAAAGCAGTTGAGCCGCCTTGTGTCACGCGACAGCTTGAGGCATAAAAAGTGGACGCGTAAGGTCGTGCGACACATTAAGGCAGCCAAGCTGCGGCCTATAAATAAGACCCTCCCCCTCTCATAAATGGATCCGAATTTTAGCCTCTTTGTTACTCTGCGGGAATTTGCGGCGTAACGAACCTCTCTAAACACAAACCTCTCTCTCTCCTACCTTCAACCTACCCAATTCCTCCCTTCCAAACCCAATTCTCAAGCTACACCAATTGAGCCCCTTGCATCGGTCCTTCCCGGATCGAAGTGAAGAATTGAAGGGTTCTATATCTGTTGGATATAGAATTCGTGGAAGCAACAAGGGTAACGATTCCCTAAACCCAATCTCTCTCTCTCTCTTGCTTAATTTCTATTAATTCTAGCATTTAATTTTGTTTGGATTCGGTAATCGGATCCTAGCTATACGGATTCTTGAGATCCCAATCGCAATCTCTCTGTTTAATCTGAATAATTCGTGCAATTGAGTTTATATTGTTGATTATTTGATTGGATTTGGTGTTTGAACCCCGAGGGGTGTGGATCTACCCATATCCACACTCCACAGGTTGATTTAGTTTCGTTTACGTATTTCGTTCGTAATCTAGTTAAATGATTAGATATGTATAGCTTTACGTTGATTACGTGTTCTTATTGTTCGGTTTGCGAGATGGCTCATATGTGTCACGCGACACCTTTGTCTCAAGTGATCTGTGTCACGCGACACATGTGTGGTCACCGTGCGATGTGTCATGCGACATACATGACCCATCTGCAGAGACCCTTTTTCCTTTGTAATATGTTTTTAGATTGTTTGTATCAGGGATGTGGCCTCCCTAAATAATGGGCTCACAATATGTAATTCTCGTTCCATAATTAAGAAGATGCATTTAATCACACTTCGTTTATTATCAATATTTGCACACACTTTGGATTTACTTGGATGTTTTGATTGAAAGACTCGTCTACGGACGAGGCGTGTTGGGTCAACTCTCGGTTCTTCCCAACACGTAACCTGACCTCTGAACTCATGTTTTCTCTCTATATAAAGGTTTTCAATGTTTCCTCTTAAAACGGCGTGGCGACTCCTTTTTTTCATTTAAACCGGGAAACCCAAAATTTTCCGGGCGAGCGCACATTCAGTGGCGACTCCGCTGGAGAAGAAACACTTGAAAACCTGTTTTTCAATTGTTGAGTGGGTCAAGCTTTTATTTAGTCAAACATCCAATACATCCATTTTGTGTGCATTATTTGATAATCATTTGTGATTCATACATCTTGTTGATTATGAAACTTGTGAGCCCTTTGTGCTTGTGGTCACTTTTTGTGCATTAGTCTTCTTTTGTGTTGCTCTTGCTATGGTAAAACAGGGGCTGATTTGATGATTGAAGAGCTGCTGGTTCAGTGACCATCCAGGTCGTGCGACACCTTTTGTCTCTGGTTGTCCTGTGTCACGCGACAAAGGGTGGCCACTGAACAGAACATCAGAAGACTGGTTTGAGGGCAGTCCCTTGGATCAAGCGTGACTCAATTGATTGTTGTTCCCTGTTTATCCTGTGTGAGGGTGTGTGTTGTTTTCTTTTTCAAAAAAAAATAAAAAAAAATCTCTTTTTTGTAAATAAAGGAATATAGTCATTCGCACACTACATCACTTAGATTTAGAACCCTCGGGTGCGATTGACGGCATCGCGGACGGCCATGAAATTCGCCTATGCTTGAGCGCCTGAAATCAAACCTAAACCCCTAGTGCGTTATAGGTGGCACCACACTAAAACCTTACCCGCAGTTGGTTTTTGATACAATGTTTTCATTACAACAAAATGAAGTGTTTTTGAAAAATAATATAGGTCCTTATGCCTTCTCCCAAAACCTCACACCTTGTGGACATGTTGCCAAATGCAACATGATTTCACGTGGGAACATGTCACTCTCGTGGCGTGTTCTAAACGAGAGATCATGCCGCATTGCCAACATGTACCGACGAGAGGTCATGCCGGATTTTTCTTCGAAATTCTTCGAAAAGACCCGTTATCTTGCCCAAATTTCCTTAGAAATTTGGACAAACCTTCGTTCCATAATGATGTTAGGGTTTGGGCTAGGTACCATCACCTATTATATGTTTCAAAACAAAGCATTTGATGTAATTCGAACGTTGCGTCATTAGGTTTCCCCGAGGTATAGTTAGCATGAATAAAGGCTTATCCTTTCCCAACTGTATTTAGGATTTAAAATACTAATTTATACTTGAACATAAATAAATTTGTGTTTGTGCGAGTCTGTCTCGTTTCTTTCCCTCTCCTGTTACTCAAAAATTTCCCTTCAAACACCTTATAAACCCCTCTCTACACTGCGGCTACGGCGAGTTGGGTCCGTTCATCCGCCTCGGGAGGTCGTTTGGTCCGTGTGCAAGCAGTGTCAGTTGGTTTAGAATCAGAAATGGCCGGAAATGGATATGTTTTTTCTGCTCAGTCTGCAGGTGGCTCAATGACAGGGGGTCAGACAGGTTTGAATGAGATGACTACGAGAGGAATTGAGGGTGATGCTTTGGAAGCCGCTCTAGCTCGGGAGCGTGAGGCTTGTCTCTTAGTTCAAAATGCCAAGGCTCGTGAAGAAGAGGCTCACAACCGTTTCGTAGAAGCCATGAGAGCCAAAGGGATTGCGGTACTTCGTCGGGAGGATGGTTCCTATGAAGAGATTACGGAAGATAGCCATAATGAAATCGGATCCGCTTCACTGCTCGGCCCAACCCGGCCTAGCTACAATACGATGCCTCCCCGGTGAGCTATGTTCCGCGATCGATCAAGCGGTATCTCCAGGAATGATTGCAAGTGACCAAGGAAGGTTCGTTCCCCCATATTCCCAAGGGCTTGGCCAGGTTATCCAGAAGGTGTTAGCGAAATGACGGTCGGCATGTGAATTTCTTTGATCTCACTGCCTCTCCAACTCCTAATGCTCCAGCACCGCAGTTTCAGCATGGACCTCAGTTTCAAACCAGCTTTTCCCAGCCTCGATGCAGTGTGTATCTAGATGGTTATCGGGGTGCTCGGTATGGTGTTCGGCGAAATGGTCGATGCCGCTCTCGGGAAATCGAGATAGTTCGGGACGGTGTTTCAAAGTACCGGCGGTTTCGGACCAAGACGGCTTTTCTCAACCGGCGGTGTGTTCCACCCTTACTCGGCATATTTATGGTTCTACCCCATACTCGGCTCCATGTGTCGGCTCGGGATTATCTTCTCTTGGTCGATGCAGGTCAGTCGGCACAATACAGCTCTCAGAACCCCGGTGGGCAATTTAACGGTTATGATATGTATGGAAACAAGATCCCTAGCCAGATTAGCTTGTTGGACAGCAACATTGGAATTCCTAGTACTTTTGGCCTCCCACCGACTGCTTTGCCCGTGGGACCTAATTCTGATTTCCCAATACCGTCGTCAACGGTGGCTCCTGCAATTCCTCAGACTTCAAGTTTGGCACCAGAAGTGGCAGCTTTGCTGAAACAGATGCAGCAACAGATTGACAGATTAACCGTGAGTTCTAGTGGTCTTAAAGTCGTGGATCCCGCCCAAGTGACACCTTTGCCGCACAAGTTTAAGATGCCCAAGCTAGATTTTGATGGTACCGCCTGTCCAAAGACGCATATAGACACTTATGTGATGACAATGGGGGCAATGGGCTGCACTCCCGAATTCATGGCTTCCCACTTCCACCTAACCTTGAAAGGATCGGCACTTACATGGTTCTTAGCTCTGAAGCAAGAATGCCGTACTACTTGGAGCCAGATAACAGAAGCCTTCCTGGAAAAGTACAAGGGTAATTTGGAATGGCGCACTGCAGGATGATTTGGTAGGAACTATCCAGAAGTCGGATGAGTCAATTACAGAATTTTACAAACGTTGGAACGCTAAGCTCAACGAGTTATCGGAGCCAATCCCTCCAAGACCAAAGGACATCTTTCTATCATGTGTTAAGCCGGCGCTTAGGGAAGCCATTGGGAAAGGATGGTACCCAGATCTGCGAGAGATGGTGGGAATGGGAGCTAGGAGTGAAAATAGACTGTTCAACCAAACTCCAAATGCAAACACCAGCAGCAACAACAGTGGTGGAAGTTACCGGTATCGTGCACCCAATCCCGTATCAGCAATGGCGCCAAGAGGAAGAGAGTCGGCCAAAGACAACGGTATCAATAATCTTCAAAGGGAAGTAAAAATGTGCGAGAATCCAATGAGATTTCCACCTAGGCCACAACCGCGATTTGATGATTTGGGTATGTCAACGGAGGAAATTTTCAACGGTTTGCTACGAGCGGCATGATAAAGCCATTGGAGAACTACGGTCTGCTCGCCCTAATCCTCATATGGATGCTAGCAAGTATTGCCGTTTTCACCAATTTCCGGGGCACACTACGAACTCCTGCGTAACTCTCGAAGATAATCCAGGGCTTAGTGGATGACAAGAAGATAGAGAAATCTCCCCGCCCAAATATTGTCAACAATCCTCTGTAGAGCAACAATGTGAATCTTATTGACTTTGAGAATGATTATTTTGTTAATGTATTAGAGTTTGGATAACCCGTAGTTGGGCATGATAGCAATGGTTGTAATGAGGTCGAAAGCGATGTAACCTCTGTTACGGTGAAATGAAAGATAACCACATTATGTTACGTATCTCGATGATTTGCATGATGTGAATAATATTGTTGAGCTTGATGATTATGAAGAGCGCTTGATTGTTAATACTATATCTTCAATGACTCTAGAGAATCCCCAATTTCCCTGGAGGAACTCGGGATAGCAGTGGTTTGGAAGCACCCTTGACCATCAATGAGATACGACAAGCGGCTTGGCCATACCGCAATCACCTGTCCCGCTCACGTTAGCGAGAACTCAAGGAAGCTAGCAAAGAGTTCGTGGTTGATGAACGGCAAGAAGTTAATCTGTTGACTCGCTCGGGAAGAATGTTGGGAGTAAATAATCCAGATCCGTCAGGGAAAGGGAAAGCGATTGCGAGGCTCTAACCCTCGGTCCTCTCGGAATCCTCACGAGGCTAGACGAAGAAGTTCAGGAAGACCCGATACTGACACAGTTGAAAAGAACGCAAGCCGATATTTCTTTGTGGTCCCTACTTACATCCTCCTACCCTCACAAATTAAAGTTGGAAGAAGCTTTGGCCAAAACGAAGGTATCTGTCAACGCTACCCCAGACGAAGCATGTCGGCGATTGGAACGGCGCGGTATGGGAATATCATTACTTTCACGAGATCTTGACTTGCACCTTACGGTGCGAAACATAACGAGTCCTTACACATTACGGTGCCTCTGGAGGGACGGCGGATTCCCCATGTGTTGATAGATAATGGGTCAGCTATGAATGTGCTCCCCGCCAAAATGATGAGTATGTTGGACATCAACGCGCAGAACCTCAAACCATCTAGCCAAACCATAAAGGCTTACGATTCGACGTCCCGTGCAGTGTTGGGGATAGTCTCTCTTAATTTGATGTTTGGA
The DNA here is from genome assembly GCA_022495995.1 of Adenophora triphylla var. japonica. Taxonomy (NCBI): domain Eukaryota; kingdom Viridiplantae; phylum Streptophyta; class Magnoliopsida; order Asterales; family Campanulaceae; genus Adenophora; species Adenophora triphylla. Next base: position 227,621 of record JAFEMH010003595.1, read on the forward strand.
GGTAAGGAGATGATGGTGGATTTTCAGGTTATAGACATTCCTGTTACATTCTCAGCATTATTGGGCGAGACCACGGATCCACGAGATTGGAGCCGTAGCTTCCACGCTTCATCACTGCTTAAAGTTTGTGCAGGAAGGGGTGCTGACAACCATCTATGGTGATAGTGTTATGATCGGAGAAACCAGCGCAAATACCTTACCAGTAATGGAGATCAAACTCGACCAGGAGAACCCGATGCTCAGTGGGTTCGCGATTGAGAAACCTAAGGGGCAAGTCTGTACCATAGATTTGACGACATCTTCAGACAAGATTCCTCCTGTGTTGAAAATGCTAAGAGGTATGAGCTATATCCCACAGTGCAGGGGTGGGGAAAACGCCAATAGGGACCGTGTAGGCTTGTCTTGCCCGGCTAAGAGAAATAGGCAAGGTGCAGGGTATGCTTGTGACTAAGGAAGATAAGGTGTACGACAAAACCGAGGCTTTCAAAGAAAAGATGACCTCGGCGGTAGGTAGAAAGTACAAGAAGCTGAAATGCGCCCGTACGGTTGGTCTCGAATAAGCACTTTGTCGGAAGATGGGGATATGTTTGTTTGTCTGAGCCAAGGCGATTCCGGCGGAAGAAAGAATGAAGACGATCCGAGAGGTTCGCCAATAGCAAGAACCGGTGAAGGAAATGTTTGATAGTTTGCCCAAACGGCAAGGTGTGACCGCCACCTACGAGAGCAGCTACCACTTCTGGGGACCTGAATATGAGAATCGGTTTGAAAAGCTTGTTACGGATGAGCCCACAATATGTAAAATTCGCGGTGCGGCCCGCGAGATATTGATGGCGAGTTGGCGGATTTGTTTGAAGAGCGAGGCATCGAGCACAGGCGGTGCGTCTTTGGCGAAATGAGAGATGGAGCTAAGGAGCCGAGTGATTTGATTAACTTTTCCTCGACGGTGAGGTGGTAGCTATGCTAGAGTTCGAGAAGGAATCTGTGTAGAACTAGTCAAGTGGAGGCGCCGCGAAGGACCGTTGCGAGGTGGACTTCGTTCGGGACCGGTCGCCGACGGGGAGACTATGATTGAAAAGCTAGGGCTCAAACCTCGTCCTTGTCCCTCCAAGTCTAAATTCATCCCCTGTGTTTTGAGTCGAGTCTCCCGAGTCTCTTGTTATAGAATTTGAGTCTTCGGCCCGGTCTAATGTCCTCACGACGGAAGACCGTCTTCGAGTTGTAAACATTGTATTCCCCTTTGCTTTGAATAAAGTGGTTGATCTTTACGAGTACCCGTGATTGCCAATCTAACAATTGAATGCTTAACAAAAAATAATCATCAAGATTTAAAAATAATTAAGCCTAATTCAATTGAAGATAATGCGAACTTAATCGATGAACAATTTTTAGAAAAAGATTCAAAAGCAGGCTTGCGAGCAAAAGGAAAGCCGGGCCCAAGTGCCGATGAGGTATTAACAACGGTGAACACAGGAGCAGTAGAAGAACCCAAAGAAACGCAGATTGGTAGCTTCTTCTCCGGAGATGAGCGGGTTGCCCTGATTGAGTTGCTCAAAGAATTTATGGATGTGTTCGCTTGGTCCTACAAAGATATGCCGGGGCTGGATGCTTCTATTGTGGAACACCGAATACCTTTGGATCCAGAAATTAAGCCAGTCAAGCAGAAATTGAGGCGGATAAAACCTGAATGGTCCTTACAAGTGAATGAAGAAATTGAAAAGCTCTTGCGGGTAGGCTTCATCAAAGTAATTGAATATCCGACTTGGTTGGCTAACATTGTGACAGTCACCAAAGCAAATGGAAAGGTTCGAGTATGCGTGGATTTCCGAGACCTCAATAAGGCTAGTCCCAAAGATGACTTCCCCTTGCCCAACATTGATATCCTAGTGGATGCAACCGCGAACTTTGAGGTCAAGTCTTTCGTTGATGGTTTTGCGGGTTACAACCAGATCAAGATGGTGAAGAAGATCGGGACAAGACGGCATTTACAACTCCATGGGGTACTTATTGTTACACGGTAATGCCATTTGGTTTGAAGAACGCCGGGGCTACTTATCAAAGAGCGATCACTACCCTTTTCCACGACATGATCCACGAGAGAGATTGAAGTGTATGTAGATGACATGATTATTCATTCGAAAGGGTCGAGATGGACAGCACTTCATTGACTTGAGGAAATTCTTCAACGAGCTCAGAGAACACTCCATGAGATTGAACCCGGCCAAGTGTACATTTGGGGTTATTCGAGGTAAAGTTAAGGATACATGGTCACGCGCGGCATTGAAATAGATCCCGGGAAAGTTAAGGCAATCATTGAAATGAAGCCACCCGAGCGAACCGTCTACGAAGTAAAAGGATTCATGGGTCGCCTACAATACATCGAGCGGTCGTCAACCGGTGACCACCATATGTGAGCCGATCTTCAAGCTGCTAAAGAAGAACCAGGAAGTGGTTTGGAATGAGGAATGCCAACTAGCTTTTGAGAGGATCAAAGCCTATCTCGTCAATCCTCCTATTCTCTGCCCACCTCACGGAGACAAGCCTCTACTTCTATATCGACGATCCACGAGCACGGCCAGCTGGGGCTATGCTAGCACAAGAAAAGAAGGATTCAAAGATTGAAAATGCCATTTATTTCGTCAGCCGTAAATTCCAAGGGAGTGAATTGAATTACTCTGCCCTCGAGAAAACTTGCACAACTTTGGTATGGGTGGTCGAAAAGCTAAAACACTATATGCTATCCCACACCGTACACTTAGTCTCCAAGATGGACCCGATCGGATATCTATTCCAAGGTGACGGAGGAAACATCTCCACCGAGGTTGGCAAAATGGACTTTCTTCTTGGCGAATTCGACATCAAATATGTGATCCGTAAGTCAATTAAAGGACGAGGCATTAGCGGACCCGGTTGGCCGAATTCCCGGTCTGAGAAGATCAAGGGCCGGATCTCCGGTTTCCGAGATGAAGGGATCCTCGCTATAGAAAGCGGAAACAAGTGGCAGTTATTCTTTGATGGAGCAGCTAACAAGAAAGGAAATGGCATTGGGATGGTTTTAATAGACCCAAACGACATGCATACTCCCATAGCAATCAAGTTGAATTTCTCGGTTACTAACAATGCGGCCGAGTACGAAGCTTGCATAGCCGGTCTAGAAGCTGCCCTTGAGCGACATGTGGAAGAATTGGAAGTGTTCGGTGATTCCCGAGTTGATAATCAACCGAGGCCAACAAATGGAAGATTATAGACCCGTACCTCCCGAAGTACCATGCTTACATCGCAGTAACTCGTCGGCCAATTCAAGGAAGTATCATTCCAATTCTTACCGCGAGACAAGAACAGTTCGCGAATGCTCTGGCTACCTTAGCCTCTTTGGTGGAAATCCCGGAAGGTAAATCAATCAAGCCATTCGGGGTCGGTAGAAGAAAATCACATATTGTTGTGAAATAGAGATCGAGGCGTCGGCGAACCGTGGTACAATCGGATCTTTCAATACCTCGAAGCACGGAGAAGCATCCTTTCCTGTTGACCAAGAAGGAGACTCAAAAAGGGTACATGCCAAGAGCTTGCAAGCCCTAAAAAGATTGTCAGCACAGTATGTCATACTCGGCGATGAACTATGGAAGAAAAGGGAAGGTTGCCCGCTCTGCTATGTATCGGCAAAGAAAAGGCTCAAAGAGTAATGGAAGACGTTCACAACGGTGCTGCGGACCTCATATGAACGCTCGATCTCTCATGCACGGCATCATCGAGGCTAGGTTACTTACGGATCACTATGGAGACGGATTGCATCCATTTCGTGCGGACTTGTGATAAATGCCGGCGATTCTCCAATCTGAACCACATCCCTCCTCACGACTTATCTTGTATGACAACTCAGTGGCCTTTCGCAACATGGGGTATTGATGTCATTGGGAAGATTTCTCCGCACAGGAGCAATGGGCATGCATTCGTATTAGTGGCCGTGGATTACTTCACAAAATGGGTAGAAGGCTGCGTCTTATAAAGTGCTCACCGCCAAGAAAGTTGCCCGATTCATAAAGGAGCGAGATTTTACGTCGCTATGGAGTCCCGAACGAAATTATTTCGACAATGGAACCCATTTTGAGGAGAAGCGATCGGTTGCTCACTTGAATACGAGTCAAGCGCCACAAATCTTCACCATACGGGCCACGAGACAAACGGCGCTGTTGAAGGCGCCAATAAAAATTTGGAAAGAATTATAAAGAAGATGGCCGAGCGAGGACGAGATTGGTCGGAAAAGGCTGCATTTAGCTTTATGGGGATATCGCACTTCAATCCGAGCGCCACCGGTGCAACCCCATACGCTCGACTTACGGAATGGAGGCCGTAATGCCCTTTGAGTTAGAGATTCCTTCCCTCAGGGTTTTGCTCGAGAATGAGGTAAACGAGATCGAATGGCTCCAAAGTCGATATAATGAGTTGGCTCTGCTAGATGAACGAAGACTAAAAGCCATGGAGCATAACAGGGCATACCAGAGAAGAATGGCCCGTGCTTTTGATAAGAAAGTGAAGCCCAGGGATATCAAAGTCGGTGATCTGGTCCTTAAGATGAAGCCCTCAAATCAGAGCAGTGCGTTGGGTAAGTGGGCACCCATTTGGGTTGGACCGTTTTTAGTAAAGAAAGTATTCTCCGGAGGAGCTATGCGGTATCGGACTTGGATGGCAACCCATTTCTGCACCCCGTCAACGGCGACAAGTTGCGGAGGTATTTTGTATGATCGAGTCTTTCCCCCTCTAAAAAAAAATAAATATAAAAAAAATATAAAAAAATGACGATAAATAAAGGCGCAACAAAATTGTCCCAGATGAGACTGAAAACCTCTCAAAAGGCAGTCCATGCAAAAATAAGGGACGCGCCGGTGCTAAAGAATATACCCAACTAGGCGAAAACCCGAAAGAGGGCGGTCTAGGTAAAAAACAGGGTTGCACCATTTCCCCCTTCTGTCTTCCCCTTTCTTAAACACTAAAGTCAATTGAGTCGAACTACGGAGACCTGAGCCCCTTAGTTCTCTTACAAAAGGGGAACGTAGGCAACCACTTGTGGTTCGGTCTAAAACTGCTGCAAAAATCTCTCTTCCTACCAAAATGCGTTTTGATTACAGTCCCAAGGCTTTTCAAAGGATCATTTCGAGTTAATAGTCTTGTTGATGAGTTCAAGCACGACCTACCTTTTGACTCAAAAGCTTGTTGCGAATAAAAGAAAACATTGATAACATCTATTCTGTCTGCATTAAGCAATCAAAGGGTACTCAGTTCCCATACAGATAATTCCTACTCTCAAAACATAAAGCAAAAGAGTCTCGAGTCTCTCAAAATAAAAGGAAAATGTGTGTCTAGAGGCTCATCCCCGCTCCCGAGTCGCTCCTCTATCCTTCCTCTTTCTCGGTCCCAGGAAGGTCTTTGGCTTAGGAATGTCAAACAAATCGGTTGAGCCCGTCCCAATTCAGGAATAACGCGCGCCGGCGGTTCAATCAGACCAGTCTCCCTCAAGGCGGCCCTAGCAATCCTCTCTTGCCGCAACGCCTCTCTGCGAGCTCTCATCTCTGGATCATTTCTTAAAGCAGCCCTCCGGATCTCTTGCCTCTCATAGTCATCAGCAGCATCGCCGGTAACATTGTCTGGGTTTCCCCGTGCCTCTATATCTACGAGAGTTCGGCGGACGGATAGTCTGCTCCCAAGTATTCTGGCGGCGAGTCTCTATAGCCAGCTGGACAAGACCACGATGCTCCTCATACCAATCCGGATACTACGTGGTCGAAATGTAAATCCTCTAGGCTGCCGAAGGAGCACACGAGTGGGAAGAAAGCCCTCCGAGAAAAGATCTGTGAAAAAGCTGTATAGCACAGGGCTCGGTCGCTGGACATCGGAACGATGTCGGTCACCGAGTCTCTCCCTCAGCTCGGATGATCTGCGAGGATACCTATCTTGTCTGCTCACCGGTGATGGGACACGAGAAAGAGGATACATGCAAACCGAGCAACCGGACTACTGCTTGATCCATCTGAATATCTCTCGTAGTGCAGTATATTCCGAGGCGGGAATCAAAAGCTCGGATCGGTGGTCTCGTACCGTGACAACCTCATCGCAACTATCGGCAACCTCATCCCTCACCGGCCTACGTGGCCGAGTCACCCGGGGCATGGCCGTCCGACCTTGGTAATGGTCCGATCAAACGTAACCTCTCGAAGAACCACATAGATAATAAGTGGGCCGCTGCTCCCATGAAGTCGATCCCCCTGCTAGCTTTGTCAATACCGTGATAAGTCTCGGCCCGGCAACGGTGGTACAACATCCATCTCCCCTTGGCAGAATGAATTTGACGAGAATCTATACCCGGTCACCCCTCATTTGCTTAACAATCTCAGCCAAAACACACTGGCGGACTCGGCATACCCGCGAAATAGTAAGGCGACGGTGTGAACGGCATGAACATATCCGAGAGAGGTAGAAAGGTCAAACGGCTCGGGACGGGACGAGACGCAACCTAGCCATCCGAGTCAAATCTATGGACCCATCACCCGAGAATCATAGGCGTGCACGATCCGCGAGGCGAGAGATAAGAAGTCGAGATAGGCTTGCTCATCAATCAATCGGCCATGTCTCGGGGGAATGCTACGGTAGCCGCCTTACCCAAGCTTGTCAACGCCCTAAAGTCTTCCATAGTTGGGGTCGAGATAATTATATGACAAAGAGAATACATGGCGCTCGGAATCCCGAAGCGGGATGCGGCCGAAGCAAATCCCGATTGACCCTCCAATCTTTCAAGGACCAAATACAAGGCATACTGTACCGCTTGTCGATAATATTTCTATGTTGCCTCAGATGAAATCCCCAAATTTCGATGAAGTCCCGATGAAATTGACACTCCCGGGAAGCAATCTCTTTGCTATGATGTTCCATTGTAGCCAAAAGTGACAGTCTTGACCAAAGAAATCACTTATCTGCCAAATAAGGGCTGCTAGATTTCTCTACTAAGAAGACAGTGTCTGCAGAATGAAGCCTGGACCGACTTTTGAAAGAGCTGTTGCGAGCCTCCCTCAGTCGTGCGACAGAAGAAGCCAAACAGACACAACATGTCGGGCGACATACTTTGGCTGATGACAGACAGTGTGAAAAAGCCTGCAGTGGTTACCCCAGAGCATTTTCCGACTCGCCGTTGCCGTAACATACCCCTGAAAATACACAGGAGAGGACCCCTGCTATACACACCTACCAGAAACTATCCCAAAACCCCATGTGTAAACCTGACAAAGCCAACCTTTAACCCAATAATGGCGTTCGCTTTCCCAGGACAGACAGACTCGCGCAAACCATGCTAACATAAATTAATCTTTGCTAACAAGATAGGCTTGTTTAGGTGTAAGCGGCGGCATATGTTGTTTTACCCCCGCAGGTACAATAATCGATTGAGTCCCAAAGACTGGCCCTCCGACCAAACTGGAGAAGAAAAAGGAAGAACAAAAGCAAAAAGAGGCATATGTATCCGTGACAGCCCCAAGAAGAGCTCAACAAAACAAACAGCCCCACGAAAAGAAACCAATTCCCCGGAAGACAGAATCCCCGGCTTGACGAACAAATTTCCAGAAACCAGTGGCCTCGAGGCACGGGAAAGAAGCGAAGTCCCCCGGCTCTCGAGGAAAGCTAAGGACACAAAAGAAAAGCGGCAATCAAGCAAAGGCCGTCCAACAGCAAAACCAATAACAGAGAAGAAAGGATTAGCATAAGACCCCCTGGCAGCTACATTCATCAACAAAGCAAAAGATGTGGTATGAGTCCCTTTGGCATCCACAAAGAGCAGCAAAGAGCAGCAAAGAGCAGAAAAGAAGTAGCATGAGTCCCACAGCGGCTACATTTTATCCCAGAAGACGAAGTAGTGTGAGTCCCTTGGCAGCTACCTGCACATAGTGGTATGAGTCCCTTTGGCATCCACAAAACGAAGAAAAGCAAAGATAGCGTGAGTCCCGGCGGCTATGCTTATCGAAGCACGAAGAAGAAGAAGAAGTAGCGTGAGACCCTCGGCTACATTTATCCCCAACAGAACGAAAAGAGATAGCGTGAGACCCGGCGGCTGCTCATCCCGCAAGAAGAGAAGTGGTATGAGACCCTCCGGCATCCACGAAGAGAAGCAGCAGTAGTGTGAGACCCTCCGGCAACTACCCTGCAAGAAAGAGAAGTGGTATGAGTCCCTCCGGCATCCACGAAGAGAAGCAGCAGTAGTGTGAGACCCTCCGGCAACTACCCTGCAAAAGAAAGAAGTGGTATGAGACCCCTGGCATCCACAGAAGACCGTTGCAGCATGAGACCCTCCGGCAGCTACAACTCGTCAACAAAGCGATAGCATGAGACCCTCCGGCAGCTACTCGCAAAATACCAGTTGCAGCATGAGACCCTCCGGCAGCTACAACCTGGTGAGAAAGAAAGCAATTACCCGATCCTACAGGAAACAACAGGTAAGCACAGCAAAGGTATGAAGATACGTCTCTACCCCTTTCTGGCTTATGAATTTAATTTTGGTATTTCCGAACTACGATTTGGCTTGATTCCCTTGTTCAAGGGATACGTAGGAATCCTTTCTCAGAAAGGTCCAGCCATCTTTTCCCCTTCTCACCCTTCTAGCCCTTCACCTTAACCCTAGCCGCTCATTGAGATTGGGTCTTATTTTATCGACAACCCCACTTTTTCCAAAAGTGACGTTGCCGAGGGGCTCTGTAAGTACGCCAATCCAATTCGCAACCTTTTAGATGCATTTTAATATAATAAAATTGCATTTAGGGGCGTTTTGGTAAATTCCCGGCCTATCCCGAGACTTCCGGAAACGTTCCATGAGTTTCCCGCGAAGGAAGTACCTTTTGGTACATTATTCATGCCAAAGGACCCCTTGGGAATAAAACCTGTTGGACCTTTTGGGTATTTTCCCGGAATGTTCCAGAAACTGGTTTTTGGCGCCAAAAGCGGTTGAGCCACCTTGTGTCACGCGACAGCTTGAGGCATAAAAAGTGGACGCGTAAGGTCGTGCGACACATTAAGGCAGCCAACTGCAGCCTATAAATAAGACCCTCCCCCTCTCATAAATGGATCCGAATTTTAGCCTACTGTTACTCTGCAGAATTTGCAGCGTAACGAACCTCTCTAAACACAAACCTCTCTCTCTCCTACCTTCAACCTACCCAATTCCTCCCTTCCAAACCCAATTCTCAAGCTACACCAATTGAGCCCCTTGCATCAGTCCTTCCAGATCAGAAGTGAAGAATTGAAGGGTTCTATATCTGACTGGATATAGAATTCGTGGAAGCAACAAGGGTAACGATTCCCTAAACCCAATCTCTCTCTCTCTCTTGCTTAATTTCTATTAATTCTAGCATTTAATTTTGTTTGGATTCAGTAATCAGATCCTAGCTATCTGGATTACTGAATCCCAATCGCAATCTCTCTGTTTAATCTGAATAATTCGTGCAATTGAGTTTATATTGTTGATTATTTGATTGGATTTGGTGTTTGAACCCCAAGGGGGTGTGGATCTACCCATATCCACACTCCCTGGGTTGATTTAGTTTCGTTTCTGTATTTCGTTCGTAATCTAGTTAAATGATTAGATCTGTATAGCTTTCTGTTGATTCTGTGTTCTTATTGTTCAGTTTTCTGCAGATGGCTCATATGTGTCACGCGACACCTTTGTCTCCAAGTGATCCTGTGTCACGCGACACATGTGGTCACTGGTGCGATGTGTCATGCGACATACATGACCCATCTGCAGAGACCCTTTTTCCTTTGTAATATGTTTTTAGATTGTTTGTATCAGGGATGTGGCCTCCCTAAATAATGGGCTCACAATATGTAATTCTCGTTCCATAATTAATAAGATGCATTTAATCACACTTCGTTTATTATCAATATTTGCACACACTTTGGATTTACTTGGATGTTTTGATTGAAAGACTCGTCTACGGACGAGGCGTGTTGGGTGAACTCTCGGTTCTTCCCAACACGTAACCTGACCTCCGAACTCATGTTTTCTCTCTAAATAAAGGTTTTCAATGTTTCCTCTTAAAACGGCGTGGCGACTCCTTTTTTTCATTTAAACCGGGAAACCCAAAATTTTTTGGGCGAGCGCACATTCAACTGGCTCTGACATGCAAGTTGCCGGCTCCCCCATCACGCATTCAATGCGGCTCAGTCAGGCGCCTACTATTACATTTAATGCGCCAAGCCATCTATACGGCTCATATCCCTTTCAGCCATGTCCCCTTGACAGTCAATGTTCCCTTCCTGACACGGCCAATTAGCTGCGGACACGTGTAGCTGGTCAAATACCAAAGTGCCCCCTAGGGCTGATCTCATTGCTTACATCAACAAGCACCACTACATTGCCTATAAATAGAAGACCTTTGTCCCCTTGGGCAAGGTTGTAGGTGTTAGTGCCCTAGGCCTATAGAGATAGACCTTTATGTAATGTCATTGTTCATTTATATAAGAGAATGTTTCTTTGATTATTATATATGTTTGCATGTTTAGTTATAATAATCGCGTCCCTAGTACTTATGAAGCACTAGTATGAAGTCTAATGGATAATCATGTGATGATTATATGCATGGAGATGCACATTAGATTCATGGGTACTTGTTAGAGAACAAGGTACTGGACTTGACCCATTATGAGATTTATGTCATGGTCAAATGTCATAATTAAATCTCATATAGTCATATCATTGATATCCTTTGACCTGAGATTATCATCGTCTTCCGCTCGATGAATATCATGTTTGATATAGTTTAACGTTGTCCTTAACCGGATGACAATAAGGGCTATCATTGGCATGGTATGATTCTTGTTGGGAAGAATGATAAGTCAAGATGGAAAATTGTCCCTCGTAAAGAGAGATATTTGATAGGCCACTCGTAAGTAAGATTGATGTAGTGCATGGCCATGCCCGAATGAATTAATGTGATTAATATCATTCAATTAATCAATTTACTTGGTAACGAGAAAGCATTGAACAATATGAGTTGACGTGGACCATGACTCATGTTCAATATAACATCGTGTGACAATGGGATTGTGATATGTTCTATATAGGAAATCGAACTTGATATTATATTATTTGGGTAGGCATGATGGCTTGCTAGAGTCCGCTCATGTCTTATGAGGATCGATGTGATCGAACTCATTGCCAACATAATATAGTCCTATGGGGTCACACGCATCGAACGAATTGTCAAAAATGAAGAATATGGAGTTTTCGTTCTCAGGGGACGACTCGTCCCCTGGCCAGAACCATATATTCCCCTTAAGGGGGACGCCGATTAGCTGGGTGCCGGGGATGCCGACGACTCGTCCCACAGGCACTGGATCGACGCGGAATTGACTTAAAACTAGGGTTTTCACGAGGGGAAAAGTTTTATAACGTATAAATACTTACCCTGTTGCCCTAGCCGTCAAGAGAACGTTTTGGCTTGAGAGAAACATCAAAAGTGAGAGATTTCAATTGAGAATTGAGAATCAAACACCACCAAATCCATTGTTCTTCATTGATTGAAAGGTGTTTCAATCAATAGGATCTAGCAATCCTCCTAGAAGAGTTCTAGGGTTCGTTCATCGCCTGGATACACATAGAGGATCTTCGCTCGTCAAGATCTTTGGTTCGTGATTCCCGTTCGTTCATCAAGGATTAACAAGGTCGTTCAATCTGGAGTTGGGTCAAGTTTATCAAAGGCAAAAGCATTCAAGGTTGGTATTTCTATTTCATTTTTCTTAATTATTCATCTAAAACGGATTCTAGGGCTTGGGGTTTTTCGAGTTATTGCTTATTCCGCTGCGCATGGACCCTCGGAAACCCAACAGTGGTATCAGAGCCCCGTTCATGATGTTTATATTAGAAAATCATGATAATTAGATAATGGGATTATGTTAATTTTCATGATATGTATGATCTAGAATGTGAAATTGTATGAGTTTTGCTTGTGAAGTAATTGTATATAATGATATACCATGATTATGAAATTGAAATATATGATTAATATGATTAATCTAGATTATGGGATGTCAATTTCATTAATATGATTAATGTGATTAATCTAGGATATTTGTGAAGTGTTACTTAGTATATTGGCTGGACACCAAGAACTTCCCCACAGGCACTTCGATGGAAGTGTGGGATAATTTTGGAGCACGTGGCCGCGTACTAGTAATTACTGACCAAATATGATTTGTGTTGCATCATTCCATGTTCATAATTATGCTCATATAGTTTTAATGAATCAACCTTGGCATGTAATTGATAAGCATGAAAAATTGAACCTTCTTTGTAATTTGAGTTTGTTTTATGCCACCCATGTTTAAACACTTGTGAGTACACGGATAGTTTCATGTAGGCTACGCCACAGCGAGGTACATTGATTCTATCTTTGTATGATCAAGATGAGCAAATAGTGATTGCTATACGTTTAACATGGTTGAACTCAATAGGCTATCAAAACAGTTTTGGGCCTAAGGCGTAAGATGAGATTGAAACATGTGACATATGATGTCTATAATCTCATAATGATCTAAGAGTCATATATAGATATGATTGATAAATATTATCTACCTTTTTAGTTTAATTTTGAGCATTCGTCCCATAGCCGACTTGAAATTAAATTAAAGTTGGGTCTTAGCCTATTAAATTATATTATGCATGTTTGTATAAGAAGGTTATATAATTTAGTGGGAGTATTTTTAAAATACGTTATTTAATCTCTTAAATGAAATCGGTAATTATATGTATTCATATGTGTTGCATATCGTTGTAGAAATAGCATTACATAATAATAAATTGCGATTCGTCCTTGTGAAGGACAAGTTCGAAAGAACGGTACAACTTATTCTGATTTGATCAGATGCTCAAGAAGTGTTCTTAAGCAAAAATTGTACGTTCTTGACGAATCTATTCCTGCTGAACCCACTGCAAACGTTGCAAAGGACAGGTAAGGAGCAACATAAGAAACATTTAGATGATTCCTATGATGTTGTTTGCCCTATACTTGCCACCATGTTTAAAGGCTCTTAAGAAGAACCTTGAACACGTGGAAATTGCTTTTGTTCTAGCACAATGCACAAAAGGAAATGTTCCAAGTGCAAGCTAGACAAAAGATATATGTTGTGGTGAAGGCTTTTAATGCATGAGATGCAAAAGGAGCAATCCGCAAGTGTGTTAATGGTTAACACAAGAAAGGGGTTCAAAAGGGAAGGCAAGAAGGTAAAGCAAAGGTTGCTAAACCTAGGGCAAAAGTTGCCAAAGCCGAAGAGGCTAAACCCAAAGTGTCTCAAAAGGATGCAGTTTGCTACCGCTGCAATGAGATTGTCATTGGAAGCAAAGTTGCAAGGCTAATAAGGAAGGCCTAAAAGGTGAAGAAGGGCAATATGATTGCTACTACTTCAAGTATCCATATGATAGATATTTTCCTTTCGACTTCTTGTTCTTGAGTATATGATACAGGATATGGATCCCACATTTGTTTAAATGTGCAAGGAACAAAGAATAGAAAGCTGTTCAAAGAAGGTGAATTAAACCTATGTGTGGTAATGAAGCAAGAGTTGCTGCATTAGCCGTAGGGACTTATGAAGTCACTTTACCTTGTGGACTAGTACTTGTTTTGAACAAGTGTGACTACGTTCCGGATTTGAGTAGGAGTATTATTTTGTTTCTTATGAGGATGATGAAGGATATAATCTTCTTATTGAGAATAAGAAGCTTTATATTTATTTAATGATATGCCTTATAGTAATGCATATATCATTGAATGATCTTCATATCCTTGATGTTAAGATACAAAATAATATTGAAGATATCTATAATATAAGTGTGAAATCTAAACCGAATGATGTGAACAACACGTTCACATGGCATTGCCGGCTTGGTCATATAAATGAGAAACGTATAATCTAAACTCCATTAACATGGACATTTAGACTCATATGATTATGAATCATTTGAGGTATGTGAATCTCGTTTATTTGGTAAAATGACCAAACCACCCTACACTAAGAGTAGTGGGAGGGCTAGTGACTTATTGATCCTAGTACATGAGATGTACGTGGACCATTAAACAGCATTGCTAGGGGAAGATTTTGGTATTTCATTACATTCACTAAAGACTCATCAAGATATGACTATGTCTATCCGATGAAGTCCAAAGGTGAAATGTTTGGGATGTTTTGAACATTTCAAGATGGAATACGAAACAACTTGGCAAAACTATTAAAGTACTTCGATTAGATCGAGGTAATAAATATTTGAGCCAAGGGTTTGACAATCATCTCAAAATTGTGAAATCGTTTCATAGTTGACTCCATGCGGAACACTACTGAGAATGGTGTGTCTGAAGGGAGGAATTGAACCTTGTGGGACATGGTTTGTTCGATGATGCGTCAAGTTGACTTTCCTATTTCCTTTTGAGGATATGCATTAGAAATGAAGCGATTACACTGAATCGAGTCCCTACTAAATCGTCTTCTAAGTCCCCACATGAGATGTGGCATGGAAGAATGTCTTTCATGAAGATTTGGGATTGCAAATCTTATGGGAAGAGACTTGTCTCTGATAAGTTAGCACCAAATCTGACAGGGTTAATTTCGGATATTAATTTTACAACCACAAAGAGAACAAAATGGTTTTTACTCTATATGATTCGTTTCTTGAGAAATAGTTTCTCAATAAAGGATCTAGTGGGAGTAAAATTGATTTTGAAGAGTTCAAGAACCTGAAAATAACATGGAACCAAGAGTAGAGATGGAACCAAGTTCACAAGGAGTTGTGGAACCGGTTCAAGTTACACAAGTCCATCGTAGATTGGATAGGTTACAGTCCGAATCCGAGAAATATTGATTTCTCATATCGGAAAGTAATAAAGTGGAAGTCATTGAGAATGACAATCCTACTTACTATCTAGAGGGGATGTCCACTCCTAATTCGGATAAATGGTTAGGAACCATGGAGTCCGAATTACAATCCATGTCTGATGATCAAGTTTGGAACTTGATTGAGCTACCTGAAGGTGTAAAAACTAAAGGGTGCAATTAGGTCTTCAAGACCGACATGGATGGAAGGTGTATACTTTCATGACTAAGGATTGTAGCAAAGGGATTTAGGCAAATTCATAGTATTGACTATGTTGAAACCTTTTTACCCATTACAATGCCGAAGTCTGTTAGAATTTCAATTGTCATAGTCGCATATTATGACTATGTGATATGACAAATGGATGACAAACGACTTTCCTAAATGGAAAGATTCTTAAGGATGTGTACAGTACACAACCCGAAGGTTTGTCGATCCAAGAAATTCTAATAAAGTATGCATGTTGCAAAGATCCATAAGATGGGTTGAAGCAAGCTTCGAGGGGTTGGAATTTTCATTTTGATGAATCGGTCAAAGAGTTTGACTTCATCAAGTACGAAGATGAACATTGTGTATATATGAAATTCAGTGGGAGCATAGTATTATTTCTATTGTTATATGACAATGATATCTTACTCATTGAAAACAAAGTTCCGACACTTAAGACTGTCAAGTCTTAGTCAAGGAAAGGTTTCTCAATGAAAGATATGGGTGAAACCGCTTACATCCTTGGTATCAAGATCTATAGAGATAGATCAAGAAGGATGATTGGTTTGAGTCAAAGTACATATATTGACAAGGTCCTTAGAAGATTCTGAATGGAATATTCTAAGAGAGGGAACTTGTCAATGGGTCATGGTATTACTCTTAGCGAGACTCAGTGTCCCATGACAACTGATGAGCAAAAGAAAATGAATGAAGTTCCATATGCTCCGGCATTTGGATCTGTCATATATGCTATTATTTGTACTAGACCCGACGTCTCGTATGCTTTGAGCATGACGAGTCGATACCAATCAGATCCTGGTGAGAACCATTGGATGGCAGTCAAGACGATCCTTAAAGTACTTAAGAAGAACTAAGGATACGTTCTTGCTATTTGAAAGGTTGGAAGTTAATCTTGTTGTAAAGGTTACACGGATGCTAACTTCCAAACTGACAAAGTTAATTAAAATCGCAATTAGGATTTGTGTTTATGCTTATTGGAGGTGCGGTTTTGTTGGAAGAGTTCCAAGCAGAAAATCGTAGCCGATTCTACTACTAAGGCCAAATTTTAGCAATATATGATGTAGCTAGAAGAGGCAGTTTGGATCAAAAGTTCATTAGTGTTTTGGAATTGTTCCAAGTATCACTAATCCAGTAGAACTTTGTTGTGACAATTGTGGTGTCATTTGTGCAAGCAAAAGAACCAAGGTCACATCAACGATCCAAACACATTCTAAGACGTTTCCACCTCATTTGAGAAATATGTGAAAAGGAAGACGTTAAAATATGCAAGGTACCAACGAATGACAACATTTCGGACTCTCTCACCAAGCCTTTGCCACAAGCTAAACATGATGGTCATGTTAGGTCCATGGGTATAAGATACATGAATGATTGGGCCTAGTGCAAGTGGGAGACTGTAGGTGTTAGTGCCCTAGGCCTATAGAGATAGACCTTTATGTAATGTCATTGTTCATTTATATAAGAGAATATTTCTTTGATTATTATATATGTTTGCATGTTTAGTTATAATAATCGCGTCCCTAGTACTTATGAAGCACTAGTATGAAGTCTAATGGATAATCATGTGATGATTATATGCATGGAGATGCACATTAGATTCATGGGTACTTGTTAGAGAACAAGGTACTGGACTTGACCCATTATGAGATTTATGTCATGGTCAAATGTCATAATTAAATCTCATATAGTCATATCATTGATATCCTTTCGACTCGAGATTATCATCGTCTTCCGCTCGATGAATATCATGTTTGATATAGTTTAACGTTGTCCTTAACCGGATGACAATAAGGGCTATCATTGGCATGGTATGATTCTTGTTGGGAAGAATGATAAGTCAAGATGGAAAATTGTCCCTCATAAAGAGAGATGTTTGATAGGCCACTCGTAAGTAAGATTGATATAGTGCATGGCCATGCCCGAATGAATTAATGTGATTAATATCATTCGATTAATCAATTTACTTGGTAACAAGAAAGCATTGAACAATATGAGTTGATGTGGACCATGACTCATGTTCAATATAACATCGTGTGACAATGGGATTGTGATATGTTCTTTATAGGAAATCGAACTTGATATTATATTATTTGGGTAGGCATGATGGCTTGCTAGAGTCCGCTCATGTCTTATGAGGATCGATGTGATCGAACTCATTGCCAACATAATATAGTCCTATGGGGTCACACGCATCGAACGAATTGTCAAAAATGAAGAATATGGAGTTTTTGTTCTCGGGGACGACTCGTCCCCGTGCCGTAACCAACTATTCCCTTAAGGGGATGCCAGATTCGGGGAAGCTGGGTGCCGGGACGACTCGTCCCCGGGCACTGGATCGACGCGGAATTGACTTAAAACTAGGGTTTTCACGAGGGGAAAAGTTTTATAACGTATAAATACTTACCCCCGGTTGCTCTCTAGCCGTCAAGAGAACGTTTTGGCTTGAGAGAAACATCAAAAGTGAGAGATTTCAATTGAGAATTGAGAATCAAACACCACCAAATCCATTGTTCTTCATTGATTGAAAGGTGTTTCAATCAATAGGATCTAGCAATCCTCCTAGAAGAGTTCTAGGGTTCGTTCATCGCGTGGATACACATAGAGGATCTTCGCTCGTCAAGATCTTTGGTTCGTGATTCCCGTTCGTTCATCAAGGATTAACAAAGTCGTTCAATCTGGAGTTGGGTCAAGTTTATCAAAGGCAAAAGCATTCAAGGTTGGTATTTCTATTTCATCTTTCTTAATTATTCATCTAGAACGGATTCTAGGGCTTGGGATTTTTCGAGTTATTGCTTATTCCGCTGTGCATGGACCCTCGAAAACCCAACAAAGGTAAGTTCCAAATATATTGAGTAAGCCATATTACTCTCAAACCCTAAACACACACACACACTCCAAGGTATTCCAAGCCTTATTATCTCAGTATTCTTACTCTCACACCCGAGGGCCTGAGTTGGAGTAACATCCAACTTTGACCTTAACGGTGCTCTTTTGTGTTGTGATCTAGGTACATCAATCCACCAAAATATCCTAGTGTAAGTACCCAAATCTGGCTCATGCCTTCCGGTTAAATTTCCCGGCAATTTCGGTAAGTTTTCCGGTAATTCCCCGAACCTTCCTAGTGTTCCGGAAATATTCCGGAACAGTCCCAAATTAATTAAAGGCTGAAGAGGAGCCTTCCTAATTAAGAAACACGTTTTTCTTAATTAGGAAGAAATTTCTAGAATTTGCCACCTTGCATGGTTCTAGAAATGCTGAGTCACAATGGATAATGCCGCACGGCTGCATTAGCTCGCGGTCCCTGGCCGCACGGCTTCATTGGCGATTTCCAGACTGCCTATAAATAGAGCCCTCCTCTACCCATTTTAGACACCAACAAAAGACCCACAAAAATCATAATACTCCCATAATACGAAGAAATACTCCCAAGAGGCTACTGAAGATCCAAGAAGGTGAAGAAGAAGGCCAAGAAGCTACATCCCTCCTCCTTGAAGATCCAAGATCAACCTCTCCTCCTAGCTCCATCCAAAGAAGAAGGAAGTCATTGGTAACCTCGCACGCCCTAACCTCGCATCTTAATTGCTTTATAAATTGCTCATTGAATTGCCTTTATATTGCTTGGGACTTGGTAGATTAAAGATCATATCTTTATATTCCCCCTTCCCCTTTTGCATGCATTAGACATCATTTGTCATAAAAATGTAGTCTTTTCCCATAAAGGTGCATCCTTTGCACCTAAAACCCCCCATTTTCCAATAAAAATGTCATTTTTATGCATCATTTGCATATAAAAATCAAATCTTTTCAATCAAAATGCATCCTTTGCATTCAAAATCCCTTTTCCAAGCATCATTTGCTTTAAAGATCATGTCTTTTACCATAAACTAGCATCATATGCTTTTCAAAATGCAATCTTTATGCATCATTTGCATAATGAATGCCAATTTCTTCATAAAAATGCATCATTTGCATAAAAATCATATCTTTATGCATCATTTGCAATAAAGATCATTTCTTTGAATCAAGTGCATCATTTGCAACCCAAAAATGTCATCTTTTCATTAAAAATGTCATTTTTACATACATTTCCCCATTCTCCATTAGTAACCTCGAAACGGACCGATGTAAAAGATCCTATCTTTACATCGTTTCTTCCATTAAAGGTTTCATAATCTCTTTAGAAAAGGGACACCTTTGAACCCTATATCTCCGATTATTACTTAAGATGAGCATGAAGCATCTACACAAGCTCGACCATCTTAAAGTGTAGGATTGATGGGCTAAGGACCTTCCTTTTCTAAAGAACCTCATCTTTGACTACAAAGAGAGTCATTCTCTCGATCACGCAAGTCCCAAGGTCCAAAAAAAAATGCGATGATCACAAGTCCAAGATGAGGACGGGATCATAATCCCAAATACATAAAATCCAAGAAATCCCGAGCGACAACCAACAAATGGTTTGTACGTCCGAAAGACGACTTGGGACATTCCCCCCTATTTTCAAACACATGCACACAAGAAAGCACGCAAGCAAGCACGATTAATGGGATCTTGGGAGACTTGCTCCGGCAAGGCACCTTGGGTGAACGACGATCCGTTCTTCCCAAGGGGTAACTTAACCTCCGAACCCATAAAAACCTTTTTTTCAAAGTTTTGAGGTAATCAAAATGGCGTGACGACTCCGTTTTTCAAATTAAACCGGATGTCTTCAAACTCGCGTGAATCCAACACACACAAAAATTTGGGCACACATTCACAGTTTGGCGACTCCGCTGGGGATATCCCAAAGGAGAAAAGCTTTTATTTTTCAAAACAAAAATCGATACTCGGTATATAGGTGGAAACCACTTACCCTTCCTGTACACTCCCTGATGTGGGAGTTGGGATAACCGGTGGTTTAACAATCCCACGTACCGGTATCACTTTTTCGAAAAAAATATATAAAGAAAGCTTTTCCCTTTGAGCGGGTTAGACTCCCGTCGCCGATTTCATTAATCGTGCTTGCTTTCTTTACCTTGCATTGCATCATTTGCATCTTGGAATCTGTGCATACTTTGAACGGGAAACAACCCGAAAAAAAAAAAAAAGCAAAAGGAGTGGAACCTGGAAAATTGATCCATGCAGTCGTACGACTCAATCCTCCTTGGATTCTGATCGGGCGACCTCAGTGGCAATTTCACCAGGAAAAATTGAGGTTAATCTGCGCCCTAGCAATGGGGCTACTCACCCATGACCGATCGGGGCTCCTTAAAATTTACGTGCTTATGTGCTGCATTTTTCCCCGTCCCGAAAAATCATTCCTTTAAAACACATTTCTGAAAATCTCTGTTTTAACTCAAAAAGGAACATTTTTAGGAGACCGCACACTACGCGCACCTGATATATCCTGTACACTTTTGCACGCACGTCCTTCAAACCCGAGGGTGGTTCCACTGCAGCCACGGACAGCCTTACGATGCTCCCGGCGCGCACGGAATCATCCCAACCTCCCCATGGCAACAAAGGTCGACCAATGCACAGCCCGTGTCACACGTTTCAAAAAACCGTGACTTTTGGTTGGTTTTTGGTCTAGTCCGTGTCATATAGCCCAGTTGCATACCCACGTAAAGGTCAAGCCTTAGTTCATAACGGAAGAAGAACTCTGCCAAAATTCCGACAAGGAAAAATTGGCGAGTTTTCGACTCCGACATTGACTATTGACCTTGACCTGCACGGAATGCGCAAGAGTCAAGACCCGAGTCTTTGCCAACAAATCAAAAGATCTTTCGCTCAAGCGAAGCTCGCTAAAATTCCGACAAGGAAAATTTGGCAAGATCTTGACCGGCATTGACTTCGATTCTAACTCACGCCCGTATGCAACGGTTCAATGTGACACCGTGTCATCCGGCTTTTGCCGCCCGACTCCATGCCTATTATCTTCTCGGACATTACCGAAAGTCAAAACGTCATTCGCTCAAGCGAAATTACGCCAAAATTCTATCAAGGCGAGAAAGACGAGACTTTCCGGTATTGCCTTGACTATAATCCGCATCGCTCGTGCGTTGAAAGTTCCTATGACCCGCTAGACCCATTAGGAGCGTTCTTTACTCTCGGTCGGTGGGATCCGCGTGCCCTTATAGGACCCTCGCCGGGCTGTCCACCCCGGGAGGTCGAAATACAGGTGGAATACGAGGGGCTTATAGACGTAGTGACGGAACCCACTGATCCAGATCTAGAGTAGTTACGAAAAGAAGGGCAAACCCCTTTTCCAACCAAATAGATATTAATAAAAGACACTGTTTTAAGTAAACCGGAAGATTCTAATTTGCATATTGCCCGAGCCTTCGGCTAAACACCTACCCCGAGTCTAAACCTTTCCTATCCCTTTCCGCGCGAGAAAGAAGTGGGTGAGAACACCGGGCCGCCGACTTGTTAGCGCAGAATTCTCGGACAGGTTCGCGAGAATCCTCGGTTTGGTCGATCCCGTAGAGTCGAATGTCCGATTCGACGAGAACAAAGACTCGGTTTGGGTAACTAGGTGACTAGGGAAGAAGAGCTAGCCTTAGCCTTGGAAAAAAGTCGTAAGGGCCATGAGGAACAGCAGGCCATGCTCATTGATGCGCTACGCCGTCATGGGGTCCAAATAGTGGTAGAGCCCAATGGTTCCTTGGTTATGGTAGAAGATGAAACTCCAGAAGTAACCATCTCAAATTTCTAGCCTATAACCGCCCTCCTCCATCCACATATAATCCTTTGCTAAAGACTGTCCCTTTTCGCCTTTCCCCAACATCCCGAGCCGT
This sequence comes from Adenophora triphylla var. japonica, assembly GCA_022495995.1. Lineage (NCBI taxonomy): Eukaryota > Viridiplantae > Streptophyta > Magnoliopsida > Asterales > Campanulaceae > Adenophora > Adenophora triphylla. The sequence continues at coordinate 249,521 of JAFEMH010003595.1, forward strand.
CGGGGTCCCGACACCCTCACTGGCCTTTGCATCCCCAGTGGGACTCTTTCCCTCCTTTCGGCCTAATCCAAATCCCTTTACTTTGGAATCCCAGTGCCAACCTCGACCTCTCTAATTTCGTCAACGCCTTTGTGAATTTGCCTATCTCTCGGACAGTGGTAGTGAAGAATCGGTCGGGAACGAGAATAGGAATGGATGGATTTACGGTGATGATGACGGTTCGATAGAAGGAATGGACTTGGAGTCGCGAAGTGAAAAACCACCGACCGGAATAGGAGATGAAATCACTTCCAAAGTGTATTTGCGGCTGTGTGAAGGCTCGGAAAAGGAAAAAAGATGCTAGCTTAGATGAGGCGGTATATGAGTCCTACATCCTAGAGTTCAATACTACTTACAAAAAACTTGGTCGGTGAATGGAGGGATTTAATTGAAGCCCTAGTGAAAGAGGAAAGTGGGCTCCACCCACCGATCCGGAAAACGTAAGCATTGCGAAAGCCAAACTCTCATGTGAAAGAGTAGACTCTGTTACGGTGTTAGTAGTCACTCCCGAGACCTTGTCCGAAGAAGAGTGTATGGATGCCCCTGGAAAGAGTCTTAAGTCTCGAGGCGACCCCAGTCCCCTTTATGTCCTGTGACGACAACGATGTTTTCTTGGTAATTCCCAAGTCAGAGGAGGAGTCCAAGATACCTCTTATATGGCGTCAAGTATCCCGACCTGCTTTTGCCCCCATTGGTCATCGAGCCAAGACGAAAGTTCCCGCGAGAGTTACTACGGTGATGCGATGAAGACACGGTCGAAGTGCGGAAGGAAAAGAAGAGTGGTTAGCCCGAAGCCAAAAAGCCTGTAAAACCTTCCCGACGGTGAAGAACGTAAACCCGCCATGAGAGTTTGACCCCATGAAATCCTTATCGATGATGGGATTTCTCACTTCGAAAATGTTTGGCCAATGTCAAAGATGCCGTCGGAAAGTCGACCCCTAGAGAAAGAAGGGACATGCTTGACAGTGATGAGGAATGTGATCCCACTCTGTTGAAAAAATTGTTGGACCCGGATGAGAAAGCCATTCGCCAAGTTCCAAACCCTGAAGGTGATAACTCCTGTTGCATGTTGACTTTGAAAAGTTTGAATGAGACTGTGAAGGCTCTAAACGGAGAAGGTAAAGTGAAACCAGCCAACGCTAAGCCAATCGAGAGAGTCGAGAACCCGAGAAGGTCGAAAGCCGTTAACTTGGGATCGGATTCGAGAAGCGGCCTACGCCTCCGGTAGTGCCATTAACCGGATTAATCGGCCAAATTGGCCATACGCCGGCAAGAGCCCGCCTCGACTTTGAAAGAGCTAACAGAATCCTCTAGTAGGAATAATGACTTGGGAAAATCTAATGTTTATGTGATGACTCGGTGCGGACGGATGAGTATTGAGCGACTAAGGGTGACAAAAAGAATGTCGTCTCGGAGCCAAAGACGAGATAAGAGGCCTTATAAGCCGGAAGTAGAAAAGCCAAACTACGACAAAGAGGACCCGGTGTTGACTCGGTTGAAGTGTACCCAAGCCAATATCTCCTTGTGGTCCCTGTTAACCTCTTCATACCCTCATAAGTGAAGCTAGAAGAAAGTTTGGCGAAGACCATGGTGCCCATAGATGTCACCCCGGATGAGGTCGTCCAAATGATTGGAAGTATCCACTACGGAAACATCATTACCTTTACCGACTTGGACACAAAAGTATGGGGCTAGTCATAACGAACCTCTTTACATCACAGTCCGAGCTTAGAAGAGCGTCGGTGCCACGGGTATTAGTCGATGGAGAATGCATGATGAATGTCTTGCCGGCCAAGATGATGGACTTATTGGACTGAAACCAACGTATTTGAAGCCTTCTAGTCGGACTATTAAGGCTTATGACTCCACGGCACGATCGCTTTTGGGGATTGCTACTCTCAAGCCGTGGTTCGGAAAAAGGTCATGGACGTCGATTTTCAAGTGATTGATATTCGATTTCATTTCTTGCTCTCTGGTACGTACTGGATCCACCAGATAAATGGGGTAGCCTCTACTTTGCACCCGGTCGTCAAATTTCGATCAAATGATGGTACTATCACCACCATTTATGGAGACAGTGTCACGGTAGAAGGAACATGATCGAGACATCCCGATATTGGAAATCAAACATGATGACGAAGGGTTGGCATTGACAGGATTCTATGTAGCTCCTTCCAAAGCACAAGTGTGTTGCACCGACCTCACTACTACTTAGATAAAATCCCTCCCGCCATGAGAATGATGAGAAAAATGGGTTATCTTAGGGACTTGGATTGGGTAGAAGACTTCGATGGTCGCAATACCATCATCGATGTAAAGGAAAAGAATACCGAGGATACGGCTTGGGGTACAAACCGAATGGCGAGAAAAGCTAAAGGGGCCCGGCTTCACCCCTACAGTTTATCCACGACCGATTATTTTACAAAAAGGCGAGACACAATACGATAAAAATGATCACCATATCTCCTTGCGAAGAAAACCCTTTTGGAGAATCTTGAAAAAAAGGGAAAGCCGGCCAAATCCTGTTCAAGAATGTTCCTTGACTTGAGGACATTCACAGGGCTACCACTACCATTCGAGTAGTATGTCTTCAAAGGAAACTCGTACAGCGTCAAAGAGTCGGCATCCGGGGTAATGGACTTCTCGGCTTTCGAGTTAGCGCTTAGAAGATCGGCCGGATAGAAGGCGCCGATAGTGAAGAAAGTGAGCGGGGCTTGCTACGGTTGTTTGATGAAGAAGCACGAGATCCTGCATTTGATCGACTTCGGTTCGTATGATGAGATAGTTGCCGTAATTGGAGACGGTGGTGAAAATCCTTTTGATCCCCGCACTTTAGTAACCAAGACAGTAAATGCCATGAAGAATCGGGAGACGCGTTCACGGGGCCGAGTAGCCACCCGACGTAAAATGATAGCGGAGCTTGGATTGGTACCTCGTCCTTCTCAACCCAAATGTGTCAAACACCCGTTGTCTGTCGCTCAAGTCAGAATCTTTGAATTCCAGTCCTACGAGTCATCCGAAGGCCTCACGCACGAGGACTATCAAATATGTAATCGATGTCATCTTTCCCCTTATTTTGAATGAAATGACGAGATCTTTACGAGTATCCTCTTATTACCAACTTAACAAATGATAAATTAACTCAAAACTCAACAACAGTTAATAATGAATCATTTGAACAAGATGCAAACACACTAAATGAACAATACATTAAAGAAATCTTTAAGCGTGTTTCGAAAAAGAGGAAAACCGCCCAAGCCGCCGAGGAGGTTTTGACAAGTGTGAACAGGTGCTTGTCGAGGAACCTAAAGAGACACAGATCGGAAACTTCTTCCAGGTTGAACGGGACGGGCGATTGATGCGCTCGGGGAATACGTCGACATGTTTGCATGGTCATACGGGGATATGGGGCTAGATGGTTCGATAGTAGAGCACGTAATCCCTCTAGCACTGAGATGCTAAGCCGGTAAACCGAGGAAGATTAAGCCGTAATGGTCTCTACGAGTCAAAGAAGAAATTGAGAAGCTCATTGCGGGTAGGATTCATTAGAGTCATCGAATATCCGACATGGTTATCCAATATTGTGACCGTCACCAAGGCCAATGGGAAGGTGCGGCTGCGTGTGGATTTCCCGAGATGCGAACAAGGCCGGCCCAAGGACGATTACCCTTTGCCAAACATAGACATCCTGGTGGACTCCACTCGGCTAACTACGAAGTCAAATCCTTCGTTGATGGCTTTGCGAGATACAACCAGATCAAGATGGCCGAGGAAGACCAAGAAAAGACGGCCTTCACCACACCGTGGGAACTTCTTGTTATACGGTGATGCCGTTTGGGCTTAAGAACGCCGGGCTACTTACGAAAGGCGGCGGCCGCGCTTTTTCATGACATGATCCACAAGGAGATTGAGGTCTACGTAGATGACATGATAATCCACTCCAAAGTGGAGGACGGGCGGCACTTTGTTGACCTCGCGGAAGTTCTTTGAGAGGCTGAGACAACATTCCATGAGACTAAACCCTGCTAAATGCACCTTCGGAGTGACAAGGGAAAAGTGCTTGGGTATATGGTCACGGAGCGAGGTATCGAAGTTGACCCCCAGATCAAAGCCATTATGGATATGAGGCCACCTCGGACCCGGACGAAGTCAAGAAGCTTTATGGGAAAACCGCAGGCACATTAGCCGTTTCGTCAAACTTGATTGACCACTATGTACGAGCCCGTCTTCAAGCTCATGAAGAAGAACGTAGACACAGAATGGACCGAAGAATGCCAGGATGCTTTTGACCGGATCAAGGCATACTTGGTACATCCTCCGATGCTATGCCCCCACATAGACGTAAACCTCTTACGCTCTATCTCACATCCTTGATACGGCAATTGGGGCTATGCTTGCCCGGGAGAAGAAAGACTCTCGGATAGAAAATGCCATTTACTTTGTCGGCCGGAAGGCTGCGGGAAGTGAGCTCAATTACTCGGCATGTGAAAAGACTGTGCGGCAGGTGATGCAGGTAGTCGGCAAGTTGAAGCATTATATGCAAGCCCACCCTGTGAATTTGGTCTCAAGAATGGACCCCATCAAATACATCTTTGATAAGCCTTCCTCTCGATGCGTCTAGCAAAGTGGTCCTTCTTCTTAGCGAGTACGACATCAACTATGTGACCGTAGAAAGGCCATCAAGGGTCAAGCGTTGTCGAGACCACCCCGGCAAACTTTCCCAAGAATGAGGACGAGAGGGCATGAACCCCAATTCCCTAGATGAAGGGATCTTTGCAATCGAGCCTGAAAACCGATGGCAATTGTTCTTTGACGGAGCCGCTAACAAAAGAGGAAACGGTATCGGGATGCTACTGGTCAATCCAAAAGATGAGCATACACCCATAGCTCCTCAAGTTGAACTTCCTCGCCACGAACAATGTTGCCAAGTATGAAGCACTTTGCATTCTTTGGTTTGGAAGTCTGCCTTAGAAAGGAATGTCAAGGAGCTAGAAGTTTACGGGAGACTCATTACGATCATCAACCAGGTTTCCAACAAGTGGAAGACTGGACCACTAACTGCAGCGGTATCATGCCCATATGGAGGAGTTGGTGGACGGTTCGTAGAAGTGACCTTCCACTACTTGCCAAGGGAAAAGAACAGATTCGCGAGATGCCTCTAGCTACTCTAGCCTCATTGGTAGAGATCCCAGGGAAAAGCCATAAAACCCTTCCGAGTGGGTAGAAGAGAAGCCCTGACCTTACAGTGTGAAGTAGACACAGGACCCGAGCCTATAAAGGAACCACAGTACAATCAAATTTACTTCCTCAAAGATGGAGAGTCGACTTTCAAAGACGAAGAAGGTAGACCAAAAGAAGGTGTCAGAGCCAAGAGCTTGCAAGCCTTGAAAAGGTTGGCCTCCCATTATGTCATTCTAGGAGGCAACCTGTACAAGAAACGATACCAAGGACCACTCCTCTTGTGCGTCACTCAAGAAAGGGCCAAAGAGTTGATGGTCAAGTCCACAATGGTCCCCGCGGTCCTCATATGAATGCCGAGCCACGATGCAAGTGATCCTCGAGAATGGGTTACTACTGGATTTCCATGGAAACGGTGTGTCCAGCACGTCCGAGCATGCGACAAGTTCCAGCGGTTTGCCAACCTCAACCATCTCCCGCCTCATGACCTGTACTGCATGACGACTCCTTGGCCGTTTGCAACCTGGGGTATTGACGTGATAGGGAAAATAGCCCCGGCAGGAAGCAATGGACATGAATTTGTGCTAGTAGCCATCGACTACTTCACCAAGTGGGTAGAGGCCAAGTCTTACAAGGTCCTCACTTCCAGAAAAGTGGCCCAATTCATCAAAGAAAACATAATGTGCAGATATGGGGTGCCCAACGAGATCATTTCCGATAATGGGTCGCACTTTGAAGGGGACTGCGATAGGTTGCTGTCAGAATTCAGAATCACTCGCCACAAGTCGTCTCCGTATAGACCTCAGACTAATGGAGCCGTGGAAGCTGCTAATAAGACGCTCGAACGGATCATCTGGAAGATGGCCACCCGTGGTCGTGATTGGCCCGAAAAGCTGCACTGCACTCTGGGGCTACTTAACGTCTGTCAGAATAGCTACAGGAGAAACTCCTTTTGCCTTAACCTACGGGATGGAAGCAAAGTGTTACCGCGGAGTTGGAAATCCCATCATTAAGGGTCCTCCCGGAAAACAAAGTGTCAATGAAGTAGAATGGTTGCGCAACCGGCATGATGAGTTAGCCCCCGCTTGACGAGAGAAGGCTAAAAGCCATGGAACACACCCGAGCCTACCAGAGGCGGATGGCCAGAGCATTTGATAAAAAGGTCAAGGCCAGAGAAATCAAAGAGGGTGACTTAGTGTTGAAAGTGAAGCCCCCTACCAGAGACAACCCCCTGGGAAAGTGGGAACCCGTTTGGATCGGCCCTTATGTGGTGCAGAAGATACTATCGGGAGGAGCCATGAAGCTTGCAGACCTGGACGACAATCCCTTTGTCCACCCAGTCAACGGTGATAAGCTCAAAAGATACTATGTCTAAAAGAAAAAAAAAGAAAAAAATAAATAATAAAAAAAAAGAAAAAATCTTAGTGCAAAAAGAGTAATGCCCAGCTAGGCTGAAAACCCCAAAAAGGGCGGTCTAGGAAAAAAATAGGGCTGCACATGATAAAAAAGCTAGTTCACCAGAATGAACTACGAAGACCTGAGCCCCTTAGTCTTTCTTGTAAAAGGGGAACGTAGGCAGCCATATATGGTTCGGTCTAAAAAATAAAAAGGACAATCAAGCTTCCATGAAGTGCGTCCTAAATAATAAAGGGTATTTCAGTTTTCATAAAACGGGTCCCAATAAATAAGACATTTGAATTTCCATGAAATGTGTCTTGATTAATTTCTAAGATAAGATTTCTTGTGCATTACAAGTTAAAAACTTCTTCGATTGAGTTCAAGCACCTGGTCTACCTCTTGACTCTGCTAACCTCGGCTACAAAGATCTAAAATACAATAAAATGCCTAAATAAACTAACAATGTGTTTGCAAAGAATGGCAGCATAAGGGAATCCTAAGAAAAGATCTGTCAGTCGTC
>JAFEMH010003596.1:0-256654 GCA_022495995.1 Adenophora triphylla var. japonica
GCCACCACGCCCTACCACCGACCTATGCGGCCACCCGTGACGCCACCACGTCCTTATCACCGACCCATGCGGTCACCCAGACGCCACCACGCCCTTATCACCACCGACTCCATGCGGTCACCCAGACGCCACCACGTCCTTATCACCGACCTACGCGGGCCACCCAGACGCCACCACGTCCTCACCACCGACCTCTGGCGGTCACACGACACTTCGTGGCACCACCACGCCCGTATTTGGCTTAACACTCACCCCACACCCGAACTACGACTGTGCTTGATTCCCGCCTGTGTGATGCTGAGGAATCCTATCACAAAAATGTCCACTTATTGACCTGGGCAAACGGTCACACCAAAAGCGACACCACCACGTCCTCACTTTGACCCTCACGGCCACTTCCTCTCCCAAAGACGCGATCCGTAGTTAGGACCCTTATCTTATCGGCGACCCCACTTCTTTCATAAGTGACGTCGTCGAGGGGCTTCGTAAGTACCCCAACTGATCACTCCTTTCAAACACACGGGAAACACGCGTAGACTCATCCACGCAAGCCTCGTAGACCTCTCTCACTCAAAACCCTCTCAAAACCCTCTCAAACCCCCAACCAAACCAAGGGAGGAGCCTTCGGGATAAAAGGGACAAAAGGACCTTTTGGGAATTTTCAGAAATCGGAAAAGCAATTAAGGTCCGTACGGACCTCTTTGTTTCAATGATTACTAAATCCCCTTAAAGTCCACAATATTCCCTCAAATCCAGGAAGAAATGATGACTTCCTCTGCAGAGTTGGTCCGTGCGGACCTCTTTGCATGCAAGATGGTCCGTACGGACCTTATTGCATAGAGGGGGACATCATCATTCCGTAATATTCTCCATCATTGCGCATTCCCTCAAATCGAGGAAATCCAAAATTCGGATAACCAAGAAGGTCCGTACGGACCTCTTTGCTCCGAAATTTTTACTATAAATAGAGGGCTCCCCTCCTCATTTTCACACCCCTCCCACTTCTCTCTTCCTCCCTAAGCCTTCGCTCCCCTTCTAAGACCTTTCGAGGCATTCCCGCCCTTCGGATCCTTCCGAGGCCTTCCGAGCCCCACTCGAGGTGCTCCGAAGCCTCCCCGAGCGCTCCCGAGACGCTCCCGCGCCGCCCCGAGGCACTCTCGAGAGTACTCTGAGGCCCCTCGTGGTACTCCGAGGCCTCGTCGGTCTTTCCCACGGTGTCCCGCTCTTTCCGAGTCAAGCCGCGATCCCAAACCTTGCCGAACCTCTGCCCGAATCCAACCGACGATTCCAACGCACGCCGAACCTCTGCCCGAGTGATCCCGACGATCCCTACGCACGCCGAACCTCTGCCCGAACGCAGCCTACAACCTCAACTCACGCCGAAACTCTGTCCGCAGACAACCAGCATCTCCCGAAGCAATCCCGATGCGCAGGAGCAGCCACTCCGACCTCAAACACCATTCCCAGGCGGAAGACAGACACGAACCAACATTGGTAAGGCTTCCTTCCTCTACTATTTCAATACATTTTCATACATAGCATACAATGTAGACATCCGATACAGCATGCATTTTTAAAAGCACACACACACACACACATTTAAAGGATATTAGGGGTATCCAGAAAGACTCGTTTTACGAGGCTACTCGGGGTGAGCTCTAATATTCTAATATTCTCTTCCCGGGGAGTCATCTGACCTCCGAACTCAAAATCTCATCACACAAAAACAGTTTAAAATTTATCTTTAAACTGATGCCCTTTTTCAATGTTTTGGGCTTAATAAAAACGGCGTGGCGACTCTACAAAATGCGAAAGCAAAACGGCGAGACACCTCCAACACGCAACGCTAAAACGGAATAAGCCAGATGCCGGGGCGCGATTGTGCTGCCTCTCGGATCCGGGCGACTTCCCGAACAGCGACGAACGCGAGATGCCGGGGCTCCGCGCGCGAGCCGGATCCCGGGTAATTTCAGGTTCGTTGCTGGAGCCGAGAGATAGATTTAAATCTTGCTGCAATCCCTTGATTATCGCCGGAGAAGAAGAAGTTTTAGAGCAGTAAAAGTTCTAAACGAAGAGGGATTTTTCTATTTATATTTTCCTAAATTTGGAAGGGGAAAAGAAAATAGAAATTAATTTTTCAAAATTAAAAGCTGAAGCGGTTTCCGAGAAGGAGTTCCAAGAGTCAGAATTGCAATCATTACCAAAACCGGCGCTCCTTCATCTCCTACCGTCCATCTCCAACGATCAGGATGTTGCCACGTCATCATGGTCGACCTACTTCAAAGACTAGTATCGACCTTCGAGTAAAGCAATTTTTGGTAAAGAAATCTTCTTAACTTCCAAGTCGACGAAGTCAACTCGAAAGTTGGGGGCCACTGAACATACCAAAAGTGTCGAGTTGGGCCAAACGAGTAAAGCCCAATCACAGATAGCATTGGCACCCACATTCTCAATGAGACTGATCCAATCAGAACAAGGCCCAAGGCCCATCTCACACATCAGTCGACTAAGCCCATGGTCCGACCTACAGGTCCCGACCTAACTTAGTTCGACCTCATGATCCATGCTACAATTCGGGTACGAACCATGCTCTACCCGACAGTCAGGTCGACCATTCCACGAGTGGCGACCTCGACCTAAATCAACAAGTGACGACCTGACACTTGCCGGCGTATTTGGTTGAACAATTCTCATAACCACATCCCTACAAATCAGGGACCGTTATAGACATGTTCCCACGTCCAAGTAACTGCCGCTATAATCTCGGAGGACATGTCGCCTCCCCAAAAATACATCACTCTTGCCTATAAATACTTCATCACTATCAAACGGTGAAAGGTAAGCGCCATTTTGTATACGAGTTCATTATTCAATACATTTTGAGCTATATACAACTGTTATCTTACTCTCACGCCCGAGCGTCTTCGCCGGAGACACATCCGGCTAGTCGTGGGTTCTGTTTTCAGGTCAAGAAGCCAGGTGATCAGTCCTGCCACGTGGAGGAAGATTGATAAGCACATTTCCTGCAGCATCATTACTCATTTTGCATACCCCTACCTACCCCCTCCCCAAATTTTTTTTTTTAAAAAAGGTAAATTGGTCATTTTATATGCTTTCATTCCATTCCTATAATTTGTATTTTCAAACCAAACATGATTTGCCAAGGAATTGAATGACAATTCCATTCCATTTCGTGCCAACCAAACGGAAGGGGTTGACCAGTTTTTTTCCATTCCAATTCCTTAAGGAATTCAATCCCATTGACAATTCCATTCCTTCACTTTTTATCCACCGAACCAAACGCGCCCTAAGATCCTCGTTTGCGAGAATGATAGGGTTGGCGGCAATATGAGGATTTCCGCCTTCCCTTCGATTGTCACATAAGCGACTTACATAACTATTGTCTTCGAATGATGATTAGACTGTTACATATGAACCCCACCATAACCGTCAATATGGAGTGATTTGACAGGATAAACAGTGGCGTCTCCACTAACTTTGGGGGTGGTTGGCACCCCTTGTTGATGATTGACAAGTGTTCCAACATGTACCAGGCACATGTTGCATGGGAGTATAAAAGAAACATGAAAAATATCACTATGTAAGTTCTTCTCATATTCTCTAAGCTCTCTCTCTCTCTCTCTAAAAACTCCATAGTTTCCTTTGCTTTGTGACCAGCAGGGCCGGCTATCAATAGGAACAATAGGTTTTTCGGCATCGGGCCCCAAATTTTGGAGGGTCCCCATTTTTCTAGGCCCCATTAGGTATATATCTAAAAAAATAAAATAAAATAATATATATATATATATATATATATATATATATATATATATATATATATATATATATATATACTCCTCCGTCCACTTACGTGGTTCAGACTTTCTATTTTTGGCGTCCGTTCATGGTTCGTAGCTTTGTTTCTTTCACTAAAAGGAAGCTTAAATCACTATTCTCTCCACTCATTCTCTCTCACTACGTTATTTTAATACTCATGGCAACACCATTATAATTTACTATTCCCACTCCACTCATTCTCTCTCCTATTTTATTTTCACACTCACAACACTTTCAATATAATACTTTCCTCCTTAATTAACGTGTAAAGCGATGAAGTGTGAACCTACTTAAGTGGACGGAGGAGTATATATATATATATATATATATATATATATATATATATATATATATAGGGTTTTGTTAGGATACCCACCGTAGGAGTATCCTAACAAGTGGCCCATTATTTTTAGGACAAAAATGTCCCTCGTTTCTCAAAGCAACCATATGTATGATGGGGACAAAATTGTAATCATCAAAGAGAGAGAGAAAATTAGTATTAAATAAGAGAGAGAGAGAGAGTTAGTATTAAATAAGAGAGAGAGAGAGAGTTAGTATTAAATAAGAGAGAGAGAGTTAGTATTAAATAAGAGAGATCTCTCTCTCTTTGATGATTACAATTTTACCCTCATCATATATATATGGTTGCTTTGAGAAACGAGGGACATTTTGTCCAAAAATAATGAAGTGAAGGCTTGTTAAGATACTCTTAAAGGGGGTATCCTAACAAAACCCATATATATATATATATCCAAAAAAAAAAAAAAACGCAATCTTAGCGACGGCGTCGAAATTCAAGGGGGAAAATCAATCGACGCAAATTACTTGAAAATTGCGGAGAACGGGTAATTGATTTAAGAGAGGCGATAACAATGATAAATGAAATACCTCAATGTAATAAATTATTTTTGAATTTTATTGCTTAATTTTGTAAAACTTTAATCTTTATATTTTTGTATTAATTTTTAAACATTAGGGGCCCAATATTCACATTTCGCACAGAGCCCCAATAATTATTATGACGGGCCTGGTGACCAGTTAACTTACTCTCAGGCCAGAGGGGTAACGCCAGAGACGCCCCCGGCCTAGTTGACGTTTGTGCATGGTGTACGTGACCGTTCGAAGAAGACAGTCAGAGTACCCATTTTTATTGTTCAAATCTGTTCCTGTGCAACCATTTGAATTGATAGCATATTTTTTTTGATATTTATTTTGAAATGAAAAATAAATTTTAAAAATAAACCATTTTATCTTCTCAAAACATAGGTGCTCGATCGATCATAGCTGCGAGCACCAGATTGCAACTAGAATTTGGCATCTCCCCCGGAGACAAATTAAGCCGTTGTTGATATACCTGGCCGTGACACCGATGTTGTACTTCCTCTCACGTTATTAATCCCCCTTCAATTATTGAGATAATTATACAGATTCTTCTACTTGCTAACGTGCGCCTTATGCCAATGTTAAGTACCTAACCTCCCTCCCTTTGCAGAACGCACTCAAAACTTGTCTGCACACGTGGACCAGCCACCCAATCATGACCCATCATTTCCACTTCTTTTTGCAATGTCTACGATATCAAATATGATTGGCCACAGGGATGCTGATTAGAGTCACCAGAAAACAAAAAAAAAGTCCAAAATTCTTTAATATACTGATTTTTTTTTTCAAAATATTCTTTTAAAAAAATATATCTCAAAATAACAATTATTCCAAACTATTAATCAAGTGACTCATTTTTTGAAACTCGATATACGATTTAGCAATTTTAAATTTTTTAAATTTTATTTTAATATTATATTAAAAAAAACTAAAATTTGACCTCACTAATTGAAATAGCGAGTTCAATATTTACTTAGGTCCGTTTCAATCCCCATGCACAACACCCCTTCACCCCATAGTACTATTTCTCCGTCTCATTTTAAATTGTAAAATAATAATATAAAAATTATGTCTTAATAAAGAAAATCAAAAGGGAATATTATTTTTTCCGTCTCAAATAAATAATTTAAAAAATATATTTCTATAAAAAATTATTTCCTTTATTTCAAAAATGAATATTATTTTCTACTCAAAATGAATAACAAAAAAATAATACTACATTTTTTGTTCAAAAAAATGAACATTGCTTCCTTCATCCCAAAAAATAATTATTTTTTAAAATGTTTATTGAGACAAAGGAAGCAATGTTCATTTTTTTTTATATAGAAAGTAGTATTAATTTTGAGACGAAAGTAATATTCATTTTTGAAATGAATGATTTTTTTTTTAAAGTAGATTTTTTTCTATGTAAAAAAAAAATGAACATTGCTTTCTTCGTCTCAATAAACATTTCAAAAAAGAATACTTATTCATTTCAAAAATTAATGTTCATTTTTTGAGACGAGGACACTAACATTATAAACATTAATTTTTAGAAAAGAATACTATTCGTTTAAAAAAAATATTACTTCCTTCGTCCCAATGAATATTTTAGAAAATAATACTACTTCATTTGTCTAAAAAATTAATGTCATATTAATGTCATATTTTTAGACGAAGACACTAAAACATTAATTTTAGAGACGAATGAATTAGTATTATTTTCAAAATATTCATTGGGATGAATGAAGTAATATTTATTTTTTTGTTTATTTTTTTGGACAAAAATGTATTATTATTTTTTGATTATTCAATTTAAGTCGAAAGTAATATTATTTTTTGAAATGAACAAAATATTTTTTTTACATGATTACATTTTTAAAGTATTTATTTGAGACGAAAAAAATAATATTTCCTTTTATTTTTTTTTATTAAGGCATAATTTTTATATATTTATTTTGTAATTTAAAGTGAGACGAAAAAGTAGTATTGTAGTGGGTGTGGGTGGGGTGGGGGGGTTGTTTGGGGGTTTGTTTGTGGGGGGCTTGAAATGAAGTCTGAATTAGTAAGTTGAAATGGCTATTTCCAGTAAATTAAGTAGTGAGTCTAAATTTTAGTTTTTTTTTTAAATCATAAATATTAAAATAAAATTGAGTAAATTTAAATTCGTTACATCGTGTAGCGAGTTTAAAAAGACAAAATTATAAATTTGCTAAATTGTGTAGCGAGTTTTAAAAAATGGGTCACTTTGGTCAATAATTTGAAAGGTTTGTTATTTTAGGATTTTTTTTAAAGAGAATATTTTGAGAAAAAAAATCCTTAATACCCTTTTGACTCGAATGAAGGTTCTTAATTTGACTTTATATGTATATTAAAAAAAAATGTTATTAGTACAAAAAGTAAAGTATGAGAGAAAAAGTGAGTAGAGAATTTTTAATTTGAAAATAATAATTGAGTCTTATTATTCATTTTAAGTAATAAATAATTAATAATCTTACTTTAAGATAGAATAAAAATGAAAATAAGAACTTTACTCTAAAACCGAGAAAGTATGACTATTAAGATCGAAATAAAGCAGGCTAAAATCGAACCGAGAAAGTATGACTATTAAGGGGGCGTTTGTTTTTTTTTATTTTAAGCCTTATTTGCCTCTTAACACTTATTTATTAAGAGGATTAGAGAAATAAGTGTGTTTGTTTTTTTTTGAAATAAGGCTTGTTAGCCTCTTAAAGTCCTCTTAATTTTAAGTGGTTAAAATGTTGTTGAATTGCCTCTGAAAGTCTCTGAAAGCCACTGTTTCATATTTGGTTTTGGGTAATTTTTTTTTATAAACTGTTTACTGTTTCATAATGCATTTACGATTTTTTTTTTTTAATTTTTTTTAATTTTTTTTAACTGTTTCAGATAATGAATTCAGATACAAAATCAAACAACTTATCCATTCGAGTCGGTTTTCGATTCTTTCTAATCATTCAGTAATTTTTAAGCGAAATCGATTTCAGCACTTATCACTTAAAAAAACAAAAATTCCCTAAGATCGAAATAAAGCTGGCTAAAACCGAACCGAGAAAGTATGAACTATCCACAGCCCCGATCCGGATCAGCATATTATAATAATCTGCAACGTGAATTGCCACCAACTTTTCCAGGTTGACCTTATCATGTACCCACAAGCACACGTTAGACTTACCCGCTCCAAGATCACCCACACTGAGCCTTAGAAATGAAAAGCTCATATAAATAACGATTTTAATTCCTCGATTTCGATAAACAACCGTACTAATTCGAGGAGACCCGTTAAAGATCTTTCTCCAGGTATGTACTCTGTCCGAAATTCAACTTCTTTCACTGGAATTTTTCTCGTTCACAGCTCAATTATGCTGATTGTTTCTTATACAATTTGTAGGAACTTAGTTTCTTGATTTTGATGAAATTAATGAATGGTGTGGTGTCCTGTGTTGATTTTTGATCATTTTAAGGTGAAGGGTCAGCTCTTTTCTTGTTTTGATGCTTGCCTGATGGTTTAGAATTAAGGTGATTTCACTCCTAATACTTGTTATAGTATACTAACCCCCGCCCCAAAATGAATGTCCGAAAAACTTTCAAATTTGCTCTTTATTGATCAAGAGAATGGCAGATAGCTGATTGGGTTTGGTTATGAACTGATTTTCGCGTTTAGGAATCTGTGGTTTGTTACATTGGGGAAGGATATTTGGGAGAGGGGAAGGCTGTCAATTACTAGAGTTTCGAATTCCCTTGAATTCATGCTGAGCAAAAAATAAAATAAAAAATCCCGTGAGTTCATGAAGTTGGGTATGCCGGTTGTAAGTTATGGCTTCTGAGAATTCTGCATTCTTTGATTGTTCATGACTCATGAGGCAATACCATCCAAGGATGTTTTTTTTTTTTTTCTTTCAAAGTTTTAATTATTGCAGTGAGTCAAGGTCTCAAAATATCCATCTAAATATCAATACTAAATATCAATTACTAGAGAATGTTTTTTTTTAATCTGATACGGAGTATTACCTTTTACTTAATTCTCACTCGTTGCTTCTTGTATCTTATAGAATCGGTTTTATAGTACGTTCCCTCTTCCTAGATCGCAGCAATCCATTATCTGTTCCTAGTTCATGCTGATTCATTTAATTATGGTAATCTCGGCATGAGTTTAAATAGGCTGCTGTTAGATGAATTTGGGAATTACTATAATACACTGTGCAATAGATTTACTTTGACTTTGAACAATTGAGAGTTGATCCATTTTTTAAATATAGACAACTGAATGAATACTTGTTATCAAAAGGCAATATCAAAAAGAGCCAACATTATGAATACACAATTTTGCTCCTATATATGAGTATTAGTTGGGATGAAAATTGTAAGGGGTATTGTTGTTGTTTTTTTCTCTTCATTATATACTCCCTCCGTCCCATTTATATTGGCAACCAGACATAATCTCTTTATTTGTGAAAACATAATGATTGTTTTGTTTAATTTTTGCATTTCCATTTATACACTTCTTTAAATTTGAGATTTACATCACCAACATCCAAAAAGAAACACCAAAGATCACTTCAAGTTGGGATATACTCTCTCTGTCCCGGAATAAATGTCACATTTGACTTGTCAATAATTTTAAGGAGTGTGCTTTACTAGTTTGTACAATTTCAAAAATGCTCTAAGTTTATTTCATGTTTTAGAAACACGACATTTATTCCGTGAAGAATCAAAAAGGAAAATACCACTATGGCAAGGACCAACGACTAGAAAAGCTACTGTTGATGCATTTTTCTGTTATTGATTCTTTTCTCTTGACTTCATGCACGTATATCAAGTTTCTGGAGCTGTTTTTATGTTAAAAGTTATGATAAGAAATATAAATGTCAAATTTTGTAAAATCTATTTTAAATTTATCATCCAGAACTAAAAGGGAAGACCAATGGAAGACTTTGTAATTGTTGATCCAGAGCTAGTTAGCCTTCGTGAAGGTTCTTCGTCTGATGCTAAAGGCATGGAAGAAATCGGAAGTTCCATGGAAGTTTTGACCAAAATAGACTTTGAGTTGGCATATTCTTTAGAGAAATTAGGAAACCTGGAAAATCTTTTAATGAACATATCATCATGGGAAAACGATTTTGAAGAAATGGCAGCCGAAACTACATCAGTGGAATGCATTGAGAAGGCTTTAACATTTGATCTCTTAACTGGTATTTTGGATTCCGAGGTAAGAGAACTGGACAGCTTTATGGCCTCTGTTCAAGTTGCCCTTGTTGATGCCCGTCATAAGATATCTCCGTGCAGACACCTTGGAGAATTGTTTGATGTTGTCGAAGCTAAATTGTATGATTCAGATGAATCTTTGAAGCAGTCACGTGAACATGTTTTGGAGATGAAGATGCAGTTGGCTAAGTTGCAGATGACATCGATAGCCTTCAACCGAAACGATTGTAAGCTATAAAATCCTATTGTTCTTCTTTTCCTGTTAAATTAAAATTTGGCCTGCATCCTTTCATTTCCTTTACTAACTACCCATGAGGTATGGACAAATATCATGTTCCCCCGTGAGGTTTAGTTTCGTCTCATATCCCCCCCCCCCACCTTTTGTCAACTTTATTTAAACTAAATGACTAATTTGCCCCTAAATCTTCTCTATGCAAAGTCCAAATGCCAAATCATCCACTTTAAAGATTTAGGGGTAAAGTAGTCATTTCATTTAAATACATTTGACAAAAGGGGGACAATGAGACGAGACCAAACCTCAAGGCAGGGCCGGTTCTCATAATTTAGAGGCCCTGTGCAAAGTTCAAAATGAGGCCCCAAAAACACTTACAATAATAAAATGCAAGAAAATATGTTATAATAGCAATATTTTAAAATTATGTTCTTACAATAAAATTTATCAAGGGCTCCCTTTTGTGATTGATTGAAAACTTCAATTCTTTTTTGTTTTTTACGTTTTCACATCCGGAATATTGTTTCCTAATTCTAGAAATCATATCTTAAAATTATAAAGTATGAAAAGAACGAAAGAACCTGGCAAAGAGATGAATCATGAATCTGCGACGGAGTAGTTTGAAGTCGGATTTTCTCTATTGCAGATGAAAGTGAAATTTGCTATTGTAGTTGCGAAAGAAAGTTTTGATATTCTATTGAGAACTTGGAAAAGAGAATTTGTAGTTGTAAAAAAAAAAAGACGTTGGAGAGGAGAAGAATACAGCGACCGTTGATGGAGCCGAATGGAGGAGGAAGACGAGGAGTCGCGTTAAATGCCGTGAAATTAATAATTAATTCTATCAAAAAATCTGTTGAGATCTAAATAAAGAAGTAGATTTCTATTAGAATACTATATAATATGATTTTTAATATACTACCTAATTTGACTCAAATTACCTAATTGGAAGATTTTTATTTTTTTCAAATAT
Source organism: Adenophora triphylla var. japonica (assembly GCA_022495995.1). Classification (NCBI taxonomy): domain Eukaryota; kingdom Viridiplantae; phylum Streptophyta; class Magnoliopsida; order Asterales; family Campanulaceae; genus Adenophora; species Adenophora triphylla. The sequence continues at coordinate 11,121 of JAFEMH010003596.1, forward strand.
AATACATATATAAAATGGGTTTTTTTTAAATGGTGCCCCTCAAAATTATGAGGCCCGGAGCGAGCGCTCACCCCGCTCCTCCTTATAGCCGGCCCTGCCTCAAGGGCCAGTGATACTTGTCCAAGCCTCCTGGGGAGGCAGGGGAATTAGCCCTTTATTTTAGTGGAAAATAAACATAATTCCCTTGCTATATCTACCTTGTAGACCTATAGTATTGCAAGTACACATTGGATTATGATATTTGTTAAATGTGAATTTCATAATTTCTTTAGAAATGTTCACTCATTTAAAGGGATTTTTTTTAAAGGGACAGAGTGAGTAATAGTTTTGGAAATTGTGAATGACATGGAAGTATGCAAGTCAAATAGGTTGGCATTCCTGAACCATGTAATGTTCTATGGACATGGACATGACCGAGAAGAGTTTGCTAGATCATTTGGATTATGAAAATGATCGTTTTTTTTCACCCATAATTCCTTGCAGGGATACAAAACCATAATGAAGGTGATGATTTTCAAGTTTCAAGCAAAGACGCAAAGCCACAAGCACACACATTTGAAGTTAGACACGTCCTAAGAATGCTGGAAAAATCTATAGGAAGGGAGCTAGATCTCGAGAAGAAGCTAACGGAATCAAAACAAAACGAAGAAGATCTGAAACTGAAGATCCGTTTAACAGAACAAGTAGCTTTCTTCATGGACGAGGCAGCAGAAGCAGTGTGGGGTAGGTTTCTTGAGGCAGAAAATGCATCCGAGGTGTTAATGGGTATTTCAAAGGAAATGGTCGGTCAACAACAAGTTCTTCAATTCAGTCTAAATGGTTTCAGTCAACGAGAAGATGACCTGAAGTCAAAACTCAAAAACTGTGTTGACCAGTTGACCATCAAAGAAGCTTCTATTCAAAAGCTTAATGAAAAGATTGCAGACCTTATTACTGACAACTCTGACATATCTGCATTAAGAGAAAAAGTCCACTCACTCGAAGAACAACTGAAAGAATCCGAGTCCGAACTGAAGAAGGCGAATGAATTGAATCAAGAAAGTCGAGACCAACTTCAAGAAATGGAAAGTATAATCGAGTCAATGAACGAAAACATATCCACGTCAGAAAATCGAGCGGAAGCTGCAGAAGAAAAGATTGCCCATTTAACTGACACAAACATGGAACTAACCGAAGAGGTTGGTTTCCTTAAAAACAGCAACGATAGTACCACAAATAAGGTTAGCATACTTGAGAAACAAATGAGAGATTTAGAACTTCAACTACAACAAGCGAGAGCTTCTTCTGAAGCAGGACAAGAACAGCAAAATATGTTGTATTCTGCTATATGGGATATGGAAACTTTAATTGATGAACTGAAGCAAAAGGTTTCGAAAGCTGAAGGTAAGACCGAGAATGCAGAGGAACAGTGTTTAATGTTGTCAGACACGAACTTGGAACTGACGAGAGAACTTAATTTTCTGAGGGAAAAAGTGGAATCTTTGGAGACATCTTTGAGTCAGGCTAATGTAGAAAAAATTGCGAGTGCAAAGGATATTAGTATTAAGACAAATATGATTATGGATATGGTCGTGGAATTAGCCACAGAAAGGGAGCGTATAAGTAAGCAGGTATGTTAGTTTTCTCCTCCTTGTAGAATCCATTTTTTTTTTTTAAATCTGATTTATTCACAATTGTATATGAAACTTAATGCAATAAACTCCTTTGCAGTTGTATTCTTTGATGGAGGACAAAAGAATTTTGATTCAGAAACTACGACAATTGAAGAATACGAGAGGAGGTGATCAAAATAGGAATGTGTTTTCAGGGCGTGATATAACTAATACTACAAGTGCAGAAGTGTTGACCGAAATATCATCGAAAAGTATACAGGCAGGTAAACCCGATGACTTGTATTCAGTAGTCAACTATGATTTAGGCCATGAGTTTTAGTAGCAGAATCAGTTTTAGTTTCTCTATTTGTATCATCAAGATCAGCTAAAATAACACTCCCTCCGTCCCCTGATAAGTGTGGCAGTTGACCTGTCAAACTTTTAAATTGCGTTTTACTTGTTTGTGCATTTCTTTTACACGGTAAACTGTACTAAAACTATTTTCTTACTCCCTCAATTCCAAAATGAATGTCCAATTTTTTTTTTTAAATTTGCTCATTCTTTTCTTCCTTTTTTTGTTGGTACAATTCAAATTTGCTCTTGATGAAGAGCAAATTTTGACAAAATTTGGAAATTCATTTTGGGATGGAGGGAGTATTTGGAAATGTGGCATATGAGATTGAGGGATTAATGGAAAGTTGAGTTATACTGAAATGGTAGAATTTTTTTTTATTCATCAACTTTATATTACTCTTTAAAATGTTTGTGAATTTTCTGAATCAGGTTGATGAAATATCAGAAGATGGACCGACGCATAGTAAGGAATCAGAACCTTTCATTTCCAAGATCATTAATCCAACCGTTAATCTGGAGAAAAATAAGGCGCGATCAAAACGAGCACTTATCCTTACATCAATCTTTGTTGTACTGCTGGCAGCATATCTGATTCGCACAAAACGAGCATATATTGTCGCACTCATTTTGGAATATGCTGGCTAAGCAAGATACTATCCAGGTCAATGTACATACTGCAAGTTTGCACTTTAATATTTGTAAAATTTCTTCACTATCTTTGATTTGACTGACACATTTTTCTGACAAGAGGAACTGTGAATACTCTTCTCAATTCTTTCATGTAAATTATATTTGTCAAGAAACTATGATTGAATTTGTGGTTATGCTAATGAAAGTTTGTTTGTATGCTTTGGTTGAGAAATGAGATACAATCCAACTACAAGAATGTGTTCGGTTGAGATTTTTTTTTTAATGGATTTTTTATTAATCAATGATTTAATCTGTTACACGAGTGACAGTTGAAAGTGCATTTGGTGGGGATTGTACCATGATTTTTCGTATGAAAAAACATATTGAATGCCGATTGAGCTATAGCTCTTAAACGTGTGAGAAATTAAAAAGCATCATGCTTGATAGAATTGTGTAATTTTCACTCAAAATTTGATCTCTTTCCGACTGGCTGAGATTTAAGTAGGTTAGAAATGAGTATTTTATTAAATTTAGGGAGGTGATTTTAGACTGTATCTAAGTTTAGGGGTCAACAACATAAGTATGATTTATTTCTTTAACAAAACCGAAGGGCTAAAGTGCAAGTATAAAATAAATACCCAGAGACCCTTGTTGTGTGGAGATATTTGTATCAATCTCCTAAATAGTTTCTTTTCCTTCACATGTTCAAGGTGTAAATGGTTCGGTTGGGACAATTTACGGACCGAACCACTAGTATAGTAATCGGTTTGAAAAAATCTTAAATCGAATCGAATCATGAAAAAATTCAAACCGAACCGAACCAAACCGAACCAAACCGTCATGGTTTGGTTCGAACCGCGGTTTAATTTTACGGTTCTAACCGCGGTTTAAACCACAATTCAAACCACGGTTCAAAGCATAAAATATAACATTGCTTAAACCATTAATTAGAACATGGTTTCAAACTACACAATTCATTGTCATGTTTGTTTGAATTTTTCAAACATAACATACATAAGAGATTCAGTATTTAAACACAACTTGAAATTGTGATTCAATGTTTATGATAATAACATATCATTTGAGCACTTGTTAGGGGTGGACATGGTTAGGTTCAAATCGCGGTTTGAGACCGAACCGAACCAAACCACGCAGTTTGGTTTGGTTTTTTTCTATAAATGGTTTAGCTTGGTTTGAAAATTTAATAAACCGTGTGGTTCGGTTCAGCTCGCGATGCAGGAACCTCAAAAGCCGAACCAAACTGGGATTGAGGCCAAGACCGCGGTTTAGACAATGTCTTGTAATTTGTTTTGAGATGGTTTCTTTTGTTGTACTTGTTAGAACAATGGACTTTCAGTTTACTAAAATTCATTCCTATTTGGATAGTAGTATTTGTGTTTTATGTTTAATATATATGATTGCTAGTTTGATAAAAAAAAATATGTAAAGAGCAACGCTTTTAGTTGGACATGTTTGTAGTTCGGATAGCGGTCTAGACCGCAGTTCGGACCACGGTTTGAACCGTCTATGAAACCGTGGTTCGAGACCGAACCGAACAAAACCGAGGTGGTTTGGTTTGGTTTGGTTTGAAATTTTCTATGGTTCGATTTAGTTTGGGATTTTCCCAAACCGAGTACTAGCGGTTTGGTCTCCAAATTCCTTCCAAACCGAACCAAACCGAATCATGTCCACCCCTAGCACTTGTAATGGTATGTGCTAAATAATGAATTAAAATTATTACAAGAAGATTAACCAAAAGAAAAAAGGGTTTTGAGCTAAAATTCATGAATAGAATTAGGAGTTTTCAAATCTAAATGTAAGGTGAAAATGAAAAATATACATATCTACGGTTAATATTGAACGGTTTGGTGGTTTAGTTTATTGGTTCGGTTTGGTAGTTCGATCTCGAACTGTGGTTTGAGGGTCCAAACCGCAGACCAAATCGAACCACACAGTTTGAAAATTTTTGAAGCCAAACCAAATCAAACTACTATTGCTTGAAAATCGAACAAAATCGCATGATTTGATTTGATTTGATTTGGTTCGGTTACACTCCTATGTTCAACGGCGACGTATTGTATTTCCATCGCCCAAAGCAAACCCTAATTCTTCTCTATATAACATCCTTACTCCCTCAGCTGTTCTCTCTCTCTTTCTCTCTCTCTCTCACTCACTGTGTGCGAATTTATTTAGAGTATGCATAGAATTTGCACGAAATAGCCCCTTGCAACTTGAAGATTATAGCTGCAAGGAAAATTCGAGGTCTGGTATAATTTGTGCTATATTAAATCCTCTTTTATTCTTTGCAAAACTTCTCGATTGAATTAACGTTCGTTTTGTTGTTCAATCTTTTGCCAGAAGTACATTTATTTCTTGCTTTCGTTTTTCGGATTTTGTCAAAATTAGGTCTAATTAAACATCGTGAACAAGCAAAATGATGAGATTATTTAATCTGAATTTACATGTTGTATCACTTCATTATACCTTCAAAGTTCTCTGATTGCTTCCCCAATTATACTTTGATTAGCAATTTTTTAAATCCCCCTTGTTTATGTTATATTCAATTTGATTGCTGCTTACTTATAGAGGGCTGAACTTCTTGAAATTTGAAAGGGGGGATTTTGGATTAATTTTTTAGCTAAAATCCATATGAAACAAAGATGCAAAACTTCCCCTGATTCAGTCTTTTTGTAAAACAATTTCCTAATTTGTGATTTGATTTGATGCATAAAATTGGTTGGTTATGTTTTCAATACGAATTTCCATTTTAATTTGTTAATTTAGCTTCCGCTGCCTTGAATGTACTTGAATTTCTTTGATGTTTACGGGTATGAGAATTAGCTGCGATTTCATTGTTGCACCAAAATTCATAGTCTGTTGGAATCTTGCCTTCAGACTTCACGAGCATGGTGCCATAGAAATATTTTCTTGTTTTTCCATTGTCATTTGACTTTTCCATGTCAAATGATGAGGAAATTGAGCAGCAAGAAAGACATTAAGCTACTTTTAATTAGCTAGGGACCTATATGAGCTTTCATTAGATGATAATGTGATCTTGACTGGTCAGCTGTTTGTTTTCCGGTGAATTCACAGCAAGTCTAGTTCCTCTTGTACTGGTGCAGCATGTCTTTATAAGCTTATGGTTAACAGTTGAGCTGAAGCTATAATCTGTCTCCCGGTGAGTCTTTTACTTCTATGTTTTGTAGATGATGTTTATTAATTATACTTATAATTAATTAAGGTCATTGATCAAGCCTCTTGTTTTCGTTGTACTGGAGTATTTTACTTACTACTACCTCCGTCTCACAAGAAGTTTTACTTTATGATAAAAAATAAAGTAAATGTTGAGAGTGATATGGTTGGCAGATGATGAATAAATCAACTATTTGGGCTGATTAAACCGTGAAGCACCAAATTCGAGCTTTTTAAAACTGATGCCTTCTGTTTACCCTTTCTATTGGTTTTCTTTTCTACTTCCGAGAAGTGTTTATTTTCTTCTAAAAATTACTGTTTATATTATTGAAAGACAGATTCTGTGGTCAATTATATTAAAAAAACATTAGTTCGAATGCAGCTTTAATTTTGGTCCGAGCTTGTTATGTTGATCCTTCTTTATTTTTTGTTGAAATATTGCCAGCAAAGATCATAACTTCTTATGCAAATCTTCCTGAATTAATTGTTAAATTGCCTACTTTTAATCTCGAAGTGTTTATGACCAAATGTGACATAGTTGGTTCCTTTATCAGTCCATATTTTGCCAAAACAAACTTAGAGTTCAGTCTTTATGTTAGAGAGGGACTTGCTTTTGTTGACAAAATGATGAGCTCATTTGATCTGAATACACATGTTGTATAACATCGCATCCTTCAAAGTTCTCTGATTGTTTCCCTTTATTATTATTATTATTATTTGTTATGTCTTCTATTTGATTGATTGATGCCCTGGTGTAGGATAATATCAGTTTTCCTCATTCACACTTATCTTGGTCACATGACAAAAGCTTAGTTTAGAAAATCATTATTTTTTTGGTCTATTTTTTTGTTTTTTATATTTATTCTTATTTTAATTATCTTTATTCAATGTAAAAGTTGTAAATTCCTTAATATAGGTAGGGATTTAATGGGAAATTGAAACAATGTCAACTGGTTCATAAATAACCAAAAAATGAGAAGGATAAAAAGGAAATGTGGCCAAAATAAATGAGATGGAGAAAGTGTCTAGTACCCTCTCTGTCTCATTCATATTGGTCATATTTATTTTTCTTACTGTCTCAATTATTTTGGCTACTTAGAAACCCAAAACAAGTTAATAATTCACTTTCTCATTACACCCCATTTAAATTGAAGAACTTACAATTTTTACCTTCTTTTCACCAAGATTAAGGATGGAGAAAAATAAATTGGACAAAGCATTTAGTACTCCTTTTTAAACCAATAGTTTTTGTTTTGTACCAAAAAAATAGTGGGATTGAGGGAGTAATATAATTGCCCATAGTGTCTTGTATATAATGGATTATATGATTGAAATGGAACTGTTCTAGTGAGACTAATGGATTTAATGGTCTATTCTTAATGATTTCAAGCTTTCTGCAGCAATGCATGATTGCATTTCTTTTAGCAGTTAGCACGAAGTATGCATTACAGTTAAACAGGTTTTTTTAATAAACTTTCATAACCATGTGTTCTATTCAGGTTATACCGGAATTCTGACTTAAATAGATTAGTAATTGCAATTATTTACGTTCTATTAGAAGAGCAGATACTCTATATTATTGTAGAATAGAGTAATGTTGGTGCCACAATAACTTGTCACAATGTTTTGGGCATAAAAACAGTTTGACAATTTTTGATTGGTTATAAATTGTTGGGTCCATCAATTAGTTTAGACCTGCAAATTTTATGGCCAGTTAAAAGTTGTTAATTGATTTTTTGCCCATTATTTATGGTCATATTCTTTAGATGGTCTCTTTTCTAATCTTGTAGGTGGTCCTTGGCAAGGGATTTAGGGCCTATGCAATCTAATGGAATAGAAGTTCAAAATTCGACAATTCATTTCCCATCACCATCAAATGGTATACGGAGGATTGTTTGGATGCTGTCTTTTATGCCATTCGATAGCACCGGCCCCAGATCCTCTTGGTGAGTAAATTGACAAATTCCTCACGTTTGCTTGTGAGGTTATACTTCATTTAGCTTCTTATATAGTTGAAATCCGTAGGTATGCCAAATGGAAGTATACGCGTTAGGAAATCCAATGGGAGTAAAATGTTGGATCTCTTGCATTAGTCAATGATGTGGTAAAAGTTTTAGCAGTGTTCTAAAAGACCCCGCCTAAGGGCGTCTAGGCCCCGCCTAGGCGCTAGGCTCCTCTCCAACGCCTAGTTCTAAGCCTCGCCTAGATTCCGACTAATCCCGACTAGTCCCCGCCTAGGCGCTAGGCCCGACTCCGCCGCCTAGCATCCGCCTAGCGCTTTTTAGAACCTTGAGTTTTAGTAGTTACTAACCTGGGGTTGCTTGTTAACGTGATCATGCACACAAACTGTTAGGTACATTAAGAAGACAAGAAATGTGTGAAAGAAATTGGGGTTTGCTTGCAGAAAATCTGAAGTACAAAATTGTTCATGTTGTCTATCAATCTAGGGAGAGTGATCGGGAAGTTCTAAAAAAGTATCATAATGCTTGAGAAGTTCCTTCACTATGTTGTATTATGGATTCAGTATTATATTCACACATGAGTGAATATAATAATATTGCATGCAATATTATATAATACCGCATAAGAATTTTCCGGTCATTTTGATTTAATGAGGAACTTGAGGGGAAGTGATTTGTTCCAAAAGGAACTTCCGGGTCAAATTCCCATCAATAATCTAAACGGAGGAGCTCGCGTATCCCTGAAGGAGTAAAATTGTTCTTTGTCGAGTAAAGTTGGATCATATTGATCAATGATGTGTTCAAAGGTTTAACAATTACTACCTCTTTTTCGAAATGAATGTCAATTTTTTTTTTGAATTTGCTATTGATCTCAAGCAAATTTGAAATTTTGTTGAACATTCATTTTGGGGCGGATGGATTAACTTTATAAAAAAGCTTGGTTAAGGAAAAGCTTGCGGAGGATGGGTTCAGATTGTGCTAGGAAATTTGGTGCAGATGCAAGTAAGTGCATCCAAACTCTTCTAGGAGACATATGTTGTAAATTTACTTGTATTTTCGGAATTACATCCTCAAATGCTGTATTTCACACGCTATATTTCGAGCAAGTTAGTTGCATACCATCTTGAACCCCCTACCCCCTGCTGAGCGTATTTATTTTTAATATGTTGTGACGTATGGTGAAATCTCAGTAGAGTATGCCAACCATTACACGAGAGTATTATAAATAGTTGGCATATGATGAATGTCATTAGAATTAAATGGGAGGGAAAGTGTGACTTGATGAGCCCGGACCTGCAGACTGCGCCCAAGGTCTTTTTGGTAAAGGTCGAACTGAATGACATGACATTTCCACACTGAGGCATCTCCAGTCCGTATTGACCGCGGTCTCATACCAGACTCCCGATTTCAATCAACTTGTAATAAGACAAGATTCTGTACGTGCTCTGTCATCGGCCGGCAGACCTAATCAAGCACGGCCACATGTAATAGGTTAAGACAAATATCTTCATGGTCTGAGATTCCTCTACCTGATATCTCTCTCCACTATAAATATTATCACTTGTCCTATTGGGCAAGGTAAGTCACATTGTATAAACCCTAACACTAAGAAATTTCAAGTTTTATTCTCAGTTATTATACCTCGGAGATCTTACTCTCACACGCGAGGGTTAGAGCCAGTATAAACCGCGGCTTGGTCTCTAACGGTGCTCTTTGTTTGTGTTTTGATCTAGGTATCAAGTTCATACAAAGTCAGTTACTCCATCTTTAGTGAGACCCAAAAATACGTGTCGTCATCAGTGGTTTCATTGCCGGGAAACACTTTTGTTTTCTCGTGTAATCTTGTGTCTTGTTAAAACACTCTTTCTAACACTATTTACAAAACAAATTTTCATTTTCTCACTTTCAAAATGACTGGAACACCTTTAGAAAACGCTGGTTAGCTTACACCGCCTAGAAACAACTAGTCTTCTCCATCTAATGTTATTCCTTTTAGACCAAGCACCTCAGCCTTCAATAGGTTAAGAGGCCGTATTAATAGTCAAGCTTCTCTTACTCCTACTCAAAGAGACCTTAGGGAGAAGCTAGTGGAGGCTCGAAATGAAAAAGCCCCCCAAACTGTCGGTCCAAAATACCTTACCTCTCCTCTAACTCCTGAGTTGATACAAAAGAGGAACCAAACTCTTGCTGAGAGGGCTACATCTCAGCAAAGTTTCCATGCCCATCGAATTTCTGAACATCAGACTTCACGTTGATAGAATTAACCCCAGCCATCGCAGCCAGGCTCTGATACCAGTTGTTGTGCAATCGCAGCTGAACATATCAAAAGTATCGAGCTGGGCCAAGCGAGTAAAGCCCAGTGCTCCAGCAATTATGGTCGCCACATTCTCAATGGGCTAGGCCCAATGATCACATGACCCAAAGCCTGTCTTATTGATACGTCGACTAAGTTCATTGTCCGACCTGCCAGGTCCCGACCTAACTAAGTCCGACTTTATGATCCAAGTCATGTTATGGGTACGATCCAGCTCTACCCGTCAGTCAGGTCGACCTAACTCCAAGTGTCGACCTCGACCTGCCCAAGCAAGCGTCGACCTAACGGTTACAGGCGCACGTGCTTCTATTCTTGCCATATCTGCTTTCCTACAAATCAAGGATCGTTTAAGGACACGTTCACATGTCATGTAACTGTCCCTAAAATATCGGAGCTCATGTAGCCCTACCAAATAAACCACCTTCAACAACTATAAATACATCACCACTACAACGGTTATGAGGTAACTACAATTTTGTTATTTGAATATTCATCTTGTTCAATACATTTTGCTCTCCAATACATACATACTTACTCTCATGCCCGAGGGTCTAAGCCGGAGACACATCCGGCTAGTCGTGGGTTCTGATTTTCAGGTCAAGGAGCCAAGTGATCAGTCCTGCCACGTGGAGGAAGATTGATAAGCACATTTCTTGCGGCATCAGTTTGGTTCCATTGCCGGGAAATTCGTGCATAACTTGACCTCGAAAGTTTTCTCAACCTGCAATCATAGTGACTTCGGATGGACATGTATCTGAGGCCTCACTCGGGCACGAAGAAGGAAACAATAATGCAAATGCTGGAAACGCTAACTTGCCTCCTCCCCCTCCACCGCGTCAACACGCTAGGGCAACGCGATCTAACAGTGTGGCTGATGGCAGGGAATTGCCAGATGGAAGGAGAGACAAGCGACCTATGGAGGGACAGGGAGTTCCACCTCCTCCAAAGCGTCCAACTGGGCAGATGAACGCTGGAAACAGGCCAGGTCCCTCATCCAACCCCCTGAGCAGAAAGGAAATGCTGTTGGAGCGAGCTCAGATTCTGGCTGAGTTATTAGCAATGGAGGATGCGAAGCAGGTGGATAGAAGGTCCGAGAGGGTGGCCCCATCTCAAGTTTCAAACAGGGAGCATGCTAGGAGTACTCAGCCCAAGGAAATTGTGGGACAGAATGTTGAGCAAAGGATGGTGGTGCGGCCTCAATCGCCTATTCATGTCCCAAGTGACGACCTGAGGGCCAGCCTCACCAGAAACAGAGAGCAGGAGGCTCAGTCAGACTTGAGAACCCAGCTAGAGGCCAATCGAAGCTTGCGTAGATCACCAGCCAGGACACAAAGGTCTCAATCCCACAGGGGAAGGAATGGGCGCAGGTCGCCTATAAGAGAAGCAAGGCGCAGGTCGCCACCCAGGAATGATAGGCGCAGGTCGCCACCAAGAGACGATAGGCGCAGGTCGCCAACTCAGTCTGTGAGGTCACCTTCCCACAGGGACAGGAGGGATAGAGAGATGACTCCCCTTAGAAGCGAAAGACGTAGGGCCAATTCTGGGAGAGAGAATCACCAGGAAGAGAAGCAAAGGTCGAATGATGTCTCCCATGCTAGGGACGACAGACCCGATGCTAGGGAGTGGCTCCTATGAAAGAAGAAATTTGAACAGTGGGAAGCTGAAAAGAAAGGTGATACTGGAAAGAACGAGCGAGTGGATTTTGCTCTTCGTCCCTTATCCAAGGAATTGATTGACCGTCGACCTCCTCCCGGGTTCAGATTGCCTCTCCTGGAAAAGTATTCGGGTGCCACCAATGCCAAGAGCCACATACAGCACCTAGAGGCAACAATGTGCTTTGTCTCCAATGAGGACGACATGATGTGCAAGGCGCTCATTAGCACACTCACAGGGGCAACTCTTACATGGTTCAATGGTCTGATAATGGGGAGCATCTCGACCTGGACCTACATGAGAACAAAGTTCTTAGATCGCTTCTCAACTGCAGGAGCTCGGAAGATGACTGTCACCGATCTCAACAACCTGGTGCAAGGAAAAAATGAAAGCTCAATGAGCTACTACACCAAGTTTAAAGAGATGGTCGACAAGATCGAGGAGGACCTCACAGATAGGGTGGTGATCAATTGTTTCAGAAGTGGGATTTCCTCGGCATACATGGATTACGAGCTAACAGTTTGAACAGTCACAACTTGATAGGAGTTGTTCGAGAAGGCCTACAATGTAGCTTTAGCCGAGGAGAGAAAAGAAAAGAAGAATGGAAAAGGCCCCAAGACTGAGGTCGGTGATGATAAGAAGGACTCGGCCAAGAACGGGGGAAACAATAAGAATGGTAAGAACAGAACCAGGGCGACTGAGAAAGTGCCCGAAGCTTTCACTCCCCTAACGGTGAGTCGAACTGAGATTATGAATGCGGTCGAGCTGGCCCCACCTGCCCCAATGAACCCAACAAACAAGTTCAGAAGGGACAACACCAAGTACTGCGAGTACCACAAGGATACTGGCCATACCACAGAAGATTGCATGAGCTTGAAGCGTATAATTCAGAGGATGGTCGAACAAGGTAGACTCGACGCATATGTTAAAAGGCCTCAAGGCAGTGAAGGTGAGCGACCTGCAGGTGGACATCAGGAACCAAGGCAGCCTAGACTGAATCTGGGTGTTATTATCGAGCAAGCCAAAGAACAGCCCATCAAGCACAAGATCTTTCAGCTCAACAAAGCCCCACATGTGCCACCAAGGAGCCACGTTAGGGATGAGGTGATCAGCTTTTATCCTCACGAGCTAGCAACTAATATGGCGGCTAGAGAGCAAGTTCTCGTCATCCCAGGACTCATTGACGGATGTACGACGAGCAGACTCTTAGTCGACACGGGGGCCTGCAAGGATATTCTGTTCTATAAAACATTCCAGGACATGGGTCTCTCAAATGAGCAGCTCGAAAGATATGATGGCAGATTGGAAGGCTTCACAAACCACCGGGTCGATGCAAAAGGACAGATAGAGCTAGATGTCGACTTAGGACAGCATCCCTACAGGATCGTGTCTAAGGTAAAATTTATTGTCATAGATGTGAATAGTGATTATGCTGCTATTCTTGGTATCCCTGGCCAGGTCGCACTTGGAATGGTGGCCTCTATCCCCCATCAGCGAGTTAAATTCCCCACACCAGCTGGAGTCGGCTGCGTGCAAGGCACAGCTCGAGCATACCTTGATCATGTACTTCGAGAAAGGAAGAAGAGGGAGCTAGAGATTGAGACTGCAGAAGGATACTTAAAGTTGTCTCAGTCAGTCACCAAAACTACTCGACTATCTACAATCACCATTGTGGAAGAGTCGACCTATCGCTCACATGACGAAATCATGACTGAGTCGACACGTCACTCTGAAACCACCATGGTCGATCCGGATACAGTTATGGTCGACCAAGTCTCCATAGGCAAGCTATGCCTCCAGATCGACAATAACTCGGGGGCCACCACCAGTGAGACTGCAGACAAGCTAGATGAGATGATTGCTGAGGAAGCTCCCCACTTGGGGGCTAGAGAAAGACAGAGGGTTAGAGAGATCATCGTTGAGACCCTACAATTTAGAGATGGTCCAGAGTTAGAGGCTGTGGACGAATTGGAATCAGTAATCACAAATCCTTCCTACCCCGAGCAGAAAATCCAGATTGGAAAGCAGTTGTCGCCTGAGGAAAGGATAGAATTGTCGAGCTACTCAAAGAAAGCAATGACGTATTTGCATGGCGAGTAGAAGATATGCGGGGGATCAATGAGGAGGTCGCTGTTCATAGGCTGGAGGTCAACCCGACCATAAAGCCCAGACCCCAGAAATTGAGAAGCTTCGCTCGTGATAAAGAAGAGGCCATAAAAACTGAGGTACAAAAACTTTTGAGTGCAGGTATAATTAAAGAGGCCACTCATACAACCTGGCTAGCCAATGTGGTCATGGTGAAGAAGTCAAATGGCAAATGGAGAATGTGCGTCGACTTCACCACTCTCAACCTTGCCTGCCCAAAAGACAGCTATCCTCTTCCTAGAATCGACAAACTTGTTGATTCCATTGCTGGCCACTCTACCCTCAGCTTCCTAGATGCCTATTCAGGCTACCATCAAATCAAGATGCATGAGGATGACATTGTGAAGACGGCTTTCCAAGCAGCTGGAGGCATCTATTGCTACACTATGATGCCATTTGGACTAAAGAACGCAGGGGCGACCTATCAGCGTATGGTCAACAAGGTCTTTGCTTCACAGATTGGCCAAAACATGGAGGCCTACGTCGACGATATGGTCATCAAAACAAAGACCGGACGTCATGTGGTCGACCTAAAGGAAACGTTCGCCAATCTGAGAGCAAACGACATGAAGCTTAATCCCAGCAAATGTGTTTTTGGTGTAGCAGCGGGTAAATTTCTTGGATTTATGGTGTCACAACGAGGAATAGAGGCGAACCCAGAGAAGATCAAGGCTCTAATCGACATGCAGGAGCCCTCTAGTGTCAAAGAGATGCAACGACTTAATGGAAGAGTTGCAGCCCTAGGTCGTTTCATAACTAAGTCGGCGGAAAGATCTCTCCCCTTCTTTAAGGCTTTGAGGGGGCGAAAAATTTTGAGTGGACGGCCGAATGTCATTCGTCGTTCCAACAACTCAAGGATTACCTCGCTACTCCACCTCTATTGAGTAGCCCGACCACTGGAGAAACTTTGTTCGTATATCTATCTGTGGGAGACAAAGCAGTTGCTGCAGTTCTGGTTCAAGAAGAGGAAGGGCTTCAAAAGCCCGTGTACTATGTTCGCAAGGCCCTATCAGATGTGGAGGGAAGATATTACAATGCTGAAAAGGTCGCCTATGCTTTAGTCGTAGCTTCAAGGAAGCTGCGAGCTTATTTCCTGGCTCATCCTATCGTGGTGCTCACGAATGCACCCTTGAGAAAATTTTTGCACAAACCAGAGAGTTCAGGTCGCTTACTCAATTGGTCAATTGCCCTCACGGAATTCGACATCGAGTATCGACCTCGAAAGGCGTTGAAGGCTCAAGCCTTGGCAGACTTCTTGGTCGAGCTGACGTTCACCAAGGAAGACATCGAAGTGCGAGTTCAAAAAGAAAAAAGCTAAGGGAAAAGAACAAGAGTCCCAGCTTGTCACTTCTCTACCCGACGATTGCTGGAAGGTCTATTCAGATGGGTCAGCAACAAAGAATGTCAGTGGAGCTGGGATTGTTCTGATCGAGCCAGAGTCTGGGACAGTATATGAGGAGTCATTAAGGTTCAAGTTTGATGCCTCCAATAACCAGGCAGATATGAAGCTTTGGTAGCAGCTTTCGATTATGCCAAGTGCTTTGGAGCGACTAAAATCATGGCATACTGTGATTCCTAACTAATAGTCAACCAGGTCAGAGGCGAGTATGAGGTGCTAAACTCCACCTTAGTCAAATATCACGACCTGGTGAAGGAACTGCAAAGGACTTAGAGTTTTGGGAAATCCAAAGGATTGGTCGAGAAGACAATGAGTTGGACGACTTGCTCTCAAAATTGGCCACTACAGACGAGCCACATGAAGAGCCCATCTCCTACCTCGAGAATCCAGCTTATGAAAGGTTAAAATTCAGTGTGTGGAAGACACTTCAAGGAATTGGGTTTACAACAAATTTTGGATCGAGGAAATGAAAGCATTCTTGGAGACTGGCGAGCTCCCAGAAGACGAGAAGAAAGCTCGAGCTATCAAGAAGAAAGCTCCGAGATATGTTATTCAAGGAGGCATGCTATTCAGGAGATCATACACTAGACCGCTGCTGAAGTGCATTCATCCTCAAGAGATCACTCAGTTAATGCACGAGGTATACAGTGGGATTTGTGGTGGACACCCGGGGGCCAGGACGCTAGCTGACAAATTGATCACTTTGGGGTATTATTGACCACACATGCGAGCTGACACTCATGACTTTGTTCAACAATGTGACCAATGTCAAAGGTTTGCCAACCTACCTCATCTACCTACTACGGAGCAAACTCCAGTGATCGCTACTTGGCCATTTGATATGTGGGGTGTCGACTTAATTGGACCCTTCCCTCCCGCCCGAGGAAATTGCAAGTATGTGATCGTTGCAATTGAATACTTCACCAAGTGGGTCGAAGCAAAGACACTAGCTCGCATCACAGAGGAAAACGCCATCAACTTCATACATGACTTCATCTGGTGTCGATTTGGGATCCCCCGAGCTATAGTATCAGACAATGGCTTACATTTTTCCAGAGCATTCGAAGAAGAAATGAATAGAGTTGGGGTCAAGCATTGGCAGTCATCTGTGGCATATCCCCAGGGAAATGGGCAAGCTGAGGCAGCGAATAAGCTCGTCCTATCTTCATTAAAGACAGGTTTAGTTGGTCGACAGAGTAACTGGTTGGACGAACTCCCCCTTGCTCTTTGGGCAGTTCGCACAACCACTCGGGGGCCTACTGGGGAAACCCCATTGCTCTTACATATGGATCAGAGGCCATGACACCTGCTGAGCTGCGATTTCCTACTGCTAGAGTAACCTTCTTCAATCAAGAGCAGAACAACACTAACAGATTGATCAACCCGGATCTGATCGACGAGAAGCGAGACATGGCTTACCTTCGGATGGTCAACTACAAACAGCGAACTAAAAGTTACCACAACAAGAAGGTAAAGACAAGATCATTCCAAGTAGGAGATCATGTGTTGAGAAAGATTGAAGCAACAGGAAGGAGAACCCAACAGAATAAACTATCTCCTAACTAGGAAGGTCCTTATATTGTTACTTGAGTCATCAAAGAGGGGACTTGTTAATGTTAGATAATGTGTTGCCATGAATGTTGTTCCAAGTGTTGCAAACCAGTATAGCCACTGGTGTTGCCACAAGTGTTGCCATTTGGATTTGGCAACACTGAAATAGTTACTGTATTTTTCACAAATAAAAATGTGGAAATTAATGTTTAAATAACAGTAGTTAGTCTGCTTTAAAATGAGCTGGAAAAGATCAACAGAAACTGTCCAGGCGTGATTCACGAAGAAGAGGAGAAAAATTAACAAATAAACATGTGTTTATTTGTTTAATTAATGACCAAGCAAAAAGTGATTTTATTCAGCTATTCAGGGGGAGAACAAGTCAGAGTACAAGGCATCTAGAGCTGAGAGGTACAAGCAAGAGAAGCAAGAGAAGACCTAGTCTCCTACAAATGAGGCGAGAAGGCTAATTTGGTGGAAACAAACTCCAAGGCTGTTGCTGATCATTTTGAGTAGGCTCCAAGACTTTGTGGCCTATAAATAGTGCAGTGGATCTTCATTGAAGATCATCCAATTCAGAAAACGCAAATCTGCACAAGAAATAGAATTCTGCTCTCAAGTGTTGCCATTCAAGTGTTGGCAACACTCAGTCCGACACTCGAGAATTTCATATAGATTTTTATATTTTTGTGAGGTTTTGAGTGTTCATTTTCAGAGAGAGTTCTTTTATATGTTGTTCCTTATGTTAATGATTGTTTATCATTAAGGAACTTCTTCGACCTTGTATTGAATTCATATTATTAATAGAAAGGTCTTGCCCTCCTGGCACCTATCAAGTTATATATTTATATAACTTGATAAAAATTATATTCTTGTGTATTGTTTTAATTCTTCCGCTGCAAATTAGATTTATTTCTATTTATTTGTGTTTTTCTTGAATTGGTGTATGTGTTGTTATTAGTGTAGCTAACACTAAGGACAACACTTGTGAGTTTCATCTCACCTTGTGAGTTTCGCCTCACTTGTTCTAAGCTATAGACAATTTCAATTGGTATCAGAGCCTAGCACTTGATATACTAAGTGTTTAGATTCTTTCGTCATGGTTTATGATTCTCCAAACCCTAATCAAAAGAGATTACCGGTTTTAGATGGATCAAATTATGCTTATTGGAAGATTCGCCTACGCTCGCATATCAAATCAATTGATCTTCGAGCTTGGCGATCTATTTTAAATGGTTATTCTGTTCCAATGCTTCCTCCGGATGACGATGGTAACGTTCAAGTCAAACCTGAATTCGAGTGGACAATTGAAGAGAATAATCTTGCTAGTTTCAATGAAAAGGCACTAAATGCCATCTATGAATGGGTTGACATGCATATGTTCAAACTCATTCAAAATAGTCCCTCTGCAAAAGATGCTTGGGATACTTTACAAAGATTTTGTGAAGGAGATGGTAGTGTCCGAGAAACAAAGCTTAGAGGTCTCACTAGTAGATTTGAAAGATTAAGAATGGGTGAAAACGAAGATATTACTTCTTATTTTGAAAAGTTGATTGATATTTCAAATGCTTGTCAAGTATTAGGGGAACCTTTTACAAATAAACAACTTGTTTCAAAAGCTATTCGTACTCTTCCCGAACGTTTTAATATTAAAGTTTCAGCTATTGAAGAGGCCCATAATCTTTCAACAATGGACATTAACTCCTTAATGAGTATTTTGAAAAACTTTGAGATGAATCTCAATGAACAAACAGAGGCTTCTAAAGGCAAGAATATTGCCTTAAAAGTCGAATCTTCGGACACATGTGTGGATGATGAAGATGAAGCCTTCGAGGAGTTAGATGAAAATACTAGTGTAGCTTTACTTGCAAAGAGATATAATTCTATGCTTAGAAAATTTAACAGTGTGCAGGTAAAAGCTAAGGACCAAGCGGCCAAAACCTCTAGTTTTGTGCCAAGGAGAGGTCCTCCTCCAAATCAAAAGGATACCCCACCTAGGCGTGCATCCTCGAAAAAGATCCGGTCCGATCCTAAGTACATTGAATCTATTCAATGTCATGCTTGTTCCGGTTGGGGTCACTATGCCAATGAATGTGCTAACACCTTGAAAAAGGCGGGCAAAAACTTGTGGGTATCTCTTAGTGATGGAGAGGAGGAAGGAACGGAGAAAGATGAAAAGGCGGAGCAAGTGGTCATGATGGCCACGATAGAGGAGTTACCTTCGACAGAAAGTGTTACCTCAAGTGTTGTCCCAGATTTGACAACACTTGACAACACTTGTGACTTCTTCAAAAGTGTTGCCCCAAGTGTCATCCAGGAAATGGCAACACTTGGCACAACACTCAGCAGGTATGATTTTTTAAATGATCTTAGTTTGCATGGTTCTGCTGATTTAAATTCAGAGGAGTTTATAGAGGATGATCTTGATAGAGATGAGCTCATTTGTGAATTAAAAAACCTCTATAAATCCCTCCTCGTGGAATGGAAAAAGGAGAACAAGATGGTGGTTTTCTTGAAAAAGGAAAATCAGGATCTTAAGAACTCCTTGACTCGGCTAGAGGTTCAACTCAGTAGGAGAGACTTGGATCTTGATAAAATCAAGGCCAAACTCAACCTAGCCGAATACACCTTCAAAAAACTCAACACGAGTTCATCCAAATTGGATGAAATACTCAATTTGAGTAAGCCTCTGAAAGCTGGTCTTGGGTTCCAAGAATCACTAGAAAGTATTACCTATTTCTTGTTTGATGTTGAAACTAAAAATTATTTTGTAAAAGAGCGTGTCAAGGAAAAGGGTAGTACTCCTAGTGATACTCCTAATCAATCCAATGAATGTGGATACTGTCACAAAGCTGGACATATAAAATCAGATTGTTTTTTTCTTCAAAAGAAAATGTCCAGTCTTCAAGTGTTGCCTCAAGTGTCGCCAATTTCTCAGGGCAACACTCAAGACAACACTGGTGAACAGAAATCCAGATTTTCAAAAAAGGCTTGGTTACCCAAGGAAAAACTAAAATGCTATGTTGTTTACACAGCTTTAAGGACTAACATTGCAGGAACTTGGTACTTTGATAGTGGTTGTTCACGTCATATGACGGGTACAAAATCATTCCTAACAGAGTACCAACCTATTCAAGGAGGCTCAGTGACTTATGGTGGTGGAGGCAAGAGTGAAATAGTTGGAAAAGGAACACTGGATATTGTTGGTTTTCCTCCTTTAAAAAATGTCTTGCACGTAGATGGTTTACTTGCTAATTTAATTAGCATTAGCCAATTATGTGATGACAATTTGGAGGTAAAGTTCAATAAAAATACCTGTGAAGTGTTTGATAATACTAACTTTTGTGTCATGACTGGAATAAGATCAAGTGATAATTGCTACCTGGTTGGTAATAAATCAGTGTGCAATTTGACAAAACTTGATGATATAAGGTTATGGCATCAAAAGTTAGGTCATTCTCATTATAGGAATCTTGAGAAGATTATCAAACACAATGCCGTCAAAGGTGTTCCTAAACTAAACCTCAAAGACACCGTGATGTGTGGTGATTGTCAAAAGGGTAAGCAAACTCGTGTTGCTCACAGTGTTGGACAACACAATGAGCAACACTCGGGAACAACACATTATTTTCAGCTTCTACATATGGACTTGATGGGTCCTATTGAGGTAGAAAGCTTGGGAGGTAAGAAGTATGTTTATGTGATAGTTGATGATTTTTCTAGGTTTACATGGGTGTATTTCTTAAGAGAAAAATCTGAAACTTTTGATAAATTTACTCACTTAGTCTCTAAAATCAAAAACATGTTTTGTTCTCCTATTTTTCGAATAAGGTCAGATCATGGTAGAGAGTTTGAAAATCTCTCATTCTCTACATTCTGTAGTAAAAAGGGGATACACCATGAATTTTCAGCACCTAAAACACCACAACAAAATGGTTTTGCTGAAAGGAAAAATACGACTTTTATGGAGATGGCTCGTGTTATGCTAATTGCTAGAAATATTTCTAAAGGTTTTTGGGCCGAAGCATTAAACACAGCTTGTCACACTACGAATAGAGTTTTCTTAAGACCCGGTACTATTATGACACCCTATGAGATTTTAAATGGAAAGAAACCTACGGTTCACTATTTTCACGTATTTGGGTGTTTGTGCTATATTTTAAACGACCGGGATTACTTAGGAAAACTAGATTCCAAGAGTGACAAAGCCATCTTTCTGGGCTACTCTCAAAACAGTCATGCTTATCGAGTCTATAATCTGAGGTTAAAAGTGATTCAAGAATCGGTAAATATTGAATTTAACGATTACTTGAGTGCTACAGGAGAACCAGCTGATGATATACCCCTGACCTTGCTGGTAGAAGTCGAACAGAGGGCTGGAACAGAAACTGATTCGGCCAGTGCAGCCACAGATTCAAGTGTTGCCCCGAGTGTTGCCCCTGAAACGGCAACACCTGAGGCAACACAGGAGAACAGACAAATGGCTGGAAATTCTGAGAGCACTGACTCAGAAGAAGAAGATGGATTGGTGTACCATCAAGGCAGGAGAGATTCCCCAGCTCGTATTAGAAATTATCATCCCATTACTCAAGTAATTGGTGATGTTAATGAATGGGTTCGAACAAGAAATAAGGAGCCAGTTGACTACAGAGATATGGTCAGGTATGTGTGTATGTCCTCCACATACTCTAAGGTAAAACACTCCTGTTTCGTTTCCTCTCTTGAACCAAAAAATGTGATTGAGGCTTTAAATGATAAATTCTGGATTCAAGCTATGCAAGAAGAGCTTGAACAATTTACCCGTAATGAGGTTTGGTGTTTAGTTCCACGTCCTTTAAATACAAACATTATTGGAACTAAATGGATTTACAAAAACAAATCTGATGAATTGGGTAATATTGTTCGCAATAAAGCTCGTCTTGTGGCTCAAGGCTATACACAAGTGGAAGGAATCGACTTTGACGAGACCTTTGCACCTGTGGCTAGAATTGAGTCAATAAGACTTCTTCTTGCTATAGCCTGCTACCTCAAAATCACATTACACCAAATGGATGTCAAAGCGGCGTTCTTGAATGGGTACTTAGATAAATAGATCTATGTTGAGCAACCTAAAGGGTTTGAAGACCCATTCCACCCAGACCATGTATACAGACTTGATAAGGCCTTATATGGCTTGAAACAAGCTCCTCGTGCATGATATGGGCGTCTAACAAGTTTCCTTCTTGAATATGGATTTGTTAAAGGGGAAGCCGATAGGACATTATTTATTCTTAGGGAAAATAAAGAGCTTGTCATTGCTCAGATCTATGTTGATGACATAGTTTATAGTTCCACATCTAAAACATGCTTACAAAATTTTGTGGAAGCTATGGCATCAACGTTCGAGATGAGCATGATAGGGGAACTTAATTATTTCCTAGGATTGCAGGTGAGACAGTCAGATGATGGAATCTTTATCTCTCAGAGCAAGTATGCTAAGAGTTTGGTGAAAAGATTTGGATTGGAGAGTGCAAAGAGCTCTAAAATACCTATGGGATCATCTCTTAAGGTAACCAAAGATCAGGCAGGGGAGGATGTTGACCCAACTCTGTATAGATCCATGATAGGTAGTCTTCTTTATCTTACTGCCAGTCGTCCCGATATTATGTTCAGCGTAGGTGTATGTGCTAGATATCAGTCTGCTCCTAAAATTTCTCACCTAAATGCTGTCAAGAAAATCATTAAGTATGTGTCTGGGACAAGTGAATTGGGAATCTGGTTCACTAAAGACACTAATACCAACTTGGTTGGTTTTAGTGACTCTGATTGGGCAGGGGATATAGATGATAGAAAGAGCACTAGTGGGGTTTTTTTTTTCTTGGGTAATAATCTTGTGTCATGGTATAGTCGCAAGCAAAATTGTGTCTCTCTCTCGACTGCTGAATCTGAGTATGTAGCAGCCGGGAGTTGTTATTCACAATTAATATGGTTGAAACATATGCTTGACGATTATGGTATTGATAGTAATATCTTGACCATGTATTGTGACAATTTGAGTGCTATAAACATTTCCAAAAATCCTGTACAACACTCACGCACTAAACACATTGATATCCGCCATCACTTTTTGAGAGATTTAGTAGAAAGGGACTTGATCCAAATAGAGCATATTGATACTAAACATAAACTTGCTGATATTTTGACCAAAGCCTTGGACCATGAGAGATTTTCAAGTTTGAAAAAATCTCCTGTTTTATGCTTTCTATAAATATGCTGTTTCAAGTGTTGCCGTCAGTGTTGCCAACACTGACAGCAGCACTCTGTATTTGTTGTATATTATTATTAAAAAAAAAATTAGTTAGTTTAATCCCAAATGGGGGGCATTTACTGACCTTTTTGTTCTAGTATGTGTATATACTTAAGGTTAACATTTTTTTTTATAAAATACCCCTTTGTGCTTAAAGTGACAAAGTCACTTATATTATGTTGATATTGAAAAAGGCAAAGCTTGTTTAAAAATTCCCAAAGGGAGTATAATGTAGTTGCTTTATACTAAGTATTAGGGACATGGAGCTCGCTACTACAGTGTACCCTACTTGAAATGTATAAAACTTACTACATATAGCTTTACATGTTTATAAAAAACTCGGGGCACGGAGCTCGCTACTACGATGCTTCCTTGTAAATAAAAAATGTGTAAAGCTTGCTTAAAAAATTGCCTAAGGAATGATAAGTTATATATGTTGAAAAAATATCAAGGGGATTTTATTTAAAAATGTTGTCTTGTGTGTCACGCATCATTGCTAGTAACACATTAGTAGATGCTACATTAATTTTTTATTTTCTTGTTTTTGTTTTTGTTAATTAAATTTTGAATTTCCAAAAGTCTATTTTCTTATATTTAGAGTTTGTGAAATTTAAAAAGTCTTTAGCAAAAATATTTATTTTTGTCTAACTAATTATAATTTAGAAATATCTATTTTTCAAAATTTATTTCTTTGAATTTTGAAAAACACAATTTTATGGATATTGCTAAAATTATGTTTAGTTATTATATATTTATTTATTTTTTTAAAAAAATAAAATTTTTTTTTTTTTTAAAAAAAATGGCGGATACAGCGTGTGTTTGTTGGGTTTGTTGGGATAAAAGTTGTTTAATTTGATTTGATCTTGTCAAATCAAATTAAATCCTTTTACTATTTACTCATTAAACCCTTTCCCTCACTAAACCCTCTCTCTCTCTCTCTCTCTTGCTTCTCTCTTTAGGCGGTACCAAAACCCTTCCCTGTTCCCTTCTTCTTCGTCTTCCTCGATCCTCCATGGCTAGCCCCAAGAATTCTTCCCAAATTTCTTCCCGCATGGAGATTTCGCCTCTTGCCCCTTCGAGTGTCGCCTCCAATGTCGCCGTCCCCATGGAAACATCTCCTGTGACACTTTTGGCCACACCCTCAACCTCACCATATTTGGACATTATTGTGTACAATCCTCCTCAAATTCCCATTCCTATAAGCCTTCCTGAAACTACCCCCTCTGTAGAACTCACCTTCGCCCCTCAAAAGAAAACTAAAAAGAGAAAGGCGGTTGATGCCTCTTCATCATTTCGGGGTGGTGTGCGTCGTCAATCTGAAAGGATCAAGACGTTGTTCAGGTCAAAGATACCTTCCAACACGGCTGATGATCCTGTCAATGTGGAGGATAGTTCTAGTTCTTCGCTCAACATTTCGTCCGAGGACAATTCAGACCCAATCTTTAAAGAGACTAAGGAGCCCTCATCATCTTCTGATGAGGATGAGGAAGCTTGGATGGATGATGAAGAAACACTAGCTGAAGCCCAGTCCCGGATTGTAAAGAAACATAAAATTTCTGTCAGTGTCGCCCCAAGTGTTGCCAATCCAATGGCAACACCTGAAGCAACACCTGCTGCCAAGTCCAAAGCCCAGTCAAGTTCACCCTCATATTCTCTCATTTCCTGGCCTCAGGTAAACACCCCTACTCCCTCTCAAGATTCCAGATCAGATTATGAGTCATTTGGGTATTATGAACGTCCATTTCTTTTCGAGGAATTTTATAGTGAATCCAACTTAGATAAGTGGGTTCAAGATTCTGAGAAAAAGATTCTGAATGAAAGAAATATGTTTGTGACTCAATTCAAGGAGTTAGGAGTGTATCAATTTTTGGAGGACATAAATTTTTTACCCACGGTTGTGAAAGTATCCGTGTATGTTGAAAGTGTGGTTAGGAACTTTTATGCTCATCTTAGGGAGGATATTGATGATAGGAATACCCCTCATTATGGAAAGATCTTTGTTAGGGGCAATATTTATGATTTTAATCCTTTGATCATCAACAAATCATTCGGCCTACCTAATATTGAAGATGAAAGTTTGGACGTTGAACCGAATACCTTAGCCACCTTTTTGGCTGGAGGGAGAATCACTGTTTGGACCGAACATTTTAAATCTATCCATATTACTTCTTTGTTTAGTGTGCTTCACAAAATATGTATAACAAATTGGCTACCTACGGCCAATGAGAACACAGTGACATTCGAGCAAGCTTCTTTGTTGTACAAACTAGGCAAGAAACAAAGAGTCAACTTTGGGAGATTAGTATTTGTTCACCTTTCTGCATGGGCCAAGAAAAGAAAGACCTCTTCCTTCATTTTTCCTTCCCTTATATTTAATGTTCTTATGTACCAAAACCTTAAGCCTTGGAATGCCGATAATATCTCTGAGAAGCCTGTCTATTACAGAATTAGCAAACACTTTACTGAAGGTGATAGGCACAGAGATTTGCCATGGGTTTTGGTTACAAATTCTCCTCCATTGGCTGCCCCTGCTTCAAGTGTCGCCCCAAGTGTCGCCCCTGAAACTGGCAACACTTCAGGCAACACTGCTCCTGTAATGGTTGATGCTGCTATGGTTCTTAATTTTTTCAATAGTCAGGTGAAGCACATTGACTCAGTAATACAGGGGTGGCTGGACATGCGTACTGATATGATGAAAATGGTGGATATGATTTCTTCCAAAATAGGGGGAGATCAATCAAGGCCAAGGCGTGATGATGGAGCGGATGGAGCTGGAGCTGGACCAAGTGGTACAGCTGAGGGAGGTGAAGGAGCTGGAAATGCAGAAGGTTGATGGTTGGTTCGAATGGTTGCTTGTTTTGGTGGTTTGGTAACAAAAACAATTTTATTTGTTTTTATTTGGTTTGTAGTGCTTAAACAATTTAAATTTCTGTTATTTTTCTTTGTTTCAGCTGGAATTTTCTTCAAAATTTGGTGGATGGTTTTTTTGTTGAATGGTTGGATGGTTGTTTTAAGATTTTAATAATTATTTGGGTTAGTTATTAATTTCGTATTAAGGGGGAGATATTTTGAAATTATGAGACTTCATTTGCCTGAAGGTTGATGTTGCCACTCGTGTGAGTGTGATACTTTGATTGAAAAATATTTTCAAAACATTGCCTGAAGGTTGATGTTGCCTCTATTAAATCACGTGGCATTTTTTGATTTGTTTTGTTAAGTTTGACTAAATGTTTTGTAAAGATCATCACATTGGTATTTTGTGAAGAAATCAGTAACTAAGGGGGAGATTGTTAATGTTAGATCATGTGTTGCCATGAATGTTGTTCCAAGTGTTGCAAACCAGTGTTGCCACTGGTGTTGCCATTTGGATTTGGCAACACTGAAATAGTTACTGTATTTTTCACAAATAAAATGTGGAAATTAATGTTTAAATAACAGTAGTTAGTCTGCTTAAAAATGAGCTGGAAAAGATCAACAGAAACTGCCCAGGCGTGATTCACGAAGAAGAGGAGAAAAATTAACAAATAAACATGTGTTTATTTGTTTAATTAATGACCAAGCAAAAAGAGATTTTATTCAGCTATTCAGGGGGAGAACAAGTCAGAGTACAAGACATCTAGAGCTGAGAGGTACAAGCAAGATAAGCAAGAGAAGACCTAGTCTCCTACAAATGAGGCGAGAAGGCTAATTTGGAGGAAACAAACTCCAAGGCTGTTGCTGATCATTTTGAGTAGGCTCCAAGACTTTGTGGCCTATAAATAGTGCAGTGGATCTTCATTGAAGATCATCCAATTCAAAAAACGCAAATCTGCACAAGAAATAGAATTCTGCTCTCAAGTGTTGCCATTCAAGTGTTGGCAACACTCAGTCCGACACTCGAGAATTTCATATAGAATTTTATATTTTTGTGAGGTTTTGAGTGTTCATTTTCAGAGAGAGTTCTTTTATATGTTGTTCCTTATGTTAATGATTGTTTATCATTAAGGAACTTCTTCGACCTTGTATTGAATTCATATTATTAATAGAAAGGTCTTGCCCTCCTGGCACCCATCAAGTTATATATTTATATAACTTGATAAAAATTATATTCTTGTGTATTGTTTTAATTCTTCCGCTGCAAATTAGATTTATTTCTATTTATTGTGTTTTTCTTGAATTGGTGTATGTGTTGTTATTAGTGTAGCTAATACTAAGGACAACACTTGTGAGTTTCATCTCACCTTGTGAGTTTCGCCTCACTTGTTCTAAGCCATAGACTATTTCAGGACTTACATGATTGCTCATCCAGATGGTGAGGAGTTGAAACATCCATGGCACGCTACTCACCTCATCAAGTACTACTTCTAGTTCGAGTCCCCAGTTCAGTTCAAAGTTAAGGCAGTTTCCAAGTTTGAATTTATCATAGTTCTAGCTTTCCATTTGATGTAAGCATGTTTCTACTTCAATAAAAATCACATGTCCTATTCGACCAAACATTGTACACTAACTTCAAACAGGCTCGACTCTTAGTCAGCTTCGTTTTAATAAGCTCGATTCTTAATCAGCTTTGTTCCTTTAACGAGTCCGACTCATAGTCGACTTCGTTCAACAAGCTCGACTCTTAGTCAGCTTCGTTTTAACAAACTCGATTCTTAATCAGTTTTGTTCCCTTAACAAGTCCGACTCTTAGTCGACTTCGTCCTAATGAGCTCGACTCTTAGTCGGCTCCATTCTAATCAGCTCGATTCTTAATCAGCTGTATACTATTAACAAGTCCGACCTCAAGTCGACTTCGTTCTGATAAGCTCGATCCTTGGTCAGCTTAGATCTCTTAAACAGGTTCGACTTCGAGTCAACCTCATCTATAAAAATCCTTACAAGTCTAAGGCTGACTAAGTCGTCACGAAGCCAGGTCGACCCTAAGCTTGAGATGACTTATTCATCCTATTACATCTAGCTCGACACACACATGCTGAAATAGAAAGCATACAACACACAAGGATGTAAAGTCAGCTACGATTATAGATAAGTAAGTCTCCCAAAAGTGGGCCAAGACTTGAGAAAAATAAAGGTTATAAAGTTTTATGCCTCCCAAAAACTGGGCCAAGGCATTTAACAGTTACCAAGACAAAAAGAAAATTGTTTTGCAGCCTGTTTGTTACATCACCATACAGAATAAGTTCAAGAATCTTGGCCGGCATCAGCCTGATCGTCAGTGGTAGCTCGCTCCTCTTCATCAACGACCTGTTGTTGGGGGTCCAAGGGTTTTCCCGACTCAGAATAGATCGGTTGCTCAGGTTCATTATCCTCCTCCATATCTTCAGCATCCTCCATCTCTTGGAGTACCACATCAAAGTTCCTCTCGGCAATTGGGGGAACTACCCATGGCTCGCAACCATCTTCTTGGTCCTCTTGGATAATGAAGGCAAGGTCATTTTCAAGGTAAGGCACGATTGAATGCCCACCACAAGCTGCCATGTCATACTGGGGTTCAGAGGCCCAACGAGCTAATTGCTCTAGGGTGACTTCAGCTGTTGAATCCACCAGAGCCCGACATGCCATATGACGCTTGCCCAAATCCAGAAAATCTTTTGCCTTGGCAACAATGGTGTTGTAATAGTCGTATCCATCCTTAAACTTATCAACAGCATTTGTAGCAGCGACCTGAAGGTCTTCCTGCCATTTCATCCGTGCAGCCCGATGTTCCTCATTCAGCTCGATTAAAAAGGTATCCTTATCCTTGAGAAGTTTGGAGACTGTCGCCAGTTCCATCTTGGTCTTCTCATGCTCCAACGGCTCCGCCTTCCTCTCTGCCTTCTCCTCCCCAAGCTTGTCCTCTGCCTCCTTAAGGTCCTCCAAAGCTTTGTCCTTTTCAGCTAGGGCCTTCTTCTTCACCAACTCCTGAGCGTCAAAAGAGTTGTCGAGGTCGTTATATTTCTCTTTCAGCTCGGACAACTCTTGTGACTTCTTGGATAATCATGCAGGGCCTGCATCTCCCTCTCAATAGAAGCCCTCCAAGAACTCTTGGCTTGCTCAATCATGGTAAGGGACTGCAGTGAAGAAAATCATTGGAGTATTAGCTCGGCAAAGGCACGGAGTTTAAATTGACAGACTAAAAGAACAAGCGACTAAACAGAAAGGGAAAGTGAAAGTTTACCTCACTATGCACCAAACCTGATCGAGCAGAGAACTCTTCGGGGGTCATCCCTTTGTCAGTAAAGTGTGCAAAAAGGTTGACATCTATGGCCTTCCTTACTACTACCTGGCCAAGAGTCACCTCGGGATAACGACGAGTCATACTGTTAACCCCAACAAGAGGGGGAACATCACTGAGCCTTTGCATCTGAGCTTCAATGGACTCTTGGCTCCTCGGAGAAGGCATTGGGGGAGGAAGTTGGCTCAAAGAGATGGCCTTGCCCTTCTCAGTCCTTGATCTCTTTCTCGTATTCAAGGCACGGTCATCCTCCTCCTCCATAGCTTCATCGTCAATGTGCACGACATTCAGAGGGCTAGCCCCAGCTACCCCAGCACCGGAGGTCGCTGCATTGGCCTCAGAAAAGGGATCGAAGCTCAAGCTTGGTCTAGCTGACCTGTTAGACTCATCACCCCCTTCACTCACATCCATGGATTGGGTACCACTCTGCAGAGGATCTTCTAACTCAACCTCTTCCATCGGCACCATCCCAGCATTTTCTTTGGGTAGCAGATTGTTCCTTGTAGCGGCTTCTCTCTCCCTACTCGCTCTTGCATTGGTAGCCCCATGGGCCCTCTTGGCTTTCTTCTTATCTGACACTCCCACTATACGCACCATAGCTGCCTCTTGCTGAGGAGTCAAGACTGCACAACATCAAAGCAGTTAAGTATTAGCTCAGCAATTCAAGATAGTTCTATGTACGAGCTAACTAGTTCTACATACGAGCAAACAATTGACGAGCTAAGATATGCATTTTAAGATAGTTCTATGTACGAGCTAACTAGTTCTACATACGAGCAAACAATTGACGAGTTAAAAGATAAAGCCGAGTAAATTATTACCACCAATATATTCCCCATTGTCTTTACAGTAGTTGGCTGTTTTCTGGCAGAATTGGCAATTCTCCTCCAACCTACCCAAAGCATGGGTGACCCAGTCAGGGTATACCTGGCCTCTCATTACGGGGACCAGAGGCTGCACTGCCCCTTCACCAGACATCATCCCAGCTTGGATGTAGTTATATTTGGTCGTCCCTAATGATTCCCAGCTGATAGGTCCGTTCTTAACCAACAAGCACAACTTCTAATACAGAGTTTGGTGCCAAGGAGGCTCCCAGTAATTCTCCTCACTAATGACATCAGATTCCTCATTGGGCAAGGGAAACTCCCATCCCAACCTGCTCTCCACCACAACCACATGCGAGTTCCAGCCACTATGCTTGTTGGGGAGGTTGACAAACAGTTTTGGAGAGTTAGGTTTGGAGGGAGTACTAATGCCCCAATCAGCATTGTCGAGCTTAGCACCAAAAAATTCCTTAAAAACTTTCATGCAAGGCTCATGGCCCAGAAATCTACACACCATGGCAAAACACACTAATACCCTGCAAGTATTGGCCCCAAGTTGAAGAGGAAGAGCATCCATACACTCCAGGAACTCCTTAATAAAGGGATCTAATGGCAACCTCAAGCCCGCCTCAAATTGCCCGTAAAAGAAGGCAACCCTAGTAGCATACTTAGTAAATGTGCTACGATACTTGGCCATGAAATCCTTCTTGCTAAAGATGGTCACCCTAAAGTCTGTCCTATCTACCCCACAGAAGTTGTAGATCATGGCATAACGAGACTCCATATTCTTCTTCCCACGAAGGGGTCTTTGAGGCACATAGCCCCTCTCGTTTTTCCCCGGCACAACAGAAGACCCAAACGCGTCCACTATACGGGGACTGGAAGAAGTTGAAGCTGTGGCTCCTCCCTGAGCTGCCATATCTGTACAATAAAAAGAGGAAGCAGGGGAGTCAGTCCCATGATTACATTCAGTCGACCTACCTAAGGACGACCTAGACTCCCCTGGAAAACCTATTCTGTTTCTAAGGAAGGAGGGTTTATGGACATCTTTAACGTAAAATAGAGCTATGTGATCGAGCAATTCATGGAAGAGATGAAAAGAGACAATTTTTGAGTCGTCAATTACTAAATTACCTACATCCTCTCCAATGGGAAACCCTATTTCACTAAAATTCAGCCCCCACCTCGACAAGATGGAGGCGCATTCATTCAGGGACATCTCTCTCCACTCACCGTTTACATGCTTGTACACCCTACGGTTAACAGTGCAGTATCCATACCAGGCTCCTGGCTCGCTACTAAAGGTTCTAGCCATGGCAAAATCAAAAGCAGTGCAACAATTAAAACCCTAAAGCAAGAATAGAGAAGAATACCTTGTTTGATGTCGGAACTGGAGGCTGTTGCAGGGAACGAAGGTCAAATTTAAGCCGGTTTCTTCCTTGCTATCTTCGCCGAGGTTTATCAGAGCTCAGAGACAGTAAAAGTTGTAAATGGAGAAGGATTCTTGAATTTATATTTTCCGGAATTGAAAAGGAAAAAGGAAAATTCAAAAATTAATTTCCTAATTAATGGAGAAGAACGGTTTCCAAGACGGTTCTTCAAACGACAAATAGTAATCATTACGAATTACGGCGCTCCTTCAGATCTGACCGTTCGTCGTCAACCCCAGGATTATGCCACGTCACTCTAGTCGACTGAACTTCAGTACGAGCGGCGACCTGCGAGTCACAGCAATACTCATCAAGATTTCCTTAACTTCCTAGTCGACAAAGTCAACTCGAAAGTTGGGGGCCACTGAACATACCAAAAGTATCGAGCTGGGCCAAGCGAGTAAAGCCTAGTGCTCCAGCAATTATGGTCGCCACATTCTCAATGGGCTAGGCCCAATGATCACATGGCCCAAAGCATGTCTTATTGATACGTCGACTAAGTTCATTGTCCGACCTGCCAGGTCCCGACCTAACTAAGTCCGACTTTATGATCCAAGTCATGTTATGGGTACGATCCAGCTCTACCTGTCAGTCAGGTCGACCTAACTCCAAGTGTCGACCTCGACCTGCCCAAGCAAGCGTCGACCTAACGGTTACAGGCGCACGTGCTTCTATTCTTGCCATAACTGCTTTCCTACAAATCAGGGATCGTTTAAGGACACGTTCACATGTCATGTAACTGTCCCTAAAATATCGGAGCTCATGTAGCCCTACCAAATAAACCACCTTCAACAACTATAAATACATCACCACTACAACGGTTATGAGGTAACTGCAATTTTGTTGTTTGAATATTCATCTTGTTCAATACATTTTGCTCTCCAATACATACATACTTATTCTCACGCCCGAGGGTCTAAGCCGGAGACACATCCGGCTAGTCGTGGGTTCTGGTTTTCAGGCCAAGGAGCCAAGTGATCAGTCCTGCCACGTGGAGGAAGATTGATAAGCACATTTCCTGCGGCATCAGCAGCGGAAGCCAATTGAACAATAACCAAGAACACACACAAACAAGCAATTGAGAAATCGAAAGAGAAAATAGATGTAATTGGGGTTTTGAACTTTGCCTCTGTATTATTATGTGCTATGTCTTACACCAGTTACATAGGATTACAAACTATATATATTATCTAAAAACCCTAGCCCACTAAGACCAAATAAAACAGAGAACCCGTCAGCCCAAAACCCTCCTTACGCCGCGAGGCGCCCGCTTCAAGGAAGCCCAGGCTCCCGCCTGGGATGTCGCCAAACCACGACCAACCTTCTGTCGGCCAGGCCATGCGGCCGCCTCAAAGCAACCATCCAAGACCCCCAGCTTCGGCTACCCAAGCGCTCGCCCCAGCATCGCCATGCGGCCGCCTCAAGGCTCCCACCATACGGCCCCAGCTGCTGTCACTCAGGCGCCCGCCTCGGCCCAGGTGAGGCGCCCGCCTCGGCTTCAGAACACGAGCCATCATCATCATACACTTCTTTATTGGCAACATCAAATCTTTGGGTGAAGTAGTTGTCATGGCTTGAAAGGTCCTCGACGATTAGAAGGAATAAATGTTTCCACATCCGATATCGTCTGCGAAAATAATCTTTGTACCTAGCAGTATCGTAAAAGTAGTCGTCAATCAGGCTCTGGTTTTGAGCAATGCTCATTACAGTAATCCACAATTTTACCCCGATAAGCATCCCCTTTCTGATTTATCCCGACAACACTGTTGGTTTCATATTTAATCCACCCACTAAGTAGCACTAAATTTTCTTTAATGGTCCATTTGGAGTGTTTTTTGCGAGTAGTGGTTGTACTCCTTCTTTTTAAATGGCTGAACCCTCTGCATTTGGAGTGCCTTCGTTACCATCGCTCATGCTACCAAGAGCCATTTGTGTTGAAAATTCTAATGCTCCAGAATAAGAAACATTTTCATTTCCTATTGACATATAAGAATTACGATTATAAGGGGGTGGTTGAATTTGCATCCCATAATATTGATGAAAATTTGGCACAGATGAAGGCATGAAATTTGGTAGAAAACAAAGATTTGGTATATTTTGAGGACGTGGTTGGTTGGAAGAGTGATTTTCAAATTGAAAATTATTAGGATTGTTGTAGTTAAAAGAAAAATTACTTGAATTTTGAGTGTTGAAATGGTTATTATTTGGATCCATTTCACTAAAAAGAGGTTTTTTTGTGTGGAAATTTGAGGATAATTGAGAAATTTATATTGAAAAAATAGCGTTTTTTTTTTCTGTGTCCTAATAAAATGAAAGAGGACTCTATTTATAGAGAAAAAAAAAATTATGAATGGACTTCAAATAAAATTAAATTAAATACAGTTAATAAAAGCTGAGTGGTCGAAATTGACGGACTTCAAATAAAATTAAATACAGTAAATAAAAGTAATATATCATTGCAGAAAAACGACATAAAGCTAGAAATTACCTGAATTTTGAGTGTTGAAATGATTATTATTGGGATTCATTTCACTAAAAAGAGGGTTTTTTTTTTTTGTGAAAAATGAAGGATAATTGAGAAATTTATATTGAAAAAAGAGCATTTTTTTCTGTATCCAAATCAAATGAAAGAGAACTCTATTTATAGAGAAAAAAATTATGAATTTTGGTGTAAAAAATTTTTTTTTTTGGATATAAAATAATTGCCTTTGAAAAATTCAGATGAAATTTGAAAAAAAAAATCAGTGACCAATCATGCTGTGCCAAGTGGCCAAATCAGAAAAAAAAAATAAAAATTACCTGCGCCAGACGCGCCCATGTCGGGCGGTGGCGTGCACGGGCCAAAACGGCCCTATCCGGTGGCACTGCGTGGCAAGGAACGGGCCCCTTCATGGATTCAATATCTATTGAATTTATTCAACACTCCTCATTTTTTTTTAAAACTTTCAATAGGCGCCTCCAATGGTTTCAAATGGATTCAATAGTTGAAAAAAAAAATTCAACAAGCCATTTGTGAATGGCCTTATACTTCAATTTTCATAATCACAATATTTACTCCATTATACTCCCTTCGTCTCACTCCACTGTGAACTATTTTTTTTGTTACGGAAATTAAGGAAAAGTAGGAGAGAGAAAAAGGTGGAGGAGGTGTTTGTGAGTATGAAAAATTAAATAGGAGAGAGAATGAGTGAGATAAATAGTTAGGAGAGAGAATATTGTGAGTGTAAAAGTAAAGTAGGAGAGAGAATGAGTGGGTGGAATAGTAAATATTCTTTGCCATTTTGGACAGTTCACACTAATATGAGACGTCTCAAAAAGAAAATAAGTCAACACTGAAATGGGAAGGAGGGAGTACATTTTTCTTAATTCTTATGAAGGGTCAATATTATGCTTTTTCGAATTAGGCAGAATATGAGCCCTCATGCCTCAATTAAAAGCAAAAAAATTGTCTTTTTTTCTTTTTCTTCAAATATAAGCAAATATTATTATTCTCAATGCAAAATTCATTAAGTGCAATTATATTTAATGATATTTTCTTAAAGTCTGAGGTTCCATCTTAAAATCAATTGGTGTCAAGGGTTCAATTCCCGATATGAGATAATATCTCTAACACGCCTCCTCACTTGTAGCGGGTGGCGCGGAGTAACATTGTGGGCCGTTGGGCCTGCACGTGTAAAAAACCTGCTATGATACTATCTTAAAGTCTGAGGTTCCACCTTAAAACCAATTGATGTCAAGGGGAGTGGCCCAGGATCTTTATATATTATAAGCAAGGTTTGTCAATTTTCGATACGAGATAATATCTCTAACATATTTTTACCAAAAATACTCCTAATTAATTATTCATTTTCAATGACAAGTAAATATTTATCACACATTAAATATGAGGATAATTTAGTAATTTTAACATGTGTTTAATTATAAAATCGAGAAAATTAACTACTTTCTTAATATGTATAAAAATAGTTTTTTTTTTCCTTCTTATAATTGAGGCCGGAGGGAGTATATAGTTTGGGTTAAAATAAATTCTAGAGGATGAAGAAGAAGTTGAATTACTCTCTTCCCAAAATGGATGTTTTCCTATAAAGAAGAGGAATTTGCTTTTAGAAGAACTAGCACAAATATATACTCCTTCCGTCCCTAAATATTTGTTTCATTTGACTTTTTAGTTGAACTTTAACCACAAATATATGACAATTTAATTATGTTCATGAAATTTTAAAAATTCCTATTGATTCACCATTAATAATATTATCAACAATAACTTTTAAAATTTCATGAACATGATTAATCTCTCATAAATTTGTGGTCAAAGTTCAACAAAAAAATCAAATGAGACAAACATTTAGGGTCGGAGGGAGTATAAATAAACAGTGAAGATGGAAATTAACTTACTTTTTAAACATGATAATATTAATTAGACATGAATCTCGGAAAAAACACTAGGGTAAGGAAGGAGTACTTCGTTTCACCAACTAGCTTACGATTATCAATTACTTTATAAATTCAGCCCTTCATTTTGCCTCACAAATACCATAATCGATCCAAGCGAAATATGAGGGCGTCGTCTTTCTTCAAGTTGGTTCTCCACATAGCGCTTCTGCTCTTTTTCGCTGGTGATTCTCTGCATAAACACACACACACGCACACACATAAACAAACGCGTATATATCTTTCCCAAATGTGCGTATTTAACACTTCCAATAGCAGGATCTATTTGAACAAATTATTTTTTGTCGATTTTTGAACTTGAATAACATTCTGATTTGTGTAAAGATGTCAAATTTATTCTTGAAGACCACTACTTGTTGTTGTTTTTGTTACTATTAATTTTGTGATCGAGACATTTTGACTTAATAACTGCAGGAATTCTTGGGAAAGCTAATGAATCGCCCAACGCCCTACCATATTGCAAAGTTGTACAAGACTGTGCACCTGTGTGTGTGGGGTGTGGATTTTGCGCTTGTATGAACGGAATATGTGTTCATGGTTGTCCTCCACCTCCGGGAGCAGATCCAGTTACCAAGTTCATTCCTGAGGACATTTTGGAAAGGAAAGTTCAACCAAAGAATAATAATGCCCCATAGCCTTGATGTTCATATTGTAGGGTTATAAATAAAAGGACACTTTTGCTAGAGGGGGTATTTTCTTTTAGGATCCTTATTCTCCTGAAAATGAAGAAAAATTAAACACCTGTATTTAAATGAAATGAATAAACAAATTGACATGATATATGTTCCATAAAACATCAAACTTTTGGGCACAAATCTTAGTAAAGAAGAAATGCCAATTTTTGAAGAAAAAAGAAAACAAAAAGAGTAATTCTCCGTTATGTGTCATCTATGTGAAAAAAAAAAATGAACTCCTCAAATTAGCCTTTCTTTTTCGAGACAAATGAAGATAACCCTAGATGTGGAAAACTTTCCTCCCGTCCCCATTTCATTAACTCCGCCGTCCCTCCCTTCACCCTTGCCGAAAAACTTAAAAATCTCTGTACTCTCTCCTCGCCCTCCCCCTCGTTGTCTTTTCCAACCCAAGTGGTGCAAGGTTCCACCGTCTTTCCCTCAACCTCTATAAATAACATTATAGTTAAAAAAAAACATATAAATAATATTCTTAAATATTAAAAGAATAATTCAATAAAAATAATAATTATCATATTTTCACTTTTTTAAGAGAAAAATTATTTTCCTTTCAAAAAGATAAAGAGAATAATATTTTATTTTTCAATAGATATAATATAATATTAAAATGCATTTGAATTTTTTTTTATTTTATTTAAAAATTAGTTTAAAACTAACATTAATTAAAAAAAAAATGAGTCATGACAATGTCAAATGTCTATTTTGCCTCTTTAATTTCATGGGCGAGGCACATGACTTTTTTTTTTTGAATGAAAGTTAATTTTTAATTGATTTTACATTAGAATGCAACAAATTGAAAATGTTGGCTAGGGGGCTGCAAAATTTACACTGCTGAGAACCACATTGCGGCCATTGGCAAAACATGGATTATCAAGTTGCAATTTGCCCTTATTTAAAAATGAGCGAGGCTAACTTTTTTAAAGAGTTTTACAAAAAACTACTTTAGAAAGATGGAAATTTAAAAAAAAAACACATAAGTTCGAAATTACAATTTTTTTTTGTTGATTTTTTTTTTTTATCAGTTTTGTTCAAACAACAGATAATTTTTTCAGTTATTACTTTTACAACTGATAACTGAAATTATCAGTTGTTTGAAGCACAAATTACTCTTCAAACAACTGATAATTTTAGTTATCAGTTGTAAGCAACTGATAACTGAAATTATCGCTTGTTTGAACGACTGATAACTGAAATTATCAGTTGTTTGATCAAAACTGAAAAAATAAATCAAAAAAAAAGTTTTTTGTAATTTTTCATTTTACATGTTTTTTTTTTTTTGTAAATGCCATCTTTTTGAGTGAGTTTTTTTTGTAATAAACCCTTTTTGAAAACCAAAAGAGAATATGGTAACTTTTTGGAAAAGTACATTCATTTCAAGCATAGGGATAATAATGTACTCAAGATTATTTTTTTCGAAAATTATTGAAATTTGAGCGAGACTAACTTTTTGAAAATCAAAAGAGAATATGGTAATTTTTGAAAAAATAAAAGCATTCATTTCTTTTAAATTCTAATGTTGCACCTTAAAACCAATTGTTATTAAGGGGAGTGATCCAGAATCTTTATATGTTATAGGCAAGATTTGTCAATTCTCGATATTTGATAATATCTCTAACAATTCAAGCATAGGGATAAGAATGTACTCACCCTCTTTTTCAGACTAGATTAGTGTAATATAACTTACTTTCCAATTTATAGCTAATTAAGTTTCAGCCTATAAATATATCACTTGTCTATAATAATCCACAAGCTATGTTATCCGGACACGGTATTCGGGATCCGACACAAACACGGATCCTAGTGTCGGATACAATTTTCTTAATAAATTTGGACACCAGAACACCATCCTAAATTTGGACACGGATACGGAATACGATAATAAAGACACGGATACGAGATGGGATACGATAATACCAAAATACTCTTGAGTTCATATCAAGGGGTAGAAGGGAGGGGAGGGGAGAGGAACTGTTTTTTGCTGAAGTAATAATTTGAAGGAATTGTTGTTTTTTGTTTGTTTGACATTTCTTATTTTTTTAATTCTGTTAATAATTTTTATTATTTTAAATAAACGTATACTGTCTTCGTCCCGAAAAGATTGTCTCATTTTATTTTTAATAGTCAACTCAAGTAACAAAATATATATTTGTGTTTTTTTAAGAAAAATATATTTGTGTTAAAATATACAATATATTATCTATTGATTTTATCAAGAAATTATTATATAAATAAATTATGTTAATAATTTGTTTTTAGTTTATTTTTTAAATAAACGTATACGTCCGAAAAGATTGTTTTTAATAAGATGTTATTTATCTCTATCACCCCCAAACCAAAGCCCAAAGCCCAAACCCAAAACACAAAGCCCATTCCATTTAACCAAACCCTACTATTTTATTTACTCCTTCACTGATCAGTGATCCCCTCTCTCTCTTCCTCTCTCTCTCTCACACACTGACACACACACAAACACAAAGGGTCCGCTCCCGAGTTTTGTTTATGGAGGAGAGGGAAGGAAATGGGAGGAGGAGAGGGAAGGAAATGGGAGGAAATGGAGGCCTCATTTCCCTCCCCTCCAATCCCCCCAAATGTGGAGGGGAGGGAAATGAAGCCTTCATTTCCCCCATTTTCTTTCCTTTCCTCCCTTAAAAAAACTCAGAGCACACCAAGGGAGGAAATCATCTTCATTTTCTCCCATTTCCTTCCCTCTCCTCCATAAACAAAACTCGTGAGCGGAGGGAAACGCCTCCACTTCTCCATCTCTCACACAATTCAGGGCGACCCTTCTTCCCAAGCCATCGCTTCCCTTACGCCGTCAAGATAAGTCAGGACGGAGCTCCGGTTGATCTCAAGTTCCAACACTCCGGCAATTTCAAACTCTCCGGTGCCTGGAACTACAAATTCAGGTCAATTTCTTACTCACCGACCATGGATCGTCTCCACTTCCTCCTTCTCCTTTGTTTAATCATTTTGCTCTTCCTTCTATTTGCCGTGTCCGAGGGAAATTTCCCGTATCCGCGCTGGATTTCTTACCAGTGTCCTTATCGTGTCGTGTCGACACTGGTATGACGCCAAAAATGGCAAGTCCGGGTAACACAGTCCACAAGCTAAGTAATAATGGCAAAGACATTTTCACATCAGTCTTCTTCGCGGTTTTGCTCCTAGTTTCAACTTCGCGTTAGTTTCTCTCTCTCTCTCACACACATACAAATATGAAATAAAATTGTATGTTGTTGTTACGTATGAAAATTATATTACTTGTTGATGTTGCCAGGATTTTCCTCAAACAGCAACACATCATTGTAGTCCAATCGGCAGCAACTCCGGCTCCTTCTTCAGTCCTGCACAGCCACAAACGTCAACTAAGCCGGGGGCGACTCTGGCGTAAGCCCCTCCGGCGTGAGGATAAGTGTTTGCTTTAGGTTGGAAATAAGAACAGTAAGGAGAGGTGTTTGTGGGTGAGTGTGTTGAACATACCTTGACAGTGAAGATTATCTCCCATATATATACCCCTTCCCTCGTACCGTGCACATGTCCTCCTTACGTTCCATGCCTACTTCCACGTGTCACTATCCCATTGGCTATCAAAAAGAATAAAGTTATATCACGTGATTACTTTTCCCAATGCCCAACTGTTTTAGGGGTCCCACTTCGTAGATATTTATATGCCGCTTCTTATGAGTCGCTCCCCTTATATCTTGTCTCTCGCCGGATATGGATAACTGGATACTATGTCGCCCCACCCTAATGTCTCGCCTCCTCATCTTACGCTATTGTCTTGATGACTCGCTTCATTATCTCGTCGGATAGTATCCGATATCTCGCATATTCTGCATTGGGCTTTCCCTTTTGGCGGGACATTTCCCGACTTACTTTCTTGTGACCTACACATGGGTTACTCTTATTCTTATCTTCTTCTTGGGCTTTATCTCGCTTTGGGCCTTCCTGATAACTTCTCGCTTATGGATTTAGTTCAAACCCAACTGTTATTTTTGGGCAGCATCAGAAGCTCCTATGTTTGAGGCGAGATTCATTTATGGTCTCGCCAAAAACTTGATGTTCACTGTCTCGCTTTTCCGCGGCCTACAATTCCTTCTTCAAGAAGCTCGAATGTTGAATAAACCTATTTATACACGTGTCACCTCTATGGCGAGCCCCTAAAATTCAAAGCGCCGTCATTTGGGAACTGTGCCAAATAAGAGGGAAAATTTAAAAATTTTCATCTTAGTCGTCACATCAATCAATTCCCCAAACTTCTCTCTCATATAAATACCCATCTTTCATATCAATTTCACTTTTTACTTCTTCTTGCTTTTTCCCCAAATTCCGGCGAACTCAACCTTTGTTCCGACGAACTTTTCTCCGTGTTCCTTTGTTTTTATACTAATTTCTTCCCCAAAACTGTTCCTTGCTCACTGTTTCGTTCATCTTTTATTATTTTAAGCTGACTTGGACTTCCATTCTTCGTTTCTCAAGCTTCAGTTTGCATTCTCTGGCGGTTCTTCGTCTTCTCCGGCTATTCTTCATTTTTACCAGGTAACTTTTCCAAAACCCTTCATATTCTTTAAATCCCCACACTTTGATCTTTCATTTTGCCGATTCGTACGAGTCTTGTTATTCCTTTTATACACCTCTTTAACTTTATTCCCAACTTACCCTTTATGGCGAGATACAAGAATTGTGCCAAACTAGTTAGGTATGGGAGCTGTCAAGTTTCAGGCGGCTTATACAGACGCTGCGAACTACTTGGGCGAGATTGCCCAAGGCTGACATAGTTAGGTTTCTTGTTGAACATTGGGTGGATCCCTCATTGATTGACTCCCTTGAAATTCAAGGCCGATTCTTTCTTCCCCTTTCAGCCCCTATGTCCAACATCTTTACTTCTAGTAAAGAACTAGTTCAATTTATCAAAGACAAGTATAAACCCCATTTAAGCGACTCATCTGAATCTCATTGTGTCGCTGATCCCTTTTCTAAACATAGAACGCATTATAAATCTATCCTTTCTTCTTCTTCTTCCAGCGATTCCAGCGAGATGGCCGATCAAGCGACATCTTCTCCCGCTGTGACAACCAGTGATCCCCCTCCTACACGGGTA
Organism: Adenophora triphylla var. japonica; assembly: GCA_022495995.1. NCBI lineage: Eukaryota > Viridiplantae > Streptophyta > Magnoliopsida > Asterales > Campanulaceae > Adenophora > Adenophora triphylla. The sequence continues at coordinate 52,887 of JAFEMH010003596.1, forward strand.
CAAAATCTAAACTTGGCTGAAGGTAACCTCTTTATCATTCCTGCTCATGCTGAGGCGGGATCTTCTCTCGCTCCTGATACAAGCTCTCTCACACCTAATCCCCTCACCAGTTGGCACACCCTGTACAATATTGATTCTTCCATTTATCGCATCTCTGATTATCAAGGAAACACTTCTCTTGCTCATCTGAGAGAAATGCGAGATGGCATAGTAGTTTTTCCTTCACAGTTTAAAGCTGGTCTTAGGATTCCCCTTGATCCTTTTCTTTGTGAGGTTTTATACAAAGCTCAAGCCATGATCACAGAAATTCACCCCAACGCCCTTAGGATTATTACCACTTTCATTGCCATCTGTCGCTCTTTACGAAAAGAGCCCACTGTTACATCCTTAGTCTCTTTATTCAAAGGATACAAGCAAACCAACAAGCTTGAAAACGGGATAGTAGAAACCCGTCTTTCCCTCCAATATCAGCGAGGTCCCAAAGTCCTTACTCCCTTACCTACCAAAGTTCATGACTGGATGGATGACCCACTCTTCATCATCTCTCGCGTTGGGTGGTCTCATCCCGCTGATCTTCACCCCATCAAACCACAAATCGAAACCAAAGATGCTTCTGTTGTGGGCGACAATGCCCTTATTGCCGCTATTCGTGCTTTAGTCGCCATTCCCGCAGATTCTCCTGCTGATACACCCCAACCTCTTATTTCTTGGCGGGGTATTTTGCGAAATAGGGAACTACTTGACAGAGTTGGAATTGCCGACAACCTACCTCTTGCCCCGCCTCGGGTTTTAATAAGCCACGTTTATTTTGATGGATGGGAGCGGCATACCGAAAATAAATATGCTCACGAGTGCCAGTCGTGCAAGGATACTCGTCATTGTATCGCCATGAACAATGTTCTTTGTATGTCTCTTCTTTAACCTTATTCTTTTTTCCATTTAATTTATATTGAAACAAAATCTGACTCTTAACTTTCTTTTCCTTTGTTCCCAGATCACCGAGCCAAATCAATGGAAGGTCGCCAAAATGCCAACTTGGACATGAACAGGAGAATGAAGCGACTTGCCAGTAATCGTGAAACTGCCCTCTGCCTCCTTCCCGCAAATCTCCCTTTGCCTTTGTCTCTTGATGGCAAAGATACAGAGGAAGTTGCCTTGGAGAAAGCCCAAGGTTCTTCCAATACCAGAGCTAGACCCAACAATCCAGCAACCAGAGCTAAGCGACAGAAAATGATTGCCTCAGTTCAACCCAATGTCGCCACTGCCAATCAAGAAACTATCCCTCCAACTCCAACTGCTACTCAGGATCCTCCACCTACTGAGGCTCTTCCAACTGCTCAAATCCTTTCAACTGATGAAGACAATATGCCGCCGCTTTCTATCCCGCCAACCTCTGTCTTGCAATCTGATGATACCCCCATTGAAGAGAACATTATCATTCCTTCTTCCGAAACTGTATTGACCAACTCTCCCCCGCCAGCTGGCGATGCAACTGAGCCCATTCAGAATAATGATCCTCCTCCTCCCCAAGATACAGAAATTTGCGATTCAACACATGTTTCTAACTCGCCTCCTTCTCCACGCGGCCCACAAACCTCTTCAGCTCTTCCAACTCCTAGCTGGCTTCAGGAAAATTTTGAGAAGCCCACTGATTTTATTGGGCTCTATGAACTGTGTAAAGAAGCCGCCAATGTCCCTCGCCTCACGGGGTTGATTAACGAAGTTCGCGGTGTTGATGAGAGTTTGATAGGAAGTTCAGCTCTTATTCGTGCTAGCGATCCCATCCAGGTCCAGCGAGTAACGGATATGGATATTGACAATGCCGCTTGCCAAGCTGGGATTCACTTTTCAATGGTATGTCGCTCTTCCCTTTCTTATCCAATTGCTATTTTGTTCATTTTGGCCTTTAACTTAACTTTTTTCCTTTAGCTTGGAGCTTCTATTATTGGCATTAATGACAACAATCATCAACTTGCTCGGGACGTGAAGCAGTTAGAAGATTTCAACCAAGTATTGAGAAAAGCCAAAGACGTCCTTCGTGGCAGAGTTGGTAGGCGAGATGCAACAATCGCCAACTTGGAGGGGGAGCGAGATAAATTGAAGACTGACTTAGTCGCTTCTCAAAATCAGTTCGAGACCGTCAACACCGAGCTCAATACCGCTAACACCAACCTTGACAAGGCTACTACTGAACTCACTTCTGCCAACGAAAAAGCCGCCAAACTTCTGAGCGAGAATGAGACTCTAAAGGAGACTCATGCCGCTGACACTCAATTTTTCCAAGGCGAGATAGCTAAACTGCAGGAAGAGATGATGGGCAAAGTCGCTAAAATAACCTCTCTTAATGCTGATGTGGCCAAGCTTAAAGACGATCTTATGGACATTGGCGACCAAACCTCCCTCCAAGTCATGCGGGCCGCAGCTGCAGACGCTGCTGAGATACCTGCCATTACGATCGAGCGACTTGCAAAATGGGGTTCAGAGCCAATCTTTAGTGATATATGTCGCATGGGTCATCCTTTAGTTCCATATTCAGCTGATGAACTCAAAGATCTGGCGGAGGAAGATGCACTGCTGGGTAAGTCGCCTTGAAATCCCGCTCCTCTTCAAGTGCCAAACGTTCTTACTTTATGGCAAAATCAATTGGAACATAAACATCAACTTCTGGATGAAGCAAAGAAAGATCCTTTGTTTCTCTTTTGCTTCTTCCTTGCTTTTCTCGTGATTCTTATTTAGAATAATTTCCTCATTTTGTGCTTCAACATCTTTACTTTCTTTAGAACATAATATACCTTTCTTCTTTGATTTATATCTTTTTGCACCCTTACAACGAGATACATTCATTTACCTTTTTACGACATCTTTACATGCCATTTAGGCGAGATGTGCTTCTTTCTCATTTATAGTCCGTGGACTTTCTCGTTTATAGTCGATATAGACCTTCTCGTTTATAGTCGGTATAGACTTTCTCGTTTATAGTCGATATAGACTTTCTTTTCTATAGTCTTTAGACTTTTCTTTTTTATAGTCCGTAGACTCTCATTTTTATAGTCTGTAGACTCTCATTTTTATAGTCGCATCCATATACATGCCATACAGGCGAGATGGGACTTTCATTCCTGTTTATAGTCGCATCCATATACATGCCATTCAGGCGAGATGGGACTTTCATTCCTGTTTATAGTCGCATCCATATACAATGAGATGGGACTTTCCTTCCTGTTTATAGTCGCATCCATATACATGCCATTCAGGCGAGATGGGACTTTCCTTCCTGTTTATAGTCGCATCCATATACATGCCATTCAGGCGAGATGGGACTTTCCTTCCTGTTTATAGTCGCATCCATATACATGCCATTTAGGCGAGATGGGACTTTCTTTCCTGTTTTTCCTTATGTTTCACTGATTCGTCAACAATTGTTTTGATAGTTCATCAAAAACTCTTTACCTTCTTACCTTTTGCGAGATATCATCATATACATATACTCCCATCGAAAAAGTGAAGTTGTCTTTAGGCAACTTTACTCCTAGCGACTTACTTTTATGCTTTTGACGATATGTCACATAAACATTATTACTAGACAACATTCGATAAAACAAAACAAACTTAGATCGTAGGCTTTCATACTTTTATTTCTTTAATTTCATCTTAGCATTTTCAAGATGTATATAATTTCATTCATAACACTATCACTTTAAAGCAGGCATAATTTTCATTCATAAATGGAAAATTCCATATATTCATAATACTCAGTCTTCATACTATTTTAATAAGAATACTATTAAATAAATAAATTACTTCTTACTTCTTTGTTGATTATCTCGCTTAAAGCATTCTCCAATGTTGTCTCGCGCCTACTAAGTGTTCACCGCCATTCCACTTTCCTTCTTTCCACCATCATACTCCTTTTCCTTCTCAATGTCGCTTTCACCCCAATTGCCGCCATCTTGTGGTAGAACTTCCATTGCTTCCGCCTCCATCTTTTCATACTTTTCATCCTCAAATTCAACTATTTCCTCGATTCCTGGCTCTTTCATCTTAACAAACTTAACCAATCTTGATCCTTCCATTTTGGCCTGAATTGCCCCCTGGTTCCCCAAACTTACTTCATATTTCTCCTCAACCATCTTTCCCTCAATGTTCCGCATATTACTCATTTTTCGCAGCCCTTCGCCCTCCAAGTCAGTGACCATATTGACTTTCGCATCTCGGATTGTTAAAGCTGTTGAAAGTGAACTAGAACTTGCCCTTGCTGCAGTTTGGATCTCGATCTTCTTCTGAATTACTTCTTTGACTTCACTTTTCAAACAAGCTATTCCTTTCGGAGTGGGGAACTTGACTCGCTGATACGGGATAGATACGACCATCTCGAAAGTTTGCATAAAGGGAATACCTACGATGGCGTTATATGGCGACACCAGGTCTATCACCATGAATTCTACCGTACGGGTTCTCGCCTTTTCGTCCTCTCCTATCTCTACCGCCAGCGAAATAGTTCCCTTGACCCGCACTGTATGGTTCGTAAACCCCTCCAGAAATCCTTTGTACGGCACCAGATTAGCTTCTGTATATTTCATTTTCTTAAAAGCTTCATAGTATAGGATGTTGCGGCTTGCTCCTGAGTCCACTAACACTCTGTGTAGTATATTGTTTCCTGGAGCAATTGTAATCACTACGGGTTGACATCCATGGCTGGGCGTTAAAGCTAATTCTCGCCTCAAGAAGCTAATAATCCTCTCTTCACTTGGAGGGTAAGCGGGAATATGGCAGGTATGCGATAGTGACATGATCTGATTACTTAGACAGGTGATACTAGCTGGCTCCTGAATTACCAGTATTTAATTCCTCTCGCCATTTCCTCCTTGAGCCGCCACATTCTGTTCCTGCCATACATACTCCTGCAACTCCCCCCGGTCAATTTTACCTTGGATCACCTTTTTCAAGTTGTAACACTCGTCAGTCTCGTGCCCTCTGTCTCTGTGATAGTTACAATATTGGTTCAAGTTTCTTCTTCCTCTGTCTGTCATTTCGAATGCCGCTGGCAACTCCACCGCCCTCAAAATCTCGCTTGGCCTTGCGTTTAACCTTGTGAATCTAATAATTCTTCCGTTGCCGCGACCACCAGTGCGGCCTCCACCTCTTCCTCCAACCTGATTTCCCCGCCCTCCGCCACGAGCTGCATTATCGTCCTTGACATACTCAATTCTGTCTTTAACGTTCTTCCTTGCTGAGCCAGATGTTCCTTCTTCAATATCTTCGCCCCCGCAGTATGCCTTTACTCGCTCATGCAACTCACTTAGAGTTGTGGGCAGTCTCATCCTCAACTCTCTTTTAAACGCTTTTGACACCAGGCCCGACATATACATCATTATTGCGTACTTGGGCTCTATATCGAAAATTAGGTTGGCAATCAACAAGAACCTGTTGGTGTAAGTTATCAGACCTTCTCCCACTTTCTGTTTGATTCCCATTAATTCCTGCAATACCACAGGCTGAGTTCCCACGACCCCAAATCTCGACAAAAACTTTCGCTTAAAATCTTAATACCCCACAATAGAGTTGGCGGGCTGCTGTGTGAACCACTCCAACGCTTGGAGCTCCAAAGTGCTAGCAAAAGTTTTACATAGCAACGCATCATCTTTGGTTAGTATCGCCATTGTAACCTCAAAGCCCGCGACATGAGTTCTGGCCGTGGTAACTCCCGCATACTTAGACAATGCTGGCAAACGAAACTCCGGAGCGGGCTCAGACTCTTGAATGTATTTGGCAAATGGAGTGACGAAAGAATCTTTCTCGCTATCGACTATACCGCCTTTTTCTAATTCTGCCAACCTCTTTGCCATTTCAGCCATATGCTTTGTTATTCCATCTTCTTCCCCGAAGCGACTTACTCCTACGCCCTTTCCTTTATGTATCTGTTTGGATCTCTCGCCTTCTTTAGAAACCTTCAACTCTTGTTCTCCAAACCCTTCTTCGTTTGCAGCGGTATCCTCTTCCTCATTCTCACAATAGAACGACGATACTTGCGAAGTGTGCAGCCAATGGTATACCTTAATTTTCCTCCCGTTCTCCATGTACTCTCCTGCCTTTCGCTTTTGAGGCCCATCAAGTCTCGCTTCAGTTTCTCTTATTTTTTCAGGCTCTGCTTCTTTCTGCCTCTCGCCATCATCCACTATGATCACCTCCTTTTTTACTCCCTTGTTTAATTCATCTGTCGCCTTCAACAAGCCCTGCGGGATGGGGGTTGGATTCTTCTTCATGATCATCAATCGTTTGTTATTTTCCAACAATTGTAAGATTAAATTGTTGTTAATCCTCAAACTTTCCTCTTCATTTTCCATTTCCTCCTCTGGTGGTGGCGGCGCTACATTTCTTTCTTTCTCGCCTCCTGCATCTCGCTCTCTCTCTTCCGGAATCACTTGTTGCGAGGAAGAAGTGTCTCGTGCTCCTCCTGTCCCCGTCGTATCTAATCCTAACATGGGTGGGATAAGGCTCCCTCCCGCCATTGTCCTCTGTCCCACTATCCCTTTCTCAGGAGTTGCCATTTCTTTTTACACACACAACCAAAAGATGATGAATCTAAACTTTGAAGATCTGCAAATCTTATGAAGATTTGAAGATACGAACCCAGAAAATAAGAAATCCTACTTCAACTAACTTCACGAATGTCCAATACCCAACTATTCCCAAAACACCAAACTCCAAACTAATCAGAATCGAATGAACTTTCCACAACCCAGAAACAACAAGTTTAAACTACCAAAATTAAACGAAGTTTAACAAAATCGAAATCTATCAACCTTCAATCCTCAAACTATCAAATCCAAACGAAACTTCACAAATACCCACTTAATTCAAATCAACTCAGATCAACACTTCTTAAATCAACAAATAGATACTCAAGTACTCGAATAATATCAAAATCACCAACGACTTCAACCAACGAAACAAATTTACGAACAGTAATCAACCTAATCAAAAAAAAAAAACAAACAAACTTCCACTTACAAACTTCGAACAACAGACCACATCAACCGAACGCTCAACGCGCCCACTGCATCCTTCCCAACGCGAACCAAACCTCCAGATCTACGTACAGCGCTCAATACTTATCAATCTACCGCCGGCAAACCTTCAGGCGAAGAAGAGATTCAGTCCCGGCAACGGAACCAATTGATGTTGCCAGGATTTTCCTCAAACAGCAACACACCATTGTAGTCCAATCGGCAGCAACTCCGGCTCCTTCTTCAGTCCTGCACAGCCACAAACGTCAACTAAGCCGGGAGCGACTCCGGCGTAAGCCCCTCTGGCGTGAGGATAAGTGTTTGCTTTAGGTTGGAAATAAGAACAGTAAGGAGAGGTGTTTGTGGGTGAGTGTGTTGAACATACCTTGACAGTGAAGATTATCTCCCATATATATACCCCTTCCCTCGTGCCGTGCACATGTCCTCCTTACGTTCCATGCCTACTTCCACGTGTCACTATCCCATTGGCTATCAAAAAGAATAAAGTTATATCACGTGATTACTTTTCCCAATGTCCAACCGTTTTAGGGGTCCCACTTCGTAGATATTTATATGCCGCTTCTTATGAGTCGCTCCCCTTATATCTTGTCTCTCGCCGGATATGGATAACTGGATACTATGTCGCCCCACCCTAATGTCACGCCTCCTCATCTTACGCTATTGTCTTGATGACTCGCTTCATTATCTCGTCGGATAGTATCCGATATCTCGCATACTCTGCATTGGGCTTTCCCTTTTGGCGGGACATTTCCCGACTTACTTTCTCGTGACCTACTCATGGGTTACTCTTATTCTTATCTTCTTCTTGGGCTTTATCTCGCTTTGGGCCTTCCTGATAACTTCTCGCTTATGGATTTAGTTCAAACCCAACTGTTATTTTTGGGCAGCATCACTTGTATATATACTTTTGTAGGTATTTTAATTGGAAATGAAGCAAGGCAAATATGTCGCTCATTGTCACCGTGAGTATGACCAGGACTGCATGACAATATATATGTGGTGTTGCTGATGACGGAAATTGGAGAATTCAGGAGGAACAACAAGTGAACACTCTCAAACTCAACACTCTAAGTAATCCACCAAAGAAATAAATCATTTTTCTAATAATAGCCAAAGGCTTAATAATTCATTAACTTAAAATCTTTGAATTACAAAATGACTCACTTAAATAGCAATTACAAAAATTCTGGATAACTCTTCCAGCAATGACTTTTCATGATCTATAATAGATAAGGATCAAAATAAAATGAACCTAGGACTAGAGATGAAAGGACTTTGACTAGCAGTAGATGAATATGGACAGAAGGACCAAAAACTAAGTGAAATGCTTGCAATTTCGAAGCCAAAATAGGCTGCCATAGTGAGACAGTCAGCACATCACACCTTGACCAAAACTGCCACAACTCAGTGCACGAACCATATTTTGCGAACCCTTTTTTTTATTAGAAAGTAGACTCACAGAGCTTACTAAGCATGTATGGCTGGCACTCCTCCTAGAACCTTCCGCGCGAGCTGATACAGACAATTCAGCAAAATAGACTGAATTTCTTGAACTGCACATTCTGGACAACACTTAATTCACCTCTGCTTTCTTGGTCCTTTGGCAACATTATTGGTTCACAATAACCTGGTATTACTCCGGTGTCAGTTGCACAGATCTACATATGCGTAGATACTGAGTGTGTATGCTCTTATCCACCTAGTCAGTGGCGAAGGTAGGTAGGAGTCAAGGGGGCTTTAATCAGTAAAGTGCTTTTGGTTCAATTCGCAATATTTATTTGTTCCTTTTATTTTGAACATGTCTCGGAGTTCTCTTTTTTTCTTTAGTTCTCTTTTTTTCTTTATCTTTTAAAAGAGATTTTATGAATTATACATTTGGTAGTCTATAATATTTCTTTCATTATGAGGAGGACCTTTAAGATTACCTCTCATCTATTTATTTCAAGATATGTAAATCTTTTGTAACTATAATTTTGTGAAACATTTTTTATGTCAATTTTCATATGAAATAGTATATTAGTGCAGTTTGTTATGTTGATGCTTTGTTTGGGGCGTGGCAAGATAAATATTTTGGTCAAGTATCTTCATTGTGTGGTGGCCACTATGGTGTTGCTCGTATTTTAGTTGGGTTTAGTTACTTTCTGGTGCGTTCCGAGCATTTCAGTCGGGTGTCTGTCTAGTTTTGGATCTTGCGTTGGTGCTTTTGAGTGCTTTTTTGTCATATCCATGGATGGCCCTGCTTTGTGTGTGTGTGTGTGTGTGGATCGAGTTTTCGGGTATCTTCAAGTTCATGGGATTCACATGTTTTATATGGATTCTCGATTGGGTTGGCCGAAGGATTTTCATCTTCACATGTTGGCTTGGTGGAACCGTTTCTGATTTTCATAGTTTGTTTCAAGGTTATTTGCTTTGTTTCAGTGTGCTTGTAAGTCTTTGATCCTATCTGAGTTCTTAATTCTTAATCTGTTCTACCATTAATCTTCTAATAAAATATTTTGTTGCTGAGCAAAAAAAAAAAAAAAAAAAGACAGAGAGAGTACTCTTTTTACTATATACAATTAATATCCGGTACAACAATATTGCGTCGAATGAGGAATAATAGAGATAATTATTATCATTGTTATTCATGGATTTATAAAACTAATAATAATGATTGTTATTTTTTCTTGTAATCTTCATAGTAGACATAAGGCCAGAATATATATATATATCAATAATGTAGGATGGCGCGGCCTTCACACCAGCTAAGTTTTTCATCACCGAGATAAGCTTCAACTCCGGCACTGGGGTAGCATTTGCAGAATGTATCAATGCATTTGTGAACGGGCAAATTGGGAGCACATTGTATGGAGCAGTCATTGTTATTTTCACAATGGCATACAGCAACATGTCGCGATTCTATGCCCATAATAAAACCTAAAAAAAAAAAGTCATTTTTATTTTTTATTCATCTCATGATATTTTTGGAGTCTTGACTCAAGAAATTGTTTTGATATTGAAAAGCAAGGATCTTCTGATCATGCTTTTTGTGTGAGAGAGAGAGAGAGAGAGAGAGAGAGAGAGAGAGAGAGAGAGAGAGAGAGAGAGAGAGAGAGAGATAAAGAGAGAGAGAGAGAGAGAAAGAGTGAGAGAGAGATTACATGAAATAGAGATGATATCGATAGCACTGCGAAAAACACTCTTGTATGAGAGACCCCCTTCATGGTTGCTAAAAAAACACATTTCCTATATCGCCTTTGATCTATTTATAGTGTTCTTGGCTGCCTTCACTATTTGATTTTATTTAAATGGGCGGCGAAAGTTAAGTTACTAATTCTTGTATCACAATTTTCTAGCTGAGCAGTTCTTAATCATAATCATACCTAGAGTGAAAAGCAAATAATGCATAAAATAAAACTGGAATAAATGTAAGTACTCTGTATTCCATACTATATTGTTGCGTTTTTATTTTTGGTGTCCTAAAATAAGTGTCATTTTTATAATCAAGTAAATAGTTTTAGTGCAATTTTGTCATTGTACAAATACGTAAAACAAATTCCTTAAATTGTTTGACAAGTTTACTGCACTAATTATTTTGTGACGAGAACATATAGTTGTAAAGCGCTAAATCAGGGTAACTATATAGGAGTATTTAATTCATCCAAGCTATCATCTATTTTTTTTTCCACTACTCACACATACACACACATGCACGCACAGAAGCGCCTAGGAGATAAATTCTAGGGAGAGAAAGTCTCCCCTCTAACTTCTGGGGGGATCGAACCCATGACCTCCAGGTTGGAAGTCATGAGCTCAAGTCAGCAGACCAAATCCCCATGTGCATCTATTATACAATAGAGGAGTGTTTTAACTGCCTCTTATCTATACATAAAAAGAGGTCAGGATTTAAAGTTGGGATGTTGATCCGACGGCCGAAAATCATCCTCATACCCCGTCTCCCACCGCAGTTACTGCTTCTCCCAAAAATCCTTTGCGTCTTCCGTTTTCACCCATTCACGTATTTCACCTCTCTCTCTCTCTCTCCGTTTCTCTCTCTCAGTTTCTCTCTCTACTTCATCTCTCCGGCGAACCCCTCCCCACCTTTGGAGATCGAGTTGCCGTAGGGGGTTTTGAGGTTGGAGAAAGGTGCGGCGATTCGATGGAAGATGGAAGGATTCATCGCCTCCCACCCTAATCGTCACCTATTCTCCTCCATTTTCTCCTCCACCGCCGCCGCCGCCGCACCAACAGCCAATCTCTCTCCGTCGCATCGTCTTCACCGGGGCACCACGCAGGGACGATCGCCCCCATTGGCAGCCATGCGGTTTGCGGGCTGTTTACGGGCGTTTTGCGTTCGAATTGCGGACGGATTGCACCTGAATGGATTCGCGTTACTCCAAAATTGATGCTCCTCCTTGAAGACTTCCAAAATCCCCACCCAACATCTTCAAATTAGGGATTTCAATTGGACAAATCTTTCAGGTACGTTCTCCCTCTTTTCAAGATTTTAGTTTTTTTTTTCAATTCGTGGGACTCTGCTGTTGTTTCATTCATCTTATTATCTCGAATTTGCTTTCCACTTTGTGATTTGGTCATTTAGGAAAGGTACTTTCTCTCTCCTCATCTAACTTCCCGATTTGCTTCTCTGATTACTTCAAAATCTAGGGTTTTGATTTGGGTTTTTAGTGTTTTTGTTGAATTGTGTTAATTTCGTGGTGATTGGATGGTGAATATTTTTATTCTGATGGGTTGGGAGTGTTTTGATTTTGAAGATTATCAGTAAGCTTATATTTTATATAGTGCTTGAACTTCAGAGTAAAGGGTGTAAACTGACAACTATGTGTACATTCGGGAATTTTAGTTTTTCAATCTTTTGTGGCAATTATGTGTATTTAGTACTCTATTTACTCTTTCTGTTACTCAAATATCTTTACTTACTCAAATATCTTTACTCATTTATAAGTAGATTGACTTCATGTTTCTTGGTTATTCGTAGTCATAGTAGGTGGGGCAACTGCGACTAAATAGTTGTTAATTCTACCCCTTAAGACAGCTAAACTTTTATTATTTGAGGATTTACTATTCAAGTCTTAATCTGATTTGGGAACATGAGAATCCAATTTTGGTGCTTTTGAATTTGAAAAAAAAATGAAAAATATGCAGCAAGATCGGCTTAACTAATTTCATCTGTCATTTAATTAATGTGTGCTCTGCTTGCTTGCGGCTTTGGCCCAATATTTCCGGAATTGCCCCAACGCCCGCATCTCATTGATTCTGAAATTGATCCTCACTCCCGACATCGCTAGCCTTGGGCTTATAGGTAATCTTTCCTTCGACTCCTCTTCTTTTGTAATGAATGGTTTTTGTCTAAAAGCATAAGCCAATTTATGTAGGCTGCTGACAGTCTTAAGTTATGACTTATGAGAAACATAAGCGTGTAATATTCATTAGTCAATTGTTAACTTATCTGTTTCTACATGATTTAATGTGTATACTGAGTATTCTCTCGGCAATTTACGTTTGCGGCTTTTTTAGTTGGTTCAGTGAAACCCAACAGAGAGAGGATATTGATGAGATTCATGACGAGGTATGATCTCGATGTGTAGGTTATAAATATAGATTTTGTGGCCACCATATTGAGTAGTTTAATATTTCTTTACGTATATTAACATCTATAAACTTCTATTGTTGCGGGTTGTTGACATAATCAAAGAGGCTTTATGGCCTCATCCTCTTACTTACTTTAACAATGTAACTTCTAATTCTTGATACTTTTGCGTTTTCCTTGATGTAGCATTGAATGCTAAATTGACTGACAAGTTGCTGACTATTTTTGTAACTTCGATTGATGCTCTCTTCCTAAAGGATGCTGATGAAGAGGATTTCGGTGGTGATGATGGTGAATAAGAGGTAATTATTGATTCCATGAATGCTAACCATTATTAAAGCATAACAGATTTCGTGTGGGGATTATTTTGTTGTTTTACTTGGGGCTTTGTATTCCAGTTTTAGGGTTGTTACTCAGCTACGATAATTATTAGTTTTCGATATGGTTGAGAATGGGTCCAACATTAATCGAAGCATAGACAAGGCTTTGTTTAGTGAGTTGATTAAATCTCCTATAGGCGTTTCTTGGTCATGATCAACATAGCGAGTTAGATACTGTTTTAGATAACTGTGTTACTAGAACATTATAGGCCTAACTTCTTTGATGTTATCCCTCGATGGACTAAAATTGATATTTACCAAGTTTTGGCTTGAATACTAGGCAATGTCCTTGAACTCTGGAGATGCCTCTTTACTGATTTCACAGTATGTATTACTTTTGAAATATAATTTCATGAAATATGAATTGTGTAGATTTGGTCATGTGTTCTTGTGCTTTGTCCAGTGAGGTTTTATACTTGTGCCAGTGAGAACTGCGGTAGTGCGGTGAAAGTGGGAGAGAAAAGAGACCAAGGATTGAGAAATGTGTTCATCATTCTTTTAAAGAGTATGAAGCAATCCCGTTATTCTCCAGATTGCTTGCAATTAGGTAAAGCCTGTAAAAGAGAGTGTACATGTAGTACCGGCGACATATCTGCATATATTGGGATGGCCTAACATATCGTTCCTATTAATAATCCTAAACAAAGTAAGCATGTACACAGCATGAACTGCCATAAAAATTAGCACTCTCTTATAATCTCAATCAAAGATGGTCAAATGTTGGATCGGTGGTGTTTTCCCATCCCATGTTTTTGTGGGAAGAAAATCTAAGTACATTTATAATCGAGTAAGCTGCTCGACCGTATTGTCCTGTACATATATGCTATGTGTATTTTATTGTCACATATTTTTATATCTTTTTTTATCGTAATTTTAAATAATATTTTATGCTTATTTTTTACATATTAGATTTGATTTTTTTTTTGAAATCGATCTGATTTTGCCATTGCTCGATTTGATTTTAGCTAAAAAATTGGATTTCGGGTCGGAAATGGCTTAATTTTGGATTTTTGCAGTTTGTCACAAGTTGAATTTTGATTTCTTCGTCGCCAATCAAACCCAGACACCCCTCTTAATCAATCTCTCGGTGGGAGCCGATTGGACGGAGAAGCTCGACGGACGTTGTAACGCCGTCGAATGGGGAGGAGGGAGGGGAGGAAGGGAAGGGAAGGGAAGGGGAGGAGGTGGCCTTTGAGTGTGGGAGGGGTTACGGAGATATGGACGGGATGCAGAAATTGGGGAGGATAGAGAAAGAAAATGTCTTTGTTTTTGTGTGTGTGTGTGTGAGAGAGAGAGATAGAGAGAGAGAGATCAAGAAGCGTTTAAAAAAAAAATTGAAGCATTTTAAAATAATATTCGTACACCAATTTTTTCCTGGAATGTTTTATCTTACTTAAAGACATGGTTTGTGAAGGTCTCTTTATTGGTGACATTGGATAATAAATTCTAGCCTGAATTTAGTTTCAGGTCCTCCCGACTTTTCGAGGCGCGAGATCCGCTCTTGGGGACACCCTTTTGTCATTTTCATTTTCTATTTCATGTACTTGCATTGTCATGATTTCTTAGTAGAATGAAATTGAATCTTTGTATTTCTGGAGAAATGAATATGATTTGCCCTTTTATTTTGTACTTTTAATGATTTTTATTGATTGTTTGGTAATATTTCAATCGCTTAAGACTTGCACTTTTACATGACTTACCAATTTCATACTGACCCGTGCCATTGGCACGGGCACGAGAGGACTAGTCTATATTACAATAGACAATGGAGGTAACCGCTGAGACAAAGAGCGGATGAGATTGAATCTCAACAAATGATCCAACAGCATGAATTCTCCCTCCCCTTAACCGTTTTTAACTTCCCACTTCCCTATAATTTGATAAAGTCTGAGGTTCCATCTTAAAACCAATTGGTGATAAGGGGAGTGGCCCAGGATCTTTATATATTATAGACAAGGTTTGTCAATTCCCAATGTGGGATAATATCCCCCTCACGTGTAGCGAGGTGGCGCGGAGTAACAACGTGGGCCGTTGGGCCTTCACGTGTAAAGAACCAGCTCTGATACCATGATAAAGTCTGAGGTTCCACCTTAAAACCAATTGGTGATAAGGGGAGTGGCCCAGGATCTTTATATATTATAGACAAAGTTTGTCAATTCCCAATGTGGGATAATATCTCTAACATAATTGATGTCCAAGTAAATAAGAGATTAAAGATCATTTGTTTTATCATTTTGAAGTTTGAAGTTTCTGTTTACATGTTTGAATAATATTTTTGTCTATTGTTTTTCATATCTATATAATGCGCAAATACGTTTCAGTCGATAATGTGCCTATTTAATCGTTTATTGCGACATAATATTTTTTTTACTATAACCACAATTTTGATTAAAGAAGGAAAAAATGAATTTAGGCGTCACTCCGTGCCCTTGACACACGGGACTTAGTACTAGTTTTACTATAAAACCGGTTCTTGTAAATTGTTGGTAAGTAATTAAAGTTAAAGATGTGCCGTGTAAATTTTCTTAACTCAAAAAAGTTCTTCCGTTTGCAACTCTCTCTCTCTCTGGTGGTGCAACCGTGCAAACTGCTAAGTTAAGGTATTTCCATAATTTCTGAGAAACAAATTTTTTTTGCCAGTTATTATTATTATTATATTTTTTTTTTGAGCGAAATTTAAAAATGACGAGAGCTAGCTAGCTAGCGTGAGGCTGCTAAAAAGACATTTTTGAATTTTATGAATATATGCAATAATTTGTCAAAAAAGAGAATAAACTTAGGTGGCGTTTGACTTTTAAGATCAAACGAGTATTATAATAGAAACTAAACTATTACTGAAAAAGCAGTATTCTAAAAAGACCCTGCTTGCTTAAGGGCGTCTAGGTCCTGTCTAGGCGTTAGGCCTCTCTCCAACGTCTAGTTCTAAGTCCCGCCTAGGTCCCGATTAATTTCGACTAGTTCCCGCCTAGGCGCTAGGCCCGGCTCCGCCGCCTAGCATCCGCCTAACACTTTTTAGAACCTTGCTGAAAAGTAGACAGCCAGAGCCGGAAGGAACACCACCTTTGAGAGCCTTAGGTTAGGTGGCGTTTGATTTTTTTAAGTGTTAACTAATGAAATCTGATTTCACGTCTGAATTTGATTGAACTGATAAGAAATATCGTCTAAACTCTTATTTCTGAATTATTCAAGCTATTTGAATATTCATCTGAACTAACATCTGAAATTAGGGTTACGACATTTATTGGAGTAGAGAG
The DNA here is from genome assembly GCA_022495995.1 of Adenophora triphylla var. japonica. NCBI lineage: Eukaryota > Viridiplantae > Streptophyta > Magnoliopsida > Asterales > Campanulaceae > Adenophora > Adenophora triphylla. The sequence goes on from JAFEMH010003596.1 coordinate 69,136, forward strand.
AAGGGATGAATGGTTGTTAATCTAGTGTTTGGGTTGGGTATTTTTGAAATTAAATGTTTATAGAAGATATATGTATGAAAAAAATAAAAAAAATTTAATGCATAAAATAATAAAATTTATTACTGATATTCATTTTGAATACTAATTGCTTTAAATTTTCAAAAAAATTGCTCAAAATTTGATCAAGTTGACAAACAAAAATAAATGTGAGACTATATTTACGGAACAAAAAAGGAATAAAATAAATCATGAATGGATTTTGACACTCCCTTTCTCCAAAATGATCATTTTGATTGACAATTAATATAAACATAATAAGAAATTATTATTGACGATAATTTATTTTGGATAGTTTTAATGGAATATCTTGGCCACTAATTTATTGCAAAATATTTCTATAATACCATAATTCAAGCATTCATGCCTTATATACCATTTACGTTACCAATAACTCTTCACCGTCAAATAGAGCTTCAATCTTGAAAGTAGCTTCCAAAACATCCAAAACAACACCCTAGAATAAAGACTTCAGAAAATGCAGAAGGCTTCTCTCAAGATCACATTCATGGTCATTTTGTTGGTTGTCGTCTTCGGTAATCTCTCTCTCTCTCTCTCTCTCAAACATTTTTCTCGAACAAGTGCATTGATCCATTACTTTCTATTTTTTCCGACCAAAAATTTATCCTTTATGAAAAAAATAGTTGTACACCTGTACTTAAAAATGAGTTATATATATATATATATATATATGAAGTATATATTTACTGAAATTTCTTGTAGGGTTTCTAGTTGGAACTGAAGGAAGAATCTGGTTTATAATATTGTATTTTTGCAATTCGATCTATAATATTTTAAAGTTGTTACAATCTGGTGTAAAAATGGACGAATCATTTATTTTTATCTTATATAAATTGTCTTAAAATTTCAGTTTAGCTATCTAAGCATTTTCAGAATATTGCAGGTGTGTTTGAGGCAGCGATGGTGGAAACAAAGTACAAGAACGTATTCCCAATAAAACATGTTGGTTTACCACATTGTGAAACTCATCACGACTGCGCACCTCTTTGTGCAACTTGTGGCTTCTGTGCTTGCTTGAACGGACTCTGTTACCGTGGTTGCGAGAAAGAGGAGGAACTTAGTGCTCATGAGGTCCTTGGAAGGAAGGCACTGCCTTGAGTAATCGATTTATTCGTACCATGAAGGAACTTAGTTTATTTTTTTTATAATTTATTTGGCATTTTAAGTATGTTAATAAATTTAATTTAATTATTTAATATCTACTTGAAATAAATAGGAATGGTGAAGTAAATTAATAATATTTGAAAAATATAAATAAGAGCTTATAAAAACATTGAGGTGCTATAGTGTAAAGGTTAAAACTTAAGAAATATCAATTTAGCAACTTAATTCTTCAAGGAGCCTAAGTGATATTTTATTCCATGTATATCCTTCTTCATTCACGGCATTCACGGTAAAGCTTTTAAAAAGAAAAATAGAGCAAACTCCTTTCTTTCCCTTGTTCCATCTTAGAACATCAATTATATTTTCCTTCCAAAATTCACCATAAATCAAATACTATTCCGTTTATCGATCCGTCTGCGTCTAAATGTTGAGGAAGCCGAGAGGATCGCGTCTAACCGATTGAAGTTTTTCTTTATTTCGAATTATTATGATAATTTTTTATAGTCTTCCCTTGAAATTATGCTCATTTGATGTTTAAGGTTGAAATGGTTAAAATAGAATGGTTGCATGTTACATTTAAGTATTTTCTTTGAATTGGAATGTATTGAGGTAAACTTGGGTAAATTATATTGAAGGTGGGCTTTAGTGGTGCAAGGTTGAGATGAAAGAGTAAGTTATTATTTTCCTTCTTTAATCTTGCTCATATAATGTTTAAATTAAAATTTATGAATTATAAATGTTGCATGTCACATTAGATCATTTTTCTTGAAGTTGGTTGTTAATATCGGCTAACGAGAGTTGCTATTGGTTATGGTGTAAAATGTGTTGAGTACAGATAGTTTAACAATTAAGCTGGTGATTTTGTGTAAGTATGTGATGGCTCCTTGAAAGATAGTTTAAACAGTGTTCTTCTGATTCTAGTTTGCTCGAGTTCGTTTCGATCTATAAGTCCATTATTTGAGAAGTGATATGATAAAGGTTAACTAGTATTATTGTTGGACCTGATTATATCAATTAGAATGAGGCTTACAATTATCAGGGATACTTGTATCGTACTATTCTTATACTCCATCTAGTTATACTTAATTTCTATTCTGAACTGAAGATGTGTATTTAGACTTGCTTTTGTTAGTCAATTTGATCAATTACTGTAATTTCCAATGTTAATTTGAACCAGTAAAATATGGAAGTGTACCTGTATGATGAAGAAGAGAATACTGATTAATTCATTTGCAGTAGCGCAGCTCATTTGATGTTTTATTAAGGTCGCTGTGGTCGATAAAATATGAAGAGTACCTATTTGAAATTGAGTAAGAGAGTAATGATTTTGTTCATTTGCTGTAGCTCAGCCCAGTTGATGGTTTTCTTAGGGGCGCGCTAGTGTTGATTGCAAAATGTTTGTCATTTTCTTTTTGGCAGTAGTGCAAGGTTATGAGCTGAGAGTTTCAGGATTAGCTTACTTGAGGTTAATGGATTCGGATAATGCAGAAAACTCGAATGTGTTGTCAATAATTATTAACTTGTGTGTATTTCCCTCTAGACCCACTTGTATTTGGTCAACTTGTAAATTCGTAGCCTTCTATCAGAAAGTGATTTGATGTATACATGTTGCATGTATCATTTGGTCAATTTTCTTTGAGCTTGGAATTGTAGAAATGGTAATTGGTTGAGTATATTGAAGGAGTAGGTCTAGGGAGAAACGCGTTTCTCCATAAGTTATGGAGAAACGGGTTTCTGGATATCCAGAAGCTTTGGGATTGATATCCAGAAGCTTTGGGACGGATATCCAGAAAAAATATTTGAGACCAAATCCAAGACCAAGACCAAATTTCTGATCTGGATATCACTTTCACAATGTTACGGATATCCGAGCATTGAATATGGATATCGTAAGCCTTAAAACTTATATCCGTAAGTCAATTCTAAATTTCACGGTTATCACTTACATAAGGTTACGGATATCCTTTCAAAGAGTTACGGATATCCGTAAGCTTTATAATTGATATCCGTAAGCTTTTTAATTGATATCCAGAACCCAAACCCTTTTTAATTGATATCCAGAAGCATTATATTTGATATCCAGAACCTATTTAATAAATATCCAGAAACAACAAAAGACGGACAGAAACAACAAAAGACGGACGGAGACTATCTCTCTCTCACTAAACGTTCCTCTCTCTCACTAACCGCAGACCCTCACCATTGCCGCCGTCTCCCTCGTCCTCTTCACCGGGTCTCTCCTTCGCCGGCCAATCCCTCTCCGGCCAAGCTTCCTTTCCCAGTTCTCTCTCTAAATCACCGATCTAATCCCTCAACCACCGCTTCACCAAAAAACGACCCAATCCCCTGTTCTAAACACATTCACCGATCTATGAAAATGAGGAGAAATTGGATCGGTGAGGAAGCTAATTGAGTTAGAGGGAGGTCGCCGGTGATAGAGGTTGAGGTAGGGTTTGTTTTCCGGTGAGGGAGAGCTTGGGTTGAAGAAGACGACGCAGGGAGAGGGTGATTTCCGTTGAAGAAGACGACGCAAGCCAAGCCAAGGTAATTGAAAAAACCCGTTTCTCCATAAATCATGGAGAAACGCGTTTCTCCCTAGATTTTGTGATATTGAAGGGTTGGTATGGTGGGTTTGGGTTGAAGTAAAAGGGTAAGTTAGCAAGAAGGTTTTGAAGTGAAAAGGGTAAGTTATTATATTCCTTCATTTATCCTAGTTCATTGGGTGGAAGTATAAGTATTGCATATAGCAATTGATCAATTTCTTGAGTAGGAATGGATTGAAGTTAATAATGAATATCAGAAAGTTATTGGGCTTGATCTATTTTAGAAAAGGGTATAATGGTGAACCTAAATTATTGAGTATGTATAATGATTCCTAAACCTAGAATAAGAACGTCCGCTTCGGCGTCGGCGAAAGGTACAAGCATTAAAGTTGTAAAGCTATTACATATACAATTATGGATTTTTAGCATTGATATTCTTATGGTTATTATAAGGTTGGATTAATAAGTCAATAAAAGTATGAATGATTTCAAATTGAGATAAGGAAGGATTTTAAATCCATTTGATGTTAATGTTACAATTGTGGAAGTATATTTGTTGTAAGGAAACAGTTGGTCATTTACTTTGAGTTGGGAATAATGGAAATGGTTTGAGGTAAAGTTGGGTTGTTTTGAACTGAAGTAAGAGTTTTGGTGTTGTTGGTTGAGTTGGGAAAATGGACCTCTAAATCTGTTAAATGGATTGCTGATGTTTCAGCTCTGTTTATGAGTTTCTGTTCAGGGCACGAGTCGTGCCATGCAGTCGTGCCTTGGGGTGGACGACTGTATCAGGCTGGGTGTAAAAGGGTCACGAGTCATGCCCTGGGGCACGAGTCGTGCCCTGGCAAGTTTTGCTGAATTATTTTCAAAGCAATGTAAGTCCAATTTTATAACATATATTTCAACCAATTGAACACTAAGATTAAAGTACAACATATGAACAACAAAAGGATGTCTTTATATACCAATGGTGATAATTGGAAGATAGTTAAATATTTGGTTAAAATAGGTTGGAACCATTAATTCCATTGAACCTAACTTGTTTAATGTCCTTATATGATTGATGATACATCCTTGAATGGTTATTATAAGTGTGAAGACCTTATGTGTTACACCTTTTAGATTTGTTTGACATCTTTATGATGTACTTGATTAGGGTTCCCTACTTTGGAATCCTAAGTAGAATTGAATTGATTCAAGGATGGTTTAGCCTTTGTGCTACTTTTGATGGAAACTTGTTATCATTTTGCTATCATTTTGATATGCTATATTGGTATGGTTCCCTACTTTGAAATCATCTGTTATTGTAAGCAAGTATTTAGTAATGTGTTTCAGTTTAAAGTCCAGCTGGTACTTGATTGTTGGACAGTGGTATGGGTTTATAATGGCACCCGAGCCGAGTTCATTATAATCCATACACTAGGTCCCTTTTTTCCCTTCCATTGGCCATGGTTTGGGTAGTGGGCTAGATCCCCTTTTTAGGGTGTAGTCTAGTTGCACATTGGGGTATGACTTTGTATCATTTCGCCCGTTTGTTGATATTGTTATTGGGTTCCGGAACCGCTTCTTCAGCTGTTGATGCTGCTCGGATCGTGATATCATCTTGAGGATAAAACATTGGCTCAGTATCCTTCTAAGTGTATATATATATATATATATATATATATATATATATATATATATATATATATATATATATATATATATATATATATATATTTGTGTGTGTGTGTACGTGTGTGTGTGTTCATAATATGAATTGCATATCATCTTGTTGCATATATAATAGCTTACTGAAATTTATCTCACCCCGTCCTTTTACTGTTTTCCTTAGACCAGGGCGAGCCAAGGCATAGGCCACGTTGAGCACGAGGAGGACATCGAGTTGGGTATATAACTTGGGGAAGTATTTTGTGTTGGTTGCATTATGTAAATGTATTACCAATGGGGTAGTATACTTGAGACCTAGACTTTATGTTATTATTTTGGGTACTTCTAGTGATTGTAAAATCTTTAAGAAAGGAATGTAATTTTGGAACTATGTTCCCTAAGTTGTAAATGGTTTGTAAAATGTGGTGTTGGGATTTTAAGTAATATGTGGGGACTTCAAGTCGTATCATAGAAAGTTTCCAAGTTAAAACAGGTTTTGTATATTCAAATTTAAGAAAGGACATTTCGAAAATTTTTAAAGGAATTATGATGTCTTTCGAGCGTGTCCCGGACGTGGGGCCAAGTAGGACCTCGGTTCGGGGCGCGTCTGTGGGGCCTCCCCAACTCCAGGACCTATAGACTCGTGTCCCCAAGCTGGAGGGTCCCAAACTACCTCCTTTTAAAAAAACTTTTTGTTTAATTAACTTAAAAAGTATAACATCCTTTTTAAAAAAATCAACATAACCTCTCCTCCTGGAGGTAGTATATAAACCTGCTTTAAAAAGTTATAACCTGTTTTAGATACAACACTACAAATGTAAAGGCTTACACAAGCCAACTTTGAAACAAAACCAATCCCATGATTAATTACAACACAACCATACTGAAAATGTTTTATAAAAGTTTATATACAACTTTTCCCAAAAAGAATAACATCAACCACACGACCCCCAACTCCCAAACCATAACATACCCTGACAACCCAAAAAGATGTCCAAACTCCTTTCCGACCTCACCGGTCCGGTCCTCCTATCTCAACGGGAAGTTGCTTATGCGAAGTCAAATCAAATGCAAATTAATATAAATCAATACAAACCTTGCGTCTTGAAAATCAATATATTGCATAGAAATCTGTTGGAAGTTGCTCATACGATACGATGACCAATAGCCGACACACCAAGTACATATCCAATGACATCTATACAGACTAAAGTTAATTATACAATTCAAAGTCATTCAAACAAATAGGAAAATGAAAGAAAAACATTGAATAAACACTTGCCACAAAGATTCTTCTTGTCATCACTGGTTTCCAAAATCCTTTCATAGGGTATAACGTTGTAACTATGCCTAGTAATCTTAGGAAGACCCTTAACAATCTCCTCACAACAGTGGAGGCATCAAACAAAATACAGAGGTCATGCTGTACTATGCGAAAAGCTGGTTTACTGTACTCTACTGTAAAATTCTTAACAGTATAGCATGATCCTTCTTCAAATAAGCCTTCAAAATCAGGCACAAATTTAGTTCTGATGCAACAATGTATAGGGTCAGCCTGTAAGAGGAAAAATGACAATTAGCATGAGATTTATTACTCTGTATTTCTTCCTCATTCAGTTTTAAATTAACATAAACTGTATTATTTACCTATTCATCAATAGCTAGCAGATCCATACTGATCAATTCACGAAACTTCTTCGTATTATAGGACTTTCATATGCGAGAGACACGTATAATCTTTTCACAAAGACCTTTCTGTAGCTGCCGAATAAGGACATTTTGTGGAGCCATCTGAAAATCTTATGGCTGCATGAGAAGATAATGAAATTGTAAGTTTTCACTTTCTGTCAGAAACAAATACATTTTATATTTACATTATCTTTATCTACATGAATGCTTCAGAGTATTATGATGTAATTATAGCATTTCTATTCTTGAAAGGAAATTTGCAGAGACCAGTTGTTTTCAGGGAGAATTCGAGCAATACCTTATGTTATTTCTTGCAGATGTGTCTGTGACACTGTACATTGGATAATTACATGAGTATTTAAAGTATTGGATAATTAAGAGCTTGGGTCAGTTGAGAAGATATGCGGTTGTGTCTTAAGAAGTTGTTTCTTCAGTTTCTATTACAATTGAGGTTCTCCTAATTAATGACCAGCCTATACCAGGTATATTCACTTATTATAGTTTTCTAGTTCAAACACTTATTGTAAGATCAATTTCCTGACTTTGACCTGAAAACAGAACTCACGACTAGTCGCAGTGGCGGATCTAGGATGTTTTGACAGCGGGTGCACAATTTACACTATAAAAGTACAAACTATTTTTTTTTTCAAACGCGAGTAAATTATAATACATAACTTAAAATATAAGTTAATTATTAACATATGCTAATTTCTAACCCACCGTTTTTTTCTTATTATTTACTTGGAAATAGTAAGTTTATGTCATGAAGAAGTAAAAAAAAATGATATTTACATTATTGTTGTTTTAATAATGACATCATTTTTGGAAGCATTTCGTGAAGTTAATATTGTAATTTTTTTCTTATGTGTTTCGAATTTACTTATTTTTACGAACAATAAACGATGAAAAATTAATAGATAATAAATAAAATTCATTTATATTAGTTAAAATTATGAGCAAAAGAATCCAAAAGAAGAATATTTAAAAGAAAAAACCATTTTGTCATAATAGGTGTAAGAAGTTTAACTAGAATAATAAATAAAAACAAGTTATGATGATAAAAGAATATTAAAGGCTAAAAATAAGATGAATTTTATTGTAGCTAGTAGGATTTGAAACCTAGTCATAAGTTATAAACTATAACAACTTACCATCTGAACTAATCACAAGATCTATCAATAACAAATGAGAAAATTAACTAATCTTATCTGCAGGTGCACTTAATAAGTAGTGTACATTTTTTTATAATTTTTTAATATTAGAAAAAGAACTTGATCGGGTGCACGTGCACCCCCATCTAATACATTAAATCCGCCTCTGACTAATCGGAATGGTCCACGGCGAAGACCCTCGGGCGTGAGAGTAAGTATGGTATATGAGAGCTAAAATAATTATCAGGAAAAATTAAACACCTGTATTTAAATGAAATGAATAATAATGCCCAATAGCCTTGACATTTTTAGAAACCATGCGCACGTAATGCATGATAGCGTGGTATTAGTATTTCATGGATAAGAAAAACCAAAACATTTTATTACTTTGTTTGTCTAAACTAATTAAACAAATTAACCACAAAATTGACATGATATATGTTCCCTAAAACATCAAACTCATTGGCACAAATCTTAGTAAAGAAGAAATACCAAATTTTTATTTATTATGAAGAAAAAAGAAAACAAAGAGTATTTCTCCGTTAGGTATCATCTATGTGAAAAAAATGAACTCCTCAAATTAGCCTTTCTTTTTCGAGACAAATGAATATTTTTATAACAAAAATATAATCATTTAATGAAATAGAAATATTAAAACTTACGATCATGACTTGAGTAATACCCAGTGACCTTTATTTTTTATTTTCTAACCCTACCCTAGATGTGGAAAACTTTCCTCCCCTCCCCATTTCATTATCTCCACCGTCGTCCCTCCCCAGGCCCGTTGACAAGGGTGTGCAAAAGGTGCAAATGAACAGGGCCCAATATTTTGCAAGGGCCCCATATTTTTCCCAGCCCATTGCCTACCTAGCCCAAAATCCTATTCCTTCCTGTAGCCTGTAGGAGAAATTCTTTGGAAAGTGTCGATTATGAAGATTTGATTGTTGATTTTGCTTCAAAGAGTGCTCGAAGAATGTCATTTTTTAAATAAAATATTTAAGTTGTATTGGAAAGTTATGATCAATGTAATGAATTTTAAAAAATACTTATATATTGTGTGTATTTTTTATATATTAAAGGCCCAATATTTATTTTTGCACAGGGCCTCAAAAATGATTGAGACGGGCCTGTCCCTCCCTTCACCCTTGCCAATCAGACAAACTCCGACCCTTATCAGGTGCATTGGTTCCACATCTATACTCAGTTTTCTGAATCCAATTTACAGCATAACAATGTGCTCGTCTATATTATTTACAAATTATACTACATGTATCTATGACTGATTATTTGCATTTGTGCGAGGCAACAATAATCAAGGAGAGCAAAGGGCCAACGAGCAAATATAGCAGCCCACCTCTCTGCATTCAACAAAGCAACCCCGTCAAGCTGCACGCACCCATGCTCAAATTACAGGCGCATGACAAGCAGCAGGGGTCTTTATTCGCATAAGTAGTCCGCCTTTTTAACACAAAAAGGTTGTACAAGGCGTACCGTGGAAATGACCCTTCGAAGCATCACATGAGCTCGAACAATAAGATCAATTTCCAGGTCCCCAAGCAGCAGGCCAGCCCGTTACTTCAACTATGATAGCCCACAATATGGAACAGGTCGACAAGCACAGAAAAAGGCATGACAGGGACCACGACACAGAGACCGACTCCACGAGCAACAAGAAAATTGCCTTCAGGGTTATCTCTCCACTCTCTTTCCAAAGACGAATTTCAATATTCAGAGGAATCGATTATTATGATGAACGAGAAAGAAAGCTAAGCTGCGCACATCCTTAATCAGACAGACTGGCTCTTCGCCATCGGTAGCTCGCAGGTCGAGCAGAAATTGGCACATATAGCTCGCAGGTCGAGCTTAGATAGTTTAAAAACCAACAACTCAATTGAGAAATCGCACGTGGCCCAAATAAAAGAGCAAACTTACAAGCACCTCAAAATAGCTGGAAGAAGCAAACTACAAGAGGCCGAACAACTATGGGTTTATACTCACATCTCAGCCGAGCTGCACACATATATGCTCATGTTGACAAGCAAGCCTTCAAGCGCCCAAATAATTAACGGGCTCACCTCTCGCTCAACGAGCACCACCAACAACACTGGCATTGGCACACTCATCAATTAAACCTTATTAAAGATCTTCTTCGAACAAATACTCGCAGGTCGAGCAGAGATCGGATGGAAGCTCTCACATATCAACCGAGCTACCCACATCCTTATTTGGCCCAGACTAGCCGACCTTGGTGATCGGATCAGCGATATCACCAAGTATTCTTCTTTGAGGACTTTAGTCGAACAACTGAGAAGCAGCTCGAAATATGGTAAGAGCAACATAAGAAATCCTACCACCAGCACGAGTTCGAACAACAGACAGAATTTAGACGAAGCAAACAACTAACATTGCAAGCCGAATCTGCAAAAATGGGGGTAAGCGCCGACCACTTGCCCGGGTTAAACAACCAGAAAACCAAGACTCTGGTCGATTGTAGCAAAGTTAAAGTGCGAGCATATCTCCTAGCCAGAAAAGGACGAGCACCTTACCCAGCTCAAAGTCGTCAAATCCGTTTGGTCGTTATCTTCAATCCGGATCACCACACGCGGCTGAATTATTGGCGACCTGGAACGGTATAGTCGGTACATACTGATTTACCTCCAAAGCTCGGATATCTCTCTCTCTCTCTCTCTCTCTCTCTCTCTCTCTCTCTCTGCCGTTGACAGCGGATCACCTTTTGATTTCTGATCGAATTTCCGACCTATGCAAAGTCACTTGCCAGTTGTGCGAATCCTTGGCATTACCAAGTGGATACAGACATGTACAAAACATGGTTACGTGGCTATTTGTGGCAAAAGTCAGGGGGCCACTTAAAATTGCACTCTCCAATTGTTCAAATAAAGTGTTTTGCTTAGGATCAAGTCAGTCTTAGGGAATTGGGGGCCATTGCTGAGTTAAAAATTCGTCATTGATCAACTCTTGTTATCTCAATCTGACTTTCAATCAGCTCCTCTTAAAGAACCGTCAAAAGAACAATTAACTTTGCTCATCGATTCGGCTCAAATTTGGTCAGGTCGACCCGAACTCAACTTGGTCACCTCGAACTTACAACAAATCTCGTTTCTTAACAGGCTCGACTCCTAGTCAGCCTCGTTCCTCAACAGGCTCGAATCCTAGTCAGCCTCGTTCCTCAACAGGCTCGACTAACAGCCTCGTTCCTCAACAGGCTCGACTCCTAGTCAGCCTCGTTCCTCAACAGGCTCGACTCCTAGTCAGCCTCGTTCCTCAACAGGCTCGAATCCTAGTCAGCCTCGTTCCTCAACAGGCTCGACTAACAGCCTCGTTCCTCAACAGGCTCGACTCCTAGTCAGCCTCGTTCCTCAACAGGCTCGACTCCTAGTCAGCCTCGTTCCTCAACAGGCTCGAGTAACAGCCTCGTTCCTCAACAGGCTCGACTCCTAGTCAGCCTCGTTCCTCAATAGGCTCGACTCTTAGTCAGCCTCGTTCCTCAACAGGCTCGACTAACAGCCTCGTTCCTGAACAGGCTCTACTCCTAGTCAGTCTCGTTCCTCAATAGGCTCGACTCCTAGTCAGCCTCGTTCCTCAACAGGCTCGACTCCTAGTCGGTCTCGTTCCTCAATAGGCTCGACTCCTAGTCAGCCTCGTTCCTCAACAGGCTCGACTAACAGCCTCGTTCCTCAACAGGCTCGACTCCTAGTCAGTCTCGTTCCTCAATATGCTCGACTCCTAGTCAGCCTCGTTCCTCAACAGGCTCGACTAACAGCCTCGTTCCTCAACAGGCTCGACTCCTAGTCAGTCTCGTTCCTCAATAGGCTCGACTCCTAGTCAGCCTCGTTCCTCAACAGGCTCGACTAACAGCCTCGTTCCTCAACAGGCTCGACTCCTAGTCAGCCTCGTTCCTCAACAGGCTCGACTCCTAGTCAGTCTCGTTCCTCAATAGGCTCGACTCCTAGTCAGCCTCGTTCCTCAACAGGCTCGACTAACAGCCTCGTTCCTCAACAGGCTCGACTCCTAGTCAGTCTCGTTCCTCAATAGGCTCGACTCCTAGTCAGCCTCGTTCCTCAACAGGCTCGACTCCTAGTCAGCCTCGTTCCTCAACAGGCTCGACTCCTAGTCAGCCTCGTTCCTCAACAGGCTCGACTCCTAGTCAGCCTCGTTCCTCAACAGGCTCGACTCCTAGTCAGCCTCGTTCCTCAACAGGCTCGACTAACAGCCTCGTTCCTCAACAGGCTCGACTCCTAGTCAGTCTCGTTCCTCGATAGGCTCAACTCCTAGTCAGCCTCGTTCCTCAACAGGCTCGACTTTTAGTCAGCCTCGTTCCTCAACAGGCTCGACTCCTAGTCAGCCTCGTTCCTTAACAGCCTCGACTCTTAGTCAGCCTCGTTCCTTAACAAACTCGACCGATGTTCTAAGTCGACCTCGTTCTTAAACAGGTCCGACCAAAGATTTAGGGCAGCCTCGTTCTTTAAACAAGCTCGATTAAAACATTAGTCAGCTTCGTTAAATTGCCAACTGTTCTCCATCCATGACTTCGGTCGATCTTCAAATCAACATGGACCTGTCGGCCTCAAGCGCATCGATCTCCCCCTTCAGCAAAGTGTTCTTCTCCTCAGCCTCTTTAAGATCTACTAGGGCCTTGTCCCTGTCAACCACCGCAGCCTCTCTCCTAAGCTTCAGAGAATCATAGGCTGTATCCAGATCTGGCCGTCGAAACAATTAAAAGGTCGAGATTAAGCCACATCATCAATGGTCGATCATCTAGCTGTTCGGGCATCTAGACACGACCTACTCAAGTCTCCATCAAATTTCTTATAACTTCCTGGTCGACAAAGTCAACTCAGAAAGTTGGGGGGCCACTGAGCGGAATAAAAATGACGGGCTAGGCCCAACAAGCGAAGCCCAATTATTCAGACATTATTGCCACCACATCTCTATTAGGTCGGCCCAATTATTACTAGGCCCAAGGCCCATCAACACGATCAGTCGACCTAAGCTCATTGTCCGACCTACGAGGTCCCGACCTAGCTTGGTCCGACTCTACGATCCAGGTTCTATTTCGGGTACGATCCATTGCCCGTTAGTCGGGTCGGCTAGTCCCAACACATGCGACCTCGACTTACTCATCGGTCGGGTCGACCTAAGCTCAACAGGCGACCTCGACCAACAAGCGTCGACCTAATCAACCTAGTCCCAACATGCGACCTCGACTTACCCACCAAGCGTCGACCTAATCGACCTAAGCTCAACAGGCGACCTCGACCAACAAGCGTCGACCTAATCGACCTAGTCCCAACAGGCGACCTCGACTTACCCAGCAAGCGTCGACCTAATCGACCTAAGCTCAACAGGCGACCTCGACCAACAAGCGTCGACCTAATCGACCTAGTCCCAACAGGCGACCTCGACTTACCCAGCAAGCGTCGACCTAAGCTCAATAGGCGACCTCGACCAACAAGCGTCGACCTAATCGACCTAGTCCCAACAGTCGACCTGGACCTACCCGTGGCGTCGGCTACGAAGCGGTCAGGTCGACCTAGTCCCAACAGGCGACCTCGACCAACAAGCGTCGACCTAATGGGTCCAGACGTACGCACCACTCTTTCCATAACTGGTTTCCTACAAATCAGGAGCCATTCCAGGACACGCTCTCCAATCATGTAACTGTCCCTTGAATTACGGAGCTCATGCAGTCATACCAAAAATAACCGCCATCATCATGGAGCTATAAATACACAACCACTACGACGGTTTTGAGGTAACTGCCATTTTGTTATCTGAATTCACTATTCAATACATTTTGAGCTATAATATACCGTTATCTTACTCTCACGCCCGAGTGTCTTCGCCGGAGACACATCCGGCTAGTCGTGGGTTCTGATTTCAGGTCAAGGAGCCAGGTGATTAATCTTGCCACGTGGAGGATTATTGATAAGCACAATTCCTGCAGCATCACTAATTAATTGCTTAAATTCTTCATTATTTAAAGTTTTAAATTGAGGTACCTGTTTTAGTTTTTCAGCAACAGCTAAGGCTTCAAGATCTTCTTCATTGTCTGAGTCTTCATCATCTCCAGCCATCAAGCATATCATTGCTTCTTCTCCTTCACTTTCAGAGTCACTGTAGTCACATTCCTCATCACTAAACTTAGATGACTCAGCAATCAATACTTGCTCTTTGTTCTTTTCATTTTTCTTCTTTGTGCAGTTGTAGCAGTTACACCTTGAACTGTGAATAATCTCCTTGGAGTATGAGAACTTCTTAGCTGTCTGATTTTCCCTAGGTTTCCTTGGTTCAGGGCAATCAGATGAGTAATGTCCAAGCTTCTTACAGTTGAAGCATTCAACTTTCTTTTTAGGGTTTTCTTGATCAGAGGTGGATGGGCTATAGCTTCTCTCAAAGGACTTCTTATGTGCTCTCAAGGTATTTCTGACAGCCATGGATATGAGACTAGGTAGATCTCCTTGAGACAGGTTGTTTGAGGGAAGGTTTACTTTTTGGAGGGAAAGAAGAACCATGGAATCAATGTCTTGTTGGGTGATTGGTTTTTGAGTGGTTTCTTGGGCTCCATTCTGAGCCTTCTCTTATTGGTAGAGCTACCTTCTCATATTCTTGAGGAAGGTTGGAGTATATTTTGAGACACAGATCTTGGTTCTCAAAGGTTTTACCATGATCAGCAATGGATCTTACCAAGTCTTCAAACCTTGGTTTTGCAGCACTTACTTTCTCACCAGGGTAGAACTTGAAGTTGTCAAGTTGTCTAAGAAGGTTGTATAGGTTTTGTGTTCTAACACTGGTGTGTTTTTGGAACTTGGTATGGATGAGTTCCCAAGCGGCCTTTGCGGTTGGTTCCTTGGCAATTTCTTGAGCAAGTGAGTCATTAACACTCTTTTGGAGTATGTTCTTGACTTTAAGGTTGGCACTTGACAAGTTTGTCTTTACGAATCTGTCGAGTGCGGAGATTTTACTTTGCTAGGTCCACCATTTGTATCAACGGATACGGGGTATGTGACTTCATTTTCAAGGGCATACCAATTCCAGATACTATTGGCATCAAGGTATGTTTTAATTTTTGATGCATATATTTCAAATGATCCACAGTCATCAATATGGGGAATGTCTTTCTCATTATTTCTCCTTGGTTGAGGCATGGTGGGTTGGTAGTTGATCCTTCACAAGTTGTTAGACTTTTGTGTGTGAAGACAAGCTCGATACCAATTGAAAGGTCTGTTTGCTTAGATCAAATTAAAGGTTAGGCGGTTAAGGTTTGACAGTGAGGTGAAATCTTAGGCTGTCGAGAGGGATACTTGGTTTTAAAGATTAGAGTTAAATGTGCAGCGGAATAAAAGTGTTTGAAATAATGTAAAGACAAGTGAATAGTATATGTGTGTGTATATGTGTGTGTGTGTTGTGTGATAATACCAATTGAACACAAGGAATTTTAAGGTGGTTCAGAGTTCACTCCTCCTACGTCCACCCTCACTGTCAACCTTGACAAGTGAGATCAATCCACTTAAATCTAGTTCCCGTTAAGATTTACAAAGGATTGGATAGGCAAGTTCCTTGAACTTCCTCTTCCTAATAAGTACAGATCTATTAGGGATTAAGCTCTACACTGAGCAATTCACACTACCCACTTAAAGTCGGTCTTAAGGGGTTCTTACAAATCGGTTTATACACGTGAGATCGATTCTGAAGTGTCTTAATGTTGTTTTGATTATTGGTTGCGGAGTTGAGAAGGTTTGGATGCAAGGTTTGTAGAAGTTGTGTGTGTAAGGGGTGTGGTCTTCAGTCTTGGAGAGTTCCTTTTATAGGCTAGGAAATAGCCGTTGGAGGAGACAAGGAGACAAGGTAGTAAATGCATGTTGGAGTTGCATTTAGAGCCTTTGTTGACTGGAGAAAATATAGCTGGAATCTGCAACCAAGCATGTGATCTTTATGGAGATGAGCTGGCAACATCTGTATGGAGAGATTGGGCAAGGCACATCTTGGTCATCACAGGAATTCTTCATTCTTTGGCGATGTTGAAGATCATAGGCTGTTGAGGGATGAAGTCTTTCTTTGTGAGAGAACCTTAGGCATCGAGCTAAGTTCTTGATCTAGAAGGTTTAGGCAATATGTAAAGCATCATACTACACATGTAATTAGATACATTAATGTACATGAATGGTTTTGAGTGATATCTTTGTAAGATGATTGAATCATAGCTGTCCAGTTGATATATATAGAAGTGCAGTTTGAAGTTGATGGCTTAGCTGTCCAAGGTCATATGTTATCTTGGCTGTTAGATAACATATGATATATTTCTTTGTCAAAACCTCTTATAACTATGTGGTTTACATAGTTAGGTCCTAACAAAAATCACCTGCGCCAGACGCGCCCCTATCGGGCGGTGGCGTGCACGCGCCAAAACGGCCCTCTCCGATGGCGCCACATGGCAAGGAATGGGGCCCCTTCATGGATTCAATACCTGTTGAATTTATTCAACACCCCTCATTTTTTTAAAACTTTCAATAGGCGCCTCCAATGGTTTCGAATGGATTCAATAGTTGAAAAAAAAATAAATTCAACAAGCCATTGTAAATGGCCTTATACTTCAATTTTAATAATCACAATATTTACTCCATTATACATTTTTCTTAATTCTTATGAAGGGTCAATATTATGCTTTTTCGAATTAGATAGAATATGAGCCCTCATGCCTCAATTAAAAGCAAAAAAATTGACTTTTTTTCTTCAAATATAAGCAAATATTATTATTCTCAATGCAAAACTCATTAAGTGCAATTATATTTAATGATATTTTCTTAAAATATGAGGTTTCACCTTAAAATCAATTGGTGTCAAGGGGAGTGACACATGATCTTATATATTATAAGCAAGGTTTGTCAATTCCCGATATGGGATTGGGCCTGCACGTGTAAAGAACCTGCTATGATACAATCGTAAAGTCTGAAGTTCCACCTTAAAACCAATTGGTGTCAAGGGGAGTGGCCGAAAATCTTTATATATTATAAGCAAGGTTTGTCAATTCCCGATATGGGATAATATCTCTAACATATTTTACCAAAAATACTCCTAATTAATTATTCACTTTCTTAATATGTATAAAAATAGTTTATAATTGAGGGCGGAGGGAGTATATGGTTTGGGTAAAAATAAATTCTAGAGGATGAAGAAGAAGTTGAATTACTCTCTTCCCAAAATGGATGTTTTCCTATAAAGAAGAGGAATTTTCTTTTAGAAGAACTAGCACAAATATATATAAATAAACCTTATGGAAATTAACTTACTTTTTAAACATGATAATACTCCCTCCGTCCCTAAATGTTTGCCCCATTTGACTTTTCAAACATTTTAATTTAGTGATTTTGAAGCTTTAATTTTGGTTATTTTTACGAACGCTTTGAAAATTATTGATAATATGCACCGCCGTTATGTAATACTCCGTCCCTAAATGTTACAAGTTTTGAAAATTTAGTAATTTTGAAGCTTTATTTTTGGAAATGAGACTAACTTTTTGGGACAAAGGAAAAGGGGAAATGGGACAAACATTTAGGGACGGAGGGAGTATTAATTAGACATGAATCTCGGAAAAAACACTTAAGGTAAGGAAGGAGTACTTCGTTTCACCTAATAGCTTACGATTATCAATTACTTTATAAATTCAGCCCTTCATTTTGCCTCACAAATACCATAATCCAAGCGAAATATGAGGACATCGTATTTCTTCAAGTTGGTTCTCCACATAGCGCTTCTGCTCTTTTTCGCTGGTGATTCTCTGCATAAACACACACACATGCACACACATAAACAAACGCGTATATATCTTACCAAAATGTGCGTATTTAAACACTTCCAATAGCAGGATCTATTTGAACAAATTATTTTTTGTCGGTTGTTGAACTTGAATAACATTCTGATTTGTGTAAAGATGTCAAATTTAATCTTGAAGACCACTACTTGTTGTTGTTTTTGTTACTATTAATTTTGTGATTGAGATATTTTGACTTAATAACTGCAGGAATTCTTGGGAAAGCTAATGAATCGCCTAACGCCCTACCATATTGCAAAGTTGTACAAGACTGTGCACCTGTGTGTGTGGGGTGTGGATTTTGCGCTTGTATGAACGGAATACGTGTTCATGGTTGTCCTCCACCTCCGGGAGCAGATCCAGTTACCAAGTTCATTCCTGAGGACATTTTGGAAACGAAAGTTCAACCAAAGAATAATAATGCCCCATAGCCTTGATGTTAGGGTTATAAATAAAAGGACACTTTTGCTAGAGGGGGTATTTTCTTTTAGGATCCTTATACTCCTGAAAATGAAGAAAAATTAAACACCTGTATTTAAATGAAATGAATAAACAAATTGACATGATATATGTTCCATAAAACATCAAACTTTTGGGCACAAATCTTATTATCTTAGTAAAGAAGAAATGCCAATTTTTGAAGAAAAAAGAAAACAAAAAGAGTAATTCTCCGTTATGTGTCATCTATGTGAAAAACATGAACTCCTCAAATTAGCCTTTCTTTTTCGAGACAAATGAAGATTTTTTATAAAAAAATTAAACATTTAATGAAATAGAAATATTAAAACCCTACGATCATGACTTGAGTAATACCCAGTGACCTTTATTTTTTATTTTCTAACCCTAGATGTGGAAAACTTTCCTCCCCTCCCGATTTCATTATCTCCTCCGTCGTCCCTCCCTTCACCCTTGCCAAAAAACTTAAAAAATCTCTGTCCTAGATTCCATCGTCTTTCCCTCAACCTCTATAAATAACATTATGGTTAAAAAAACATATAAATAATATTCTTAATTATTAAAAGAATAATTCAATGAAAATAATAATTTTCATATTTCACTTTTTTAAGAGAATAATTAATTTCCTTTCAAAAAGATAAAGAGAATAATATTTTATTTTTCAACTGATATAATATAATATTAAAATGCATTTTAAAAATAATTTTTTATTTTTATTTAAAAATTAGTTAAAAACTAACTTTAGTTAAAAAAAAAAAGAGTCATGACAATTGAAAGACCCTTGTTTGATATGCAGATGATCAGACAGCTATGGTTTGACTTAGCTGTCAGATATTTGTTGAATTGTGCAGCGGAATAAGTGAAGCTTGAAATAATGATAGGACAAAGAACACAATGAAATAATGCAAGTGTGTGAATGTGTTTGCAGAAATATAATAACACAGAGAATTTAAAGTGATTTAGAGTTCACTCCTCCTACATCCACCCCCACTGTCAATCTTGACAAGTGAGATCAATTTTATTATAATCTTAATCAACAAGAATTACAAATGATTGATAAGGCAAGTTTCTTTGAACTTCCTCTTCCTAATTAGTACAGTCAACTAGGGATACACTTAAAGTACAGTCTTAAGTGTTTTTACAACTTGAAGTACAGTCTCAAGATTTTACAAAAACAACTAATACACTCAAAGAACAGTCTTGAGTGTTTACAAATTATTTCTACACCTAAAGTACAGTCTTAGGATTTGGAATTTGTGAATTAACACACTAGGGTGGTTGTTGTTGAAACAGGGGTTTCAGGCTGAAGGTTTTTGGTTTGGAATTGTGTTTGGAGGGTAGGGATTGGTGTGTAAGGATTTGTGTGTAAGGATGTAAGGGAGAGGTTTATGGACTGTGAAAAAGAGTATTTTTCAAGAGTGGTATGTGTAGAGGATGAACTCCTCTATTTATAGTCTTCAATGTAGCCGTTGGAATATGACTGTTGCAGCTTCATTAATGAGTCTTGACTGGTCTTTGCCCCACTTGTCCACTTGCAGGTCTTCATGAGCTGGATTGAGCTGTAGGCTTCCAGAAGGTCTTCAATGGTCTTCAAAGGTGAACTTGATAGCTGTGAGGATACAGGATCCATCTTGGTTGAGAATTTGGCATCAAAGAATGAGACAGAGTAATGGCTGTCAGAGGGACTGAAGCCATAGCTGTCAGATCATACCAAGGTTTAACTATCAGAGATGATCTCTAATAAGGATTGAGATGCACTTGATGATCTTGATATCTTAAAGAGGGAGTATGATTCATGTTATTGATTGATTGTAACCAATGTATAAGGTAGAATCATAACTGTCAGACTCACAGCTGTCAGATAAACTGAAAGATGAATATGACAGATTTCCTCTTTTGATATAAACCCTGTTCTATATATATATTCCTTTATCAAAACCAACTAACTATGACATTGATCAAAGTTAGGTCCTAACAATTTCTCCCTTTTTGGTAAAGGAAGATCTATTTAGAACATGACTTCACAGTTAATGATAAGAAAGATAATAATGAAAGAAATAATTCAGGGATTCATAGCATGCACAAGTAATCAGAATGAGATTGAAATACTTGGATTTGATCTCAAGATGAGAGAAGTTCACATATTACAGTCATAAAAAAAACTGAACCAAACAAAATAGAATGTTTCAACCACAAAAAAATGTTCCATAACAATACAATTCAATCATCAGCCAGTTGATCATAGAACTCTTCTCTTTCTTGTCTGGCTGAAAGGAGCTCATTTCTTTCTTCCTCCATCTCTCTTCTCATTTCTGGTTCAACTCCTCTATAATAGAACTCATTGTTCCATTCCCAAGTCATCCTCTCATCATATTTGAAGAACTTATCTTCCTTTGCTTTCAGTTGGGCCCTTGTAAGAGGCATCTGATCATTTCTTATTTTCATTGTGCCCCACAAATGCTTCTTCTTGTTTCTTGTTTTCTTGCTTTTCTTGGGAAGATAGGATGGATCTGGTTGAGATTGAACTGAAACTTGAGCTTCAGGAAAAGATTGAGTGGATTGCTGAGGAGGGTTGGTAATGGTAGAAGATGGAATTATTATGGGAGAGTCTTGATCTGGGCTTGAAGGATCATCATCATCATCATCAATGTCAGAGTCTGAGGAAAGATCAATAACATTATTGGCTCTGCTTTGGCTGACAGCTATGGATTCTCTGAACTCTTTGATCTCAGGAATAGAGATCAATTTCATGAAGTGAGAGTTTTCATTGGGTGAGTTGAAGAGAATGGGATCAACAGAGATGAAGGGTGAAAGATAGGGCTCAATGCCTGGATTTAGGGTTGGGGGAAAGATATTGACCATTTTGCTTATCAAAAGCATAAAGGCACACTTTTGTTCAAACAGAGAGAGAAAGAATGATTTTTCAAGCTCAATGCACAAGGTGAAAACTAGACCTTTTGGCATAAAGAGATAAGAATTGAGTGATGGAGAGAGAAGTTGGCTGAAGAGAATTTCCCAATCAATAAGTGTGTTGGGAGTGATGAATTTTGGGAAGGATGGGATTTGGTGAACAAAATTGGAGGTTGATGAAGTCCTTGACACTTTCCACTCTTCATAGGCAAAGAATACTAATCCTGCAAGATTTCTTGCCACCACAATCAAACCATTTCTTGACAGTTCCTAGGATTTTGGATAGGTAAAGGGGTTTGCAATTTCTGGGATATGAGTTACATGGGCTAACCTTGTCCTTGCTGCCTTGATGGAAGAGATAGAGAAATCAATGCCACAGCTAAGCATCCAAGGTTCTTTCTTGGGAAGATAGGCTTGATTTAGAGTGGGAGGAATGGAATGACTTGGAAGGCTGTCATGACTGTCAAGGATGGGATCACTGTCAGACACATCTTGGCCTTGTCCAGCTAGGATTGGACTATGAGGGGAGGCTTCAACAGTTTCATCTTTTGGGATTGGAGAAATTGGCTTGGAAGGAGCAGAGACATGGGTTGAAAAAGTTGGGATTGAAACAGAGGATTGACCAAGACTTTGATTGAGGAGATCAGAACTAAATTGAGATCTTAGGAGGTTTAAGGCTGCCCTGACTTCTCCTTTGTTCAACTTTTGCTCAAGAATAGTTACAAGGGCTGCCTCATTTTCTGGGGTTCCATCAAACACAAGTCCCTTGCATGCATTCATGATTATTTCTCCCTTTGAGACAAGATTGGGATCAATTTCAACTCCTACCTTCTTAAGACTTTGAATGACCTCAGTTGTCTTATCAAGATTCCCTATCAATTTCAACATTTGGGGCGTGTTCATTCACGTGCTCGGCCTCGTGTATAGAAGGGATGGTTTGGATATCTACATCCATAGCTGTCACCTTGGGATTGCTAGATGACTCTCCTGGTCCACTCCTTTTCTTTATAAACCTAGACCTGAGTTCATCTATGGCTATCATTGACTCTTCCTTACTTAGAACATCATCAAGAAATATGAGAGCAGCTTTTTCAGTATCAGGGTTCCCATCCAACTCAATAGCATCAATGGCTTTCAAAATTTTGGCTAACTGTTGAGGTTGGGTAGAGGGGATATTTTCATCACTGTTCCCCCTTAAAGGTTGCTTCTCTGATGGTTCTTTGAGGTTAAGGATAGCTTCTATGGCTGACTGATGACCAGAGCTAGGTGTGGATGACTTGTCCACTATTGGACTGACAGTAGTGGATTTTGGAGAAAGAGAAGGGGTATTTATTTTGGTTTTCTTGGCCTTGGGTGCTTTCTTTTCAGGTTTTCTTTTCTTTGGCAAAGATTTAGATGAAAGGGTTAAGGAGGATTGTACCTTGGATCTGGTGACTGCCTGTCTGGTAGGGATAGCTGTCAGAGGTTGTTTTCCTTTATGCAGAGTTTTGGACAAGTCAATAGCTGCCTGAAGCTCTTGAGGATCTATGTTAGCATCACCAGCATCAGATTGACCTATGGTGTTATCTCCATAATCAGCAACAAAGATCCCTTTCTTCATCATTCTTTCCATGGCTGTCAGAGAAGGTTCTTTCACTGTCAGCTACTTGAACATCCTTGTTTTTGCCTTTATTACCATGAGATACCACAGTCTTCTTTAATAGCCCTGTCTTCTTAACATTGGATTGTACACCCCTCTTTATTCTCCTACTTGTAGCCAATGCTACCAAGTCCTTCCAGTGTTCAATCTTCTTTCTTGTTTCTTCACACATCTTTTCTTGAGTTTCAGTAAAACTGCTAGTGCTTATATCATCTCCACCTCTCATTATGGCTCCTTTCTTTTGTTTCAATGCAAAAGTTCTTTCATTGAAGCACTTTGTCTCTGACAGCTTCACAGTCTTCAGCCATTTCTTGTGTAGAGGAGGATTGAGCTTAGAGATTAGGACTTCAAGTATTCCACTCATGAATCTGAAGTTATTCATCTTTCCACCTTCTTTCTTGAATTTTAGAGTAGAGGTTGAGGCTGCAAGATGGAAGTTGTGGAGAAGAACAATGCACCAGTTTGTGTCTTTGGTCATCAGGCTCAGCATTTGCTTCCATTCATTTGATCCCATTTGATCAAATGAAGATTGCTTGCCATCAATGGCTTTGTTGACCACATCCATAAGAGTTGATTTGAAAATATCAGCTTTGTCCTTAACCATTGCCTTGTCCTGTACATTCTTGAAGTCACGAACTTTAACCCCAAAGAATTTCTTATACACAGTCTTCAATCTATCTGACCCTCTATCCCATATGTTTTTCACAGCATCTGCTTTGTTTGGGATCCCATAGACTTCACTGACCATTTCTTGAGTAATGGTTATCTCAACATTGTCTATGGTGGCAGTTATTGAATTATTTTCCTTGTTTGTCTTTCCTACAAGGTAAATCTCTCTACACAGTTCTTCATAAATTGGAGGTCTGGCTCCCATGAAATCAAGCAATTCATTGACCTCAAAAAGTTCTTTGATGAGTATTCCAACTTCAGAATCATAGAAGCTAGGTTTAATGAAGTAGCTGTAAGCATCTGGGTAAAATGCTTTTGATTCTGCCATGGATGGTTAAAAGAATTAGGGTTGAAGAAATTCGGTGGTGGATTAGTGAGGGAAAGAGACGAATTCTAAACAGAGGGTTAATGAAACAGGAGTTTTGGTGATTACGAAAGGAGAGAGACAAATAATGAGTGGAGAGTGGGTTTTAATGAGCATTGGGGGTTTCAAAGTTTAGTAACTGTTCATATGAACAGTGGTTTTTACCCTTCCCCACGTTGGGAGCAGAACACAAGAAGAACATTCTCTTTTTCAAGAATTTTACAGGTGAAGAGATGGCTAAGGAAGTGACAATTGTGAGCAATTAACACGATCAAATCACCAAGAAAGTTGCTTTAACCTAGTTTTGAAAAAAACTTTGACAGTTAAGTCTAGTTTGAATGATGATGGCTGTCTGAGATAGCTATGGGGAAACTTGCCTATAAAACAATGACAATTTCAGAGGAAATTCATTCAGATTGTTTTATAAACACAAATGGGTAGATTTTCCTCAAAGTTTAATCCCAAAAAGATGGCTCAAACAGCAAAACAGTTGGTTTTTGGGAAAAATTGTGAGGGTGATTTGAGGGGGGATGAAATGGAGAGAGAGAGAGAGAGTCCTTCAATGTAGTTGAAAGTTCAGAGGGAGTGAGTGACAGAGGTAAGAACAAGAGAGTGAGAGTAGATCAGGGCTATGGTGTCAAGGAGGTAGCTGTCAGAGAGAAAGTTGACAGTAGAGAAGGAGAGGGAATAAGACTTTTCGGGAAAACCATTAAGGTCGATCAGGGTGAGTCCAGTAGGGGAAAAAGTAAGGTAGAAAGGGTTTATACATTGGGGGAGTTGGTTAAGCAAGATAGGGCTCAGACAGCTATGGAGAGGGGCTTAGCTGTCAAGAAGAAGGTTGAGCCTGAGAAGCTGTATACTCCGCTGGAGCAGGATTCACTCTCTCCAGGGGTTGGTTTGTTGGAGGGGAGAGGTGATAACTTTGCTGGAGTGCATGTATCTCCTTCTTCAACAATATCATACCTATTCAACCAGGTTATAGGTTGTTTTAGCCCTGTCAGAGTTCCAGCTGTGGAGAGAGAAGAGTCAAGAGCTAGCCAACCATTTGCTGTTGCTGGGAATGGTTCTTATTCTGGAGATTTCAGCTTTGTGACACCAATGGAGGGTTTGCTTCAACCATATGATGCAGTAGAAGAATGGTGACCAAGAAGAGCAAGTCCTTCTCTTCAATATTCAGTCACTTCAATTGATCCCTTCCTGGAGAGGCACCCAGTATGGTTGCAAAGGTATCATCAGACCTTGCAGTCAACTTAGGAGGCTAGGTGTGAAGGAGTGAGTGCAGGTGGAGGATCTGGAGAGACTGTGACATTTCCTAAGAATGTTTGACAGCTAAGGTGAAGATTTGAAGAGGAGCTGGTTCTGGAGATTGTTTGGTTTTAAGGAAGTTTTTGTTGAGTGAATGCAGATGAGAGAGAGAGAGGGATTTCATGGTTTGTTGTATGTTTTTGTTTTTGTTTTTGTTTTTCATGACTTTTGCATAGATAGCTATCAGTGGATGGCTATCAGGAATGTTTTTGAGGGAATAGCTGTCAGGCTTCATTGTGACAGCATTGCTCTGTATATAATCCTCCTTTTATTTATGAAGAACAACTCTTTATTTTGGCATGTTTATCATTCCAAGCATAGCTCTTAAAAGCTCAAATCTCTTTTCATCCATTGCTTTTGTAAGAATATCAGAGACATTATCCTCAGTACAAACTTTTGCAAGGTTGATATTCCCTTTTTCAACATGGTCTCTGATGAAGTGATGTCTGACCTCAATATGCTTTGTTTTTGAGTGTTGGACAGGGTTTTCTGTCATGGCAATAGTACTTGAGTTGTCACAGAAGATGGGAATGTTGGTTAATTCAATTCCAAAGTCTTGAAGTTGACTTTTGAGATAGAGAATTTGAGAACAACACAAGCCTGCAGCAATATACTCAACTTAGCTGCTGAGGTGGCTACCGAGGTTTGCTTTTTGCTTGACCATGAAATAATTCTTGATCCAATAAACCGGCATCCACCACTTGTGGATTTTCTATCTAGATTGCATCCAAGATAGTCGAGTCGTGAATCCAATTAGAGAGAATGGGGATTCAGTGGGATACCACAAGCCATAATCGTGGGTTCCTTTGAGATATCTCAAAATTCTCTTGACACGAGAGAGATGAGATTCCTTGGGATTTGCTTGAAATCTAGCACGAGACAGACACTAAACATAATGTCGTCTTGAAGTCATTACATAAAGGAGAGATCCAATGTAACTTTTGTAAAGTGTTGGATTTACACTTTGACCATCTGGATCAGCATGGAGTTTGGTTGTGGTTGACAAGGGAGTTTTGGCAGGGGAAGCAGTTTGCATGTCAAACTTCTTGATCATATCCCTTGTGTATTTAGCTTGGTTAATGAAGATTCCTTCATTTGCTTGACTTGAAGGCCCAAGAAGAAAGTGAGCTCACCAATCATGCTCATTTCAAACTGGTCTTTCATAATATCCCCAAATTCAGTGCACAAGTCCTCATTTGATGAGCCAAAAATGATGTTATCAACATAGGCTTGGATGAGCAACTGATCATCTCCATATTTCTTGATAAACAAAGTGTTATCAATATGGCCCTTGGTAAATCCTTTGCCAAGGAGATATCTAGATTGGGTATCATACCAAGCTCTTGGTGCTTGTTTAAGCCCATACAATGCTTTGTCCAATTTGTATACATGATCAGAAACTTTGGGTGCTCAAATCCAGGGGTTGAGATACAAAACCTTTTCATTTAAGACTCCATTCAAATGCACTCTTGACATCCATCCGGAATACTTTCATCTTCTTGAATGAAGCATAGGCAAGGAATAGCCTTATAGCTTCAAGTCTTGCAACAGGTGCAAAAGTCTCATCATAGTCAATACCTTCTTCTTGTCTGTATCCTTGAGCAACCAGTCTAGCTTTGTTTCTTACTACAACACCTTCTTCATTCATCTTATTTCTAAAAACCCATCTTGTTCCAATGACGCTTGGTTTCTTGGTTTAGGAACAAGTTGCCACACTTTGTTCCTTTCAAACTTCTCTAATTCTTCTTCCATGGCTTCTATCCAGTCAGCATCTTGGAGTGCTTCATTTATTTTCTTTGGTTCCACTTGGGATATGAATGCACTCATGAGAAAAGGAATGTTGTCTGGAACTGGGGTTTTATCAATTTTAAGGCTGATGTAAAGATCTTTATTGGGTGGAATGATGTGAGTAATGGTGGATTCATCATTGGTTTTGGGAGGAGAAAGAGGATTATTGGATGGAGATGGAAGGTGGCTAGTAGATGGGTTACATGAAGAATTTGGATGGTCGGCTAAGGGTCAGCCGTCGCCTAAGGAAGAATTTTGGGAGATGTCAGTCAAGGGATGACCATTTATTTGAGTATTCTATTCCTCATCAATTGGATTGGAAGTGGGAGTGATTGCTGTTGACTTGGTTGGCTGGATTGGTTGATGATGGGAGTGGGAGTGGTCATGGCTGTCAGATGAATTTCTTGGAACCATGTATGGAAGATTTGATGAATCTTGTTCATGATGGAGAACAGTTGAATCAAGAATGGGAGATGCTTCAGGGAGATTATCTAGGTTTCCCAAACCTTCATCAAAATCACACAATTCAGTTACACTTTGATCATTGTTTTCATCAAAGTCAACATGAATTGATTCTTTCACAACAAGTCTTCTTTTGTTGTAAACTCTATAAGCTTTGCTTGTGTTAGAATATCCAAGAAAGATTCCTTCATCACTTTTGGAGTCAAATTTGTCCAAGTTGTTCTTGCCATTATTGTGGATGAAGCATCTACTTCCAAAACTGTGAAAGTAGGAAATGGTAGGAACTTTGTCATTCCATAATTCATATGGAGTCTTCTTATGGAATTTGTTGATTAGTGTTTTATTTTGAACATACACAGCAGTAGTGACAGCTTCACCCCAAAAATACTTTGGGAGATTGTGTTCTGACAGCATTGCTCTTGCTGCCTCACAAATTGTTCTGTTCTTCCTTTCAGCAACACCATTTTGTTGGGGTGTTCTTGGGGCTGAAAAATTGTGATCAATACCTTTGGAGTCACAATATTCTTCTACTCCTGTGTTCTCAAATTCTTTTCCATGATCAGATCTGATCTTGACAATGGATGTCCCTTTTTGATTTTGAATTTTATTGAACAGCTTTGTTAGACAGCTAAGGGTGTCACTTTTGGATTCAAGAAGAATGATCCAAGTGAATCTGGTGTAGTCATCAACCACAACAAGGGAGTATCTCTTTCCTCCTAAAGATCTAGTCCTTATGGGTCCAAAGAGATCCATATGAAGTAGTTCAATAGGTCTTGAGGTGTCCAATCTGGTCTTGGGCTTGAATGAAGATCTCTTTTGCTTCCCACATTGGCATGCTTTGCAAAGTTTATCCTTCTTGAATGGGATCTTTGGTAGGCCTCTGACTAGATTAGAATTTGCAAGCTTGGAGATGGTTTTATGGTTAAGGTGAGCCAGTCTTTTGTGCCATAGCCATGACATATCAGATTGATTGAAAGACACAGGCGTGAGCATTTGAGGATTCCACAATCTCTAAGTTTAAGCAAGAGAGATTTCCTTTTCTTGATCCAAATGTAATGACTTTATTGCTTTTATCTTTAACAAGACATTTATCCTTAGTGCAAACAACATGATATCCCTTATCACAGATTTGACTGATGCTAATCAAATTGTGTTTGAGACCCTCTACATAAGACACATTTGTAAAAATGATATCTTTTGTAATAAGATTTCCTGATCCTTTGACCTTAGCTTGAGAATTGTCACCAAAGGTTACATTTGGACCATTTTTAGGGGTATATTGTTGCAACCAGTCTTTATTGAAGGTCATATGTCTACTACAACCACTATCTAAATACCAGAGTCCTTTCCTAGGTACCTGCAAAATAAAAAGTAAGTTTTATAGTACCCCTTTTTATTCTTTTGGGTCCAAAGGATTAGTTTTTCTTTGGAACCCTAGCTTTGTTCATTGATCCCTTTTTGAAAAACTGGTTTAGGGTATGGTAATATGACATGATTTGCATCATGTAAGGTGTAATGACAGTGGATTGGGATGGATTGAAGAAGTGGTTTGGGTTGTTATATTGGGGTTGAAACTGAAAGTTATTTGAATAGGATGATCTGGGAGAGTCATTTTGACTTGCATGACTTCTTCCATTTGAGTATTGCCATTGAGGTTTTTGTTGTGTTGGTGTATCTATGTTTGTTATAGAATCTTTGTTGCCTTGGGGTTCTTTGTTGTTTGGAAGATTTTGATTGCATCCGGGCCTTGGCTCGTCGAGCCTTGGCCTGTCGTCAAGCCTTGGCTGTCTGTTAGGACTCGACTGACTAGCACATTTTTGCAGCTTGACTTCTTCCTGTATATTGGCCCCTTTTTGAACCCAAATATACTTGCTTTCTTGAATTTTACTTGGTCCTTCCTTTGACTGACTAGGACCAACCAAGATTTCCTTTTATTTTCCTTTGGTTTGAACAGGATAGGTTTGAGCTTGATAGCTGCCAGAGCTTAGACTTTCTAGAACCATTTTTTCAATGGCCCTTTCACCAGTGGGAGGAGTGTACATCTTTGGTGTAGGATTGTCAGCACCAATCCCTGTTTTGTCACTAGGATGTCTTTGATTGTAGCTACAAAGGGATAATGCTTTGCTTGACTTGTTCCATGAATCAATTTTCTTTTTAAGGACATCATTTTCTTTTTCAAGAATTATGAGTCTTTGACAATTTTCATGATTACTGGAAGTCTCAGCTGTCAGATCCATGTTTTGTTTTTCAAGCATGAAGCATTGATCTCTTAGACCTTGACATGCTTTCTCAAGCTCAGAATTGGTTTTTGTGAGGGTGTCTATGGTTGAGGATTGGGAAAGGTTCTCATTGACCAGTGAAGCAAAGCTAGTTTTTTGTTTTTTGGTTTGAATTAAAAGAGTGCAAACTAATTGTTTGAAACCATCAATATTTAAAGAGTTAAAGTTATGTACCTCTTTTAGTTCATCTGCAGCAGCAAGTGCTTTCATTTCTTCCTCATTGTCTGATTCTTCTTCATTGTCTGATTCTTCCTCATCTTCAGCTATAAGGCATAGCATGGCCTCTTCTCCTTCATTGTCAGAATCATCACTTGACACATACTCTTCATCACTGAATTTTGATGAATCAGCTATCATAACTTGCTCCTTGTTTTTGTCATTTTTATTTTTGGAACAATGAAGCGCTTGCACTGAACCGTGAATGATCTCTTTTGAGTAAGTCAATTTCTTAGCTGTCTGATTGTCCCTAGGTTTCCTTGGTTCAGGACAATCAGATGAGTAATGTCCTTGCTTTCCACAGTTGAAGCAATCAATTGTCTTCTTGTAGCTGTCTTGTTTAGAATTAGATGTGGAAGGGTTGTATTTTTTGTCAAAAGATTTCTTTTGAAATTTCATGGCATTTCGATGTACCATGGATATGAGACTTGGAATGTCTTCTTGAGAGATCCGTTTGCCGACTGTGTTGAGCCGATGTTTATCTTTTGAAGGGCATTGTTGACAATGGTCTCAATGTCTTGGTGAGTGATTGGTTTGTGGACAGCTTTCTTGAGCGCTTAAGGCTAAAGTTTGTGAAATGGTAGGAACCGGTTGAATTTTTATCATACCTTCCAGCTCATAAGCTTCAAGCTTTCCAAAATACTGTTCAACTGTCATTGTACTTCATTCAGATCCTTCTCTGATAGGTAATGCTACCTTTTCATATTCTTGTGGGAGATTAGAATATATCTTGAGGCGTAGATCTTGTTGTTCAAAGGTTTTTCCATGGTCGTAATAGATCTAACAAGGTTTTCAAACCTTGGTTGAGCAAAGCACTCACTTTTTCTCCAGGATAGAACTTGAAGTTGTCTAATTGCCTAAGCAAGTTATACAAATTTTGTGTCCTGACAACCGGTGTGTTTAGTGAACTTAGTTTGAATGAGAGTCCATGCTGATCTGGCATTTGGTTCCTTAGCAATTTCTTGTGCTAGTGAGTCATTTACACTCTTTTGAAGAATGTTTTTGACTTTTAAGTTTGCACTGATTAATTGCTTTTCAGATTCAGACCATGTTTATGGGGATTTGATCTTACTAGGTCCTCCATCAATACAAATTTGAGTTGGGTAGGACACTTCATTCTCTAGAACATACCAGTTCCATATACTGTTTGCATCAAGGTATGTTTTTATTTTTGATGCATAGATCTCAAAAGATCCACAGTCATCAATGTGTGGGATGTATTTCTCATTATTTCTCCTTGGTTGAGGCATGGTGGGTTTGAAGAGGATCCTTCACAAGTTGTTAGACTTTTGAATGTGAAGACAAGCTCTGATACCAATTGAAAGGCCCTTGTTTGATATGCAGATGATCATACAGCTATGGTTTGACTTAGCTGTCAGATATTTGTTGAATTGTGCAGCGGAATAAGTGAAGCTTGAAATAATGATAGGACAAAGAACTCAATGAAATAATGCAAGTGTGTGAATGTGTTTGCAGAAATATAATAACACAGAGAATTTAAAGTGGTTCAAAGTTCACTCCTCCTACATCCACCCCCACTGTCAATCTTGACAAGTGAGATCAATTTTATTATAATCTTAATCAACAAGAATTACAAATGATTGATAAGGCAAGTTACTTTGAACTTCCTCTTCCTAATTAGTACAGTCAACTAGGGATACACTTAAAGTACAGTCTTAAGTGTTTTTACAACTTGAAGTACAGTCTCAAGATTTTACAAAAACAACTAATACACTCAAAGAACAGTTTTGAGTGTTTACAAATTATTTCTACACCTAAAGTACAGTCTTAGGATTTGGAATTTGTGAATTAACACACTAGGGTTGTTGTTGTTGAAACAGGGGTTTCAGGCTGAAGGTTTTTGGTTTGGAATTGTGTTTGGAGGGTAGGGATTGGTGTGTAAGGATTTGTGTGTAAGGATGTAAGGGAGAGGTTTATGGACTGTGAAAAAGAGTATTTTTCAAGAGTGGTATGTGTAGAGGATGAACTCCTCTATTTATAGTCTTCAATGTAGCCGTTGGAATATGACTATTGCAGCTTCATTAATGAGTCTTGACTGGTCTTTGCCCCACTTGTCCACTTGCAGGTCTTCATGAGCTGGATTGAGCTGTAGGCTTCCAGAAGGTCTTCAATGGTCTTCAAAGGTGAACTTGATAGGCTGTGAGGATACGGGATCCATCTTGGTTGAGAATTTGGCATCAAAGAATGAGACGAGTAATGGGCCGTACGAGGGATCGAAGCCATAGCCGGATCATACCAAGGCTTAACTATCAGAGATGATCTCTAATAAGGATTGAGATGCACTTGATGATCTTGATATCTTAAAGAGGGAATATGATTCATGTTATTGATTGATTGTAACCAATGTATAAGATAAAATCATAACTGTCAGACTCACAGCTGTCAGATAAACTGAAAGATGAATATGACAGCTGTCAGATAAACTGAAAGATGAATATGACAGATTTCCTCTTTTGATATAAACCCTGTTCTATATATATATTCCTTTATCAAAACCAACTAACTATGACATTGATCAAAGTTAGGTCCTAACAACAATGTCAAATGTCTATTTTGCCTCTTTAATTTCATGTGCGAGGCACATGACTCATTTTTTTAAATGAAGGTTAATTTTTAATTGATTTTATATTAGATTGCAACAAATTGACAATATTGGCAAGGGGTTGCAAAATTTACACTGCCGGAACCACATTGCGACTATTGGCAAAACATGGATAATCAAGTTGCAGTTTTCCCTTATTGAAAAATGAGCGAGGCTAACTTTTTGAAAACCAAAAGAGAATATGGTAATTTTTGGCAGAAACATTCATTTCAAGCATAAGGATAAGAATGTACTCACCCTCTTTTTCAGATTCAGACTAGATTAGTGTAATATAACTCACTTTCCAGTTTATAGCTAATTAAGTTTCAGCCTATTAATATACACTTGTCTATAATAATCCACAAGCTAAGTAACAATGGCAAAGACATCTTTCACATCAGTCTTCTTCACGGTTTTGCTCCTAGTTTCAACTTCGCGTTAGTTTCTCTCTCTCTCTCTCTCTCTCTCTCACACACACACACACTTACAAACACGAAATAAAATTGTATGTTGTTGTTACGTTTGAAAATTAAATTACTTGTATGTATACTTTTTGTAGGTATTTTAATTGGAAGTGAAGCAAGGCATATATGTCGCTCATTGTCACTGTGAGTATTGTAAACAGTACAATGCATATGGTCCCACTGTAGCAAGACTTGGACGACACTTCTACTATCTCGAGCTAATATTGTGTGGTACATAAAATGGGTAGATAATGATTGTGTAGATCAGGATATGTATTAGGAAATATTTAGGTGTATCTTTCTCTTATATAGCTAGTAGGACTCTTGTATGATTATTTTCCCTTTCGCTATTTTTCTTTAATCTACTCTATTTCTTTTCTTCTTAAAATTATTTTTTTTTTTAAAAAGGAGAAAAATAATGGACGACTTTTGGTACGATCCAGTATGCTTTGATACGTTTCCATCATCCTACGTTATTTATCAGTTATGTAACGAACGTGGTCATACCGCAATCGAGTGTTTGCATCGTTTTGAACCAAGTACTACTGTTCATACTGCTTCTTCTTTTTCTGTATCAGATTGTCTATATCCGGAACAAAATGAATTTTTAAATTCAAATGACTGTTCTTCCGCCATAGAAGAACCATTAACTGATGTTAATGAGTCAACTCCTTCCCTTCTCTTCGAAAAATCGAATTGGTATATTGAGGATCTTCTCAACCAACTCTCTTGTCTTTGAAAACTTTCCTCTCAATCTTTGAAAAATTATATTTCTGAAGCAAAATCGATTTCTTATGCTCTTGATAGGGCCGGATATTCAATATCCGAAATCGAGCTTATGGATTTTCTCGTTGATGTTCTAGATCCATTATACGAAAATTTTGTCAAATACTATTATTTTCGAAAACCACAAATCTCGTTAGATTTTCTTTTCGATTATCTTATTAATGAGGAAAAACGGTGTAGGAAATCATCTCTTGTTAAGGCATCAGATAAGAACCAAAGCAATGTTTTCTCAAATTTGGTTCCCAATTTGAATCAGATTTCAGTTAGTGCAGCAACGATTCAAGCGCCCATGCTTAGTCTGCCTACACCAAAAGCAACAATGCTTTGTTCATTCACTTTGTCCCTTGATCCAGCTATTGACATCCTACTTTCGGCTACAAAGGTTTCTGGTAGGCTGCCTAATTCTCCTGCCCAATGTCCGTATCAAAGCCCTTTGGTTGATGTAGGCACTCTAGCGCCTAGGTCAGTCACCTCCAGGCCCAAACATTGAAACCAGCCCAGCACATGGATCACTTGTGTTGTCTGCTTCTCTCCAAACAGGACATGATGGGCCCTTATCTATTGATAACCCATCACGTGCTGATTGCTTCTTGCATCCTAGCAATTCCTTAGCTACTAAGTCCACCTCATGGGCCCCTTCCTCCTTTAATTTGGTGGGCCAATTGGACCAATCATTCTCAAAGAATGGGTATCCTATTGAGTTCTCAATTGATTTGGTCCATGGTACTCTTAAAGTTGTAAGTGTTATTCAACACAAACACTTCAAAGATGATTCATACGTATTGTATCCGTCGAAAGTGTGGCAATACATGGCTTGTCATGATCACTTCTACCTTCGGCTATTGTTTAACATCAATCGGTTACTAGTTGTATTTCCAAGCAAGTTGTATCTCCGTACCTCCGATTGGCTTGAGGGAGGGTGTAAACAGTACAATACATATGGTCCCAATGTAGCGAGACTTGGACGACACTTCTACTATCTCAAGCTAATATTGTGTGGTACATAAAATGGGTAGATAATGATTGTGTAGATCAGGATATGTATTAGGAAATATTTAGGTGTATCTTTCTCTTATATAGCTAGTAGGACTCTTGTATGCATCCCATCTATATATATTGAATAACACAAAGATGTTGGGTTTTTTTCCCTATTAGTGGTCCACATTGTGGAAGGAGCAATCGCTGACAACCGTTCCGTAACCACCCACTATCTTTAGCCACTTAACCGTCAAAAACTACCCATGTCCACCACTACTCTTTGATGGAAAGAGTATATCAATTCATTCCTGGAGGTCCCTAATCCCACTTAATCTATTCAGAAAACCACACCATCATATAGAGAGAGTAAGGGATTAGAAGATCCGTTCCAGTTCTTCATTTTTGTCCTACTCTGATTCCGATTCTGGCGCAATGGCTGGAGGTATGTTGATCTTTCTTCCGCTGCAAATTACATTATATGTTCTTAAAGATTTCGAACATGCTAGTGTAATTATATTTCTAATATTTGGTATCAGAGCTATTTTAAACCTCCGCCTTGCTCTGTTTTTACAATCAAATTGTCAATTTCGAAAATTTTGCTATGGTGATAATTTCTGCAAGATTTGATAATAAATCATTAGGAAATCACATTTTGAGAATTTTGATTTATAGAATATTGAATTTGGGTGTCGAAATCATGAAATACAGTCGGGTCAAAGTTTGGGTAAATTGATCCGCCGGAGGTTGAAGTGTTGGAACATAATGATCCATCAAACCATGAACCGACTCACAACTAGATTAAGAATGAGAGGAAGATGAAGATGGAAGCGTGTACCTGAAGAATCCATGATTGTGTTCTTGATCTTGTTCTTGAATGAAAGAAGAGAGTAGGGAGATAGTACTTCTAAATGATAGTGCCCACACTTGTTCTTTTTAGATGAATGAAGAATGTTTTGACTGAATTGTAAATGATGTTAAGTGTCTCTAAATGGCTGATGGATAACCTTTATATAGATAGAGAAGAGGCACTTCATTTAGGGACTACACCCTTTCATAAAAATGATGGTGTGAAGTTACCATTATGCCCATCATTTAATGGTACTTACACCTAATAGAATTCTACATATTTGGTCTATACTTTAACATTATTAAATGATTATAACATATGGAATTAAATAACACATATTATTAATCCATGTTCTAACAATCTCCCACTTGGATTAATATTAATATGTATCTTTTACTAAATAAATTCCTTAAATCATTTATAATATGAACGACAACCCTTATGTGCACGTTTATTGTCATCCAATACAATCCCGACCATTAGTCTTATAAGTATAGGGACTAAAGGGGCAGTCATTGTAATTGATTCGCAACTAAACCCACATTAATCACATATATATATCCAACTAAACGACATAGATTAAGTATAGATATGTAGCATGGAATATTAATGAATATATATGAAGAACGCATATATATATTCTCCAACTAATCCTACTAAACCAAATGAGATCAATATAAATAATAACAACACAAAGAAATAGATAACAACACAAACTCCCACTGATTTAAGCATTATCAAAAATCGTTTCACCCATATGAGCAGTATGCTCGTGAAACATCAAAAGAGATTACACTTTACAAAATGGATCCAATAACATGGAGTTTGATCCTATAAGTTGTATATCTATTTGTTCATTTTATACTTATTTCTTTTCAACAAGAGACATAACCATATGATGTCTTTCGACATCTTTTCATCTACTAAAACATAATCGGAATACTTAATGATCTCAAAATGATCCGATTTTATATACATGTAGTTTAATGTTTTATAGGTACTTCATCATTCTTTTGGATGCGACTTAATGTTCTTCTTTCCGAATTGCTTTGGTATTGACCAAGCATCCCAATAATAAATACAAGGTCTGTACGAGTACATACTTGCGCATACATTAAGCTTCCTACTGCCGGTGCATAAGGGATATTTTCCATATACTTGGATTTAAAATTAATCTTTAGGACATTTAGGCCCCGTTTGTTTCCAGGAAAATGGGAGGAAAACGTTTTCCGAAAAACGTTTTTCCCATTTTCCGGTGTTTGGTAATTTTCCGGAAAACGTTTTCCCCATTTTCCCCGAAACATGTTTGTTTTCCGAAAAACGTTTTCCCATTTTCCGGTGTTTGGTAGTTTTCCGGAAAATGGAGAAAATGTTTTTCAGAAAATATTTTCCGCCGTTTCTAAGGAAAACGTTTTCCGGATTTTTCCTAAGGAAGTTGTTTTCCGGAAAATGGTGTAAAAAAAGTGGATGGATAATATTTTAATAATAATAATAATAATAATAATAATAATAATAATAATAATAACAAAATAATAATAAAATAATAATAATAAAATAATAATAATAATAATAATAAAATAATAATAAAATAATAATAATAACAAAATAATAATAAAATAATAATAATAATAATAAAATAATAATAAAATAATAATAATAAAATAATAATAATAAAATAATAATAATAATAACAAAATAATAATAAAATAATAATAATAATAAAATAATAATAAAATAATAATAAAATAATAATAATAATAATAAAATAATAATAATAAAATAATAATAATAAAATAATAATAATAATAATAATAATAATAATTATAATAATAATAATAATAATAATAATAATAATAATAATAATAATAATAATAATAATAATAATAATAATAATAATAAAATAAAATAAAATAATAAAATAATAATAAAATAATAGTAATAATAATAATAATAATTTTCCGAAAAAACATCTTCATTTTCCGGAATTTCCCATTTTCCCCATTTTCCTAAGGAAGTTGTTTTCCAGAAAAACATCTTCCTCATTTTCCGGAAAACGTTTTCCACATTTTCGAAAAACGTTTTCCTTTTCCGGAAAACATTTTCCAGGAAATCATTTTCCGGAAGTTATTTTCCCCGAAACAAACGGAGCCTTACTTTAAACTGAATTTATCTCCCTTAGAGACAGGGGTGTCATGTGGTTTACAATTTTTCATGCTAAACCTTTGTAATACCTTCTCTATATAGCTCTTTTGTGATAATCCCAAAATACCTCGTGAATGATCACGATGAATTTGGATTCCTAATACAAAAGATGCCTTACCAAGATCTTTCATCTCAAATTTGTTTGAGAAATTTCTTAGTTTCTTTTAGAAGGTCCTTATCATTACTAGCAAGAAAAATATCATCAAAATATCATCCACATATAAGACCAAAATAATAAATCTACTCCCACTGAACTTATGGTACACACAATCTTCACCAAGATTCATTTCAAAGCCAAATGAAAGAATAACTTGGTTAAATTTTAAGTACCATTGACGAGATACTTGCTTAAGCCCATAAATGGATTTCTTAAGTTTACAAACCAGTTGACTAGTTTGATCCGAATTAGTCACCATTTCTGGTTTCTTCATATAGATAGTTTCCTCAATGTCGCCATTGAGAAAAGCTGTCTTAACATCCATTTGATGAAGCTCAAGATGATAATGTGCCACTAATGCCATAATGATCATGAAAGAGGTTTTAGAAAATATTGGAAAAAATGTTTCTTTATAATCAATGTCTTCCTTTTGAGTAAATACATTAGCAACAAGACGTGCCTTATATCTTTCCATATTACCTTGCTAATCACTTTTGGTTTTAAAAATCAATTTATAACCAATAGGTTTTACACCTTCAGGTAATGGGACAAGATCCAAATGTCATTGTCTTTCATTGATTTTAACTCCTCATTGATGGCATTGATCCACTTATGAGAATTAGGACTATTAATGGCTTCATGTAAGGTTATTAGATCATCTCCCACTAAACCTAAGGTGTCCTAATTCTCCGCAAGATACATATCATAAATATCCGGAATAACACTTCTTCTTTCTCTAGTAGATCTCCTTAAGGGCACCGGTTCATCCTCTTTTTGAGGTTGTTGAATTTCATTATGTCCAACTTTTTCATGTTGTCCGTTATTTACGGGAGTCTCTATATTATTTTGAATTGTATGTTCTTTGTTGAATTTCAGGTACAATTACTTGATTTTCAACAGGAACTAAAGTTTGAGGAATAAAGAGTGGTTCCTCTAACTCTTCAAATTCAAAATCATTACTATTTCTCCCACTAAATTCAACATCCTCAAGGAACCTAACACTGTCAGTCTCGAAAAATGTTTTATTTTTCGGGTCATAAAATTTATATCCCCTAGATCTCTCGGCATATCCTACAAAATAGCTACTAACAGTATTAAGGTCCAGTTTGCCCTCATTAGGCCTATAAGGTCTAGCATCTGCTGGACACCCCATACATGAAGATGATTTAAGGACGGTTTCTTATTCGTCCATAACTCATAAGGGGTTTTGTCGGTAGCTTTTGAAGGTGCTCCATTGAGAATATAAGCTGCAGTTTTTAATGCTTCGCACATAATGAGTGAGGTAAAGAAGTACAAGAAAACATACTTCTTACCATATCCTTAAGGATTTATGTCTCTCCAATATACTATGCTAGGTTTACCCGGCATGGTGTAGTGAGGGACAATCCTACACTCTTCAAAATAGCGAATATAAAGGACCCGGACGTTATTCACCCAATACGTTATACCGTCCGTAGTTTTCACTACTATGATCGGATTTAACGTTCTAAATAGTCTTTCTTATGCCTTAAAAGACTTGAAAATGACCAATGATTGAAACTTTACATGAAGAAAATAATGTATCCATAACGAGAGTAATCATCCATGAACGCAATGAAATATTGTTGACCATTCCATGAAGGGTTAATGAATGGTCCACAAATGTCCATATGAATTAGTTCCAAGACGTTTGATACTCTCAAAATTCTATTTCCTTTAATGTTTGTAATTTTTTTTTTTAAAACACTTAATGCAAAAGTTTTATCCGGAGTATCAAGTTGTTTTTAGGATTCCCTCCGACATAAGCTTTATCAATTCTCCCTTTGGAGATATGACCCAAACGCCTATGCCATAGAATACAAGAATTTTCACTTGATAAATTTTGCTTAGTGCCTTTAGTTTTGGTTTCATCATTATGGGACTCATTCATTTTCTTGATTATGTCAAGTAAATTAAGATTATCGATATATGACAAAGTACTAGTACCGACAAATTTTGGAATTTATAATAAAGATCACATTTATTATTCCCAAAAGAACAAGAGTAACCTTCCTTGTCCAAAATTGTGATAGATATTAAATTTCATCAAAAGATGGTACAATGAATGTATTATTTAATACAAAATAATAGCCAGTACTTATCATTAATCTAAAAGTCCCTATGCTTATAACTTCAACCGGATTTCCAGCTTCCATATAGATATATTTCTCATCTTCACTGGGGATTCGGTAATTCAGGCAACCCTGCATACATGAACTAATGTGAGTTGTTGCACCAAATACAACCACTATGTATATTAAGGAATTGAAACCAAATTTGCCTTAGTACAAACAAGACCAAATGACATACCATCCTGAATTCGCCATTTGCGATACTTATGGTAGTCGTTCTTCATGCGAGTAAGGTCCTTGCAAAAGAAGCATTTCTTGACTTTATGATCTTTAAATGATCCCTTATGCTTCTTACTTGCAACCGCAATTTCCTTCCCTCTTCTCTTAATCCCACGAGAAGAAGTAAATGCTGAGTGAGTACTTTCTAATTTGAGATATTTCATCCTATCTTCCTCTAATGTCATATGTGAAAGTAATCCATTAATATTCTACTTTTTCTTTTGACATTTATAGGTCACTTCAAAAGGACCAAATTGAGGAGGAAGATAGATCAAAACTAAGTGCATGAGCAAATCTTCCGAAATCTCTAACTTAAGTGCTTTTTGTTTGATCGAAAGATGAAATAATTCAATAATGTACTCCCGAATATTTTCCTCACCCTTGTACCGAATGGAAACAAGTTTCCACAAGAATTCAAGAAAAAACTCAGCATTTTCGATTTCAGAGACATTGTCCAAAAATGTCTCTGAAACTGCATTTTCCATGATCATTAGACTCATGCGGTTGGACCGTTCCCATTGCTCAACATTTTTACCTTCTATAACGGTATTTCCTTTAGTGAGAGCAGCGGGACTTGATTCCCCTAATGCGTGATCGATGTCCATATTGCCTAAGATCATCGTTATATTATTTTTCCAAGTTTTAAGTTTAGTCCCAGTAAGCAAAGGTACATCATTTATAGCAGTAGTTACAGATGAAGCATTAATCAAATCTGAAGGAGAAGAACAAGAATGAAACAAAACATATATAAGAAACTACATAATGATTAATTATATCAAATGAATTCCATCCAAATAAAGATAATCAACATGACATCAAGACTAATCTTTGGATTGCGAATTGACTCACAATTTGATTTATCTTAGGGTGAACAAATAATTCAAACAATACAATTTTTTTAAATACTTGCCTTCCTTTGGGCTGGTTCAAGTATAAAAAATGTCCTAAAGTTTAAGGTACTTGTTACTCGGCAATAAAGAATTTAAACAATTCACTTTAAACACCCGCCTTCCTTTAGGATGATTCACAGCATTTAAAATGACCAAAAGTTTAGTTCAATTATTATCCTATGAATGTAAACACTTAGTCAATAACAAGTTCTCCTTTGGAAAACAAGCATGTTATCACATATCAATATTTACATTCATCACTTTAACAAATTTGTATTTAAATAACGTAAATTGCTTTGGCAACAATATTATTTAAACAATGAATAAATTTATTTAAGCATATAATTAATCATACTTTAGGGCACTTAAGACTATAAGGTAATTTCTGAAAATTTTAAATGGTAAAGAAACAAATGAAATTTATTAATAAAAGACAATATCCTTTTGTTCTACCCGTTCATTCTTAAAGTTTGATAACTCTAAGAACTGCCGAAGCGCGACTGGTGTCCAGATACTATAATTTATTAAT
Organism: Adenophora triphylla var. japonica; assembly: GCA_022495995.1. Classification (NCBI taxonomy): domain Eukaryota; kingdom Viridiplantae; phylum Streptophyta; class Magnoliopsida; order Asterales; family Campanulaceae; genus Adenophora; species Adenophora triphylla. The sequence continues at coordinate 111,089 of JAFEMH010003596.1, forward strand.
AAATTATCACAAATGACCAAAAGGGCACGAATGACCAAAAGGGTGTAGTTCTATAAACATTTAAGCTTCTGCATACATGGGCGACCATCAAGGTGGGCGACCGCCCAAGCTTCAATTCCACAAATATTCAAGTCGCTGTACACATGGGCGACCGCTCAGGTCAAGATGGGCGACCGCCCAAGCTGCATTTCCACAGACATTGAAGTTGCTGTACACATGGGCGACCGCCCAGATCAAGATGGGCGACTGCCCATGTGCCCAGTTTGACAAAAAGTCACCATTTTTAACACCCTTTTATGAACAGTTTTTAACACCCTCGGAGGGCGCCGGGCCCTTTGCCAGGACATCGAGTATGAATCTTGGGGTAATCTTGTATGAACCATTGTGCCACTTGATTTTACCATTATTTCCAGAAATTGAATGAAGTTCTTAATTTAATGGTGACTCAATTTTCAACCAAAGTAAGTAGATCCGCATACTCACAACACATTTAAAAAATGCGTGGCTATGCATATGAACAAACTCACAACGCATCCAAGGATGGTGGCTATGTTCAAAATGGGATAATCTTACATTAAGAATTGAAAGCCTTTGAGTAAACCAAAATCAGAAATAGAATGAAGTTTTATGAATATAATACTCTTAGACAAGATGAGTATCATGAACAAGAACAAAAACTAAATGAAATCATACAAGAATTAAAGCATAAGGCTTTATAAGAATTTCAAACTCAATCTAGTATATGAGCAGGCTCTGATACCAATTGTTGGAACATAATGATCCATCAAACCATGAACCGACTCACAACTAGATTAAGAATGAGAGGAAGATGAAGACGGAAGCGTGTACCTGAAGAATCCATGATTGTGTTCTTGATCTTGTTCTTGAATGAAAGAAGAGAGTAGAGAGATAGTACTTCTAAATGATAGTGCCCACACTTGTTCTTCTTAGATGAATGAAGAATGTTTTGACTGAATTGTAAATGATGTTAAGTGTCTCTAAATGGCTGATGGATAGCCTTTATATAGATAGAGAAGGGGCACTTCATTTAGGGACTACACCCTTTCATAAAGATGATGGTGTGAAGTTACCATTATGCCCATCATTTAATGGTACTTACACCTAATGGAATTCTACATATTTGGTCTATACTTTAACATTATTAAATGATTATAACATATGGAATTAAATAACACATATTATTAATCCATGTTCTAACATGAAGATGACACTGTTTGAGTTCATTTGTTTATGTAAATGGGTACTATCCTCTGTATACGCTACATCAATATAACTAAAGAAAAGTAAATGGGTAATATCCTCTGTATGTGTGTGTGCGCTATCCTCTGTAGTTCGGGTCAAAGTATGAGTACTATGAATCTTTGATGACACTGTGTACTACTTTGTTTGGTGGAAAACAAAATTATTTGTCCCTTTTTAGTTGACTTTTATAAAACTACAGTAAATGCAGTATAATTTTTATGTGCATGGAGTAGTATAAAGTCATTTGGTATTCACATTAAGACTTTGTCATTACATGTTCAAATGATCCATTGGTTATTGTATGTATATACCTTTGTATTTCAGTACATACAATTCTGTTTAGATATATATATATATATGATATACTGATAAAGAATTGATCTTTGAATTTATATGTACTCACATTGTGTCATTTAGTTGGATTGTATAAATTATTAACTACCTATTTATTCATGTCATCTTAAGTTAGACAGAACACTAGTACATTTGAAATAAATTCATAGAATATTTCTTACTGTTTATGCAGTAATTGTTAATGTTTATGTGATCCATATGATTTTAACTAATTAGGGAGTAGCCACAACATCTTTAATTAGTTAAAATTATATATTTAGATTTAGGATCACAAATTTGGAATGAACATTAATTGTAATTAATCATGCTTTATATAATAAATTTTATCCCACAAGAATTTTTATTATATTATGTATGATTAATTAGGATAAAATGTCAGACTATATTTTCAAATTTACCCACAAGGATTAGAAAAGGGGAACAAATTTGATAGTTTTATCATAAAGTTAAAATGAATCTAATTGAATTAGAGTTTTAGCCCACATGCAAGTTTTATGTCAATAGGTTCATGTTTTGAATGTTTTTACATTGGTAGAACATGCTATAATTACCAGCCTCAAATTTATTAATATGAGCATTGATACTTAACTATTGCAGCAATTCAATCTGTTGATTACCCTGATATGAGATGTGATGTTCCCGAGCTTAAAGGGGACAACTACAAAGTGTGGAAGGAGAGAGTTCTCCTTCATTTAGGATGGTTGGACCTTGACTATGACATAAGGAAGAATGAACCCCCAAATTACTGAGACTAGCATTCCGGATGAAAAATGGGACCGTTCCAACCGTCTCTGTGTGAGTTTCATAAAGACAAAAATTTCTGTTGGCATAAGGGGTTCAGTCGAGCATATCAAAAAGGTTCAGGAATTACTAAAGGCTATTGATGATCAGTTTGCCACTTCAGATAATTCAAAGGCAAGCACCCTCATCATCCAGTTTACGTCCCTAAGGCTTAATATCATTAAGGGTGTGCATGATCATATCATGCGCATGAGGGATATTGCGTCTCAATTGAAAGCATTAGAAGTTGAGATGTCGAAAGTCTTCTTGGTTCATTATATCCTTTCCACCTTACCTCACCAGTATGGACCCTTCAAGATATCCTACAACACACATAAGGATAAATGGACAATCAATGAATTGATGACCATGTGTATTCAGGAAGAGGGCAAGCTGCTTATGGAGGATAAGGAAAAGGAGAGTGTGAATTTCACTAGAGTTGGAAAGTGTAGGTGTTAGTGCCCTAGGCCTATAGAGATAGACCTTTATGTAATGTCATTGTTCATTTATATAAGAGATTGTTTCTTTGATTATTATATGTGTTTGCATGTTTAGTTATAATAATCGTGTCCCTAGTACTTATGAAGCACTAGTATGAAGTCTAATGGATAATCATGTGATGATTATATGCATGGAGATGCACATTAGATTCATGGGTACTTGTTAGAGAACAAGGTACTGGACTTGACCCATTATGAGATTTATGTCATGATCATATGTCATAATTAAATCTCATATAGTCATATCATTGATATCCTTTGACCTGAGATTATCATCGTCTTCCGCTCGATGAATATCATGTTTGATATAGTTTAACGTTGTCTTTAACCGGATGACAATAAGGGCTATCATTGGCATGGTATGATTCTTGTTGGGAAGAATGATAAGTCAAGATGGAAAATTGTCCCTCGTAAAGAGAGATGTTTGCTAGGCCACTCGTAAGTAAGATTGATGTAGTGCATGGACATGCCCGAATGAATTATTGTGATTAATATCATTCGATTAATCAATTTACTTGGTAACGAGAAAGCATTGAACAATATGAGTTGACGTGGACCATGACTCATGTTCAATATAACATCGTGTGACAATGGGATTGTGATATGTTCTATGTAGGAAAATCGAACTTGATATTATACTATTTGGGTAGGCATGATGGCTTGCTAGAGTCCGCTCATGTCTTATGAGGATCGATGTGATCGGACTCATTGCCAACATAGTATAGTCCTATGGGGTCACACGCATCGAACGAATTGTCAAAATGAAATTATGGATTCTGGTGTGTTGGGCAACCGCCCAAGTGGCCATGGGCGACCGTCCACAAGTCAATGGTTGACTTGGGCGACCGCTCAATGGTCATGGGCGACCGCACAAGTTATTCGAAAACTAGGCATTGGAGACTGTCTAGATGGGCGACCGCCCTTGCCCTTATGGGCGACCGCCCATGTTGGTTTTCGTATAATGGGATTAGGCGCTGTACACATGGGCGACCGCCCAGCTCCTTATGAGCGACCGCCCATGTACGTTGAAACGCTGAAACCGTTTTTGTTAAGGGTTTTAATAGGGTATAATATTTATAAAGTATAAATATCATCCCTTCTTCAACCCTAGCAGCCAAGTGACGTTTTTGGTTTAGGAGAAACACAAAATATTGATTTCTCAATTGTGAATTGAGAATCAAATCACACCAATTCCATAATACTTCATAGATTGAAAGGAGTATCAATCGAGGGATCTAGCAATCCTCCTAGAACTGTTCTAGGGTTCGTTCATCGCGTGGATACACATAGAGGATCTTCGCTCTTCAAGATCTTCCGTTCGTGATTCAACAATTGTTCATCAAGGATTCCCAAGATCGTCAATCTGGAGTTGGGTCACGTTTATCAACGACAAAAGCACTCAAGGTTGGTATTTCTATTTCATCTTTCTTAATTAATCATCTAGAACGGATTCTAGGGCTTTGGGTTTTCGAGTTATTTGCAATTTTTGCTGCGCATGGACCCTCGAATCCCAACAGTGGTATCAGAGCCCCGTTCATGATGTTTATATTAGAAAATCATGATAATTAGATAATGGGATTATGTTGATTTTCATGATGTGTATGATCTAGAATGTGAAATTGTATGAGTTTTGCTTGTGAAGTAATTGTATATATTGATATACCATGATTATGAAATTGAAATATATGATTAATATGATTAATCTAGATTATGGGATGTCAATTTCATTAATATGATTAATGTGATTAATCTAGGATATTTGTGAAGTGTTACTTAGTATATTGGCTGGACACCAAGACCTTCCCCACAGGCACTTCGATGGAAGTGTGGGATAAATTTGGAGCACGTGGCCGCGTACTAGTAATTACTGACCAAATACTGACCAAATGTGATTTGTGTTGCATCATTCCATATTCATAATTATGCTCATATAGTTTTCATGAATCAACCTTGGCATGTAATTGATAAGCATGAAAAATTGAACCTTCTTTGTAATTTGAGTTTGTTTTATGCCACCCATGTTTAAACACTTGTGAGTACACGGATAGTTTCATGTAGGCTACGCCACAGCGAGGTACATTGATTCTATTTTTGTATGATCAAGATGAGCAAACGGTGATTGCTATACGTTTAACATGGTTGAACTCAATTAGGCTATCAAAACAGTTTTGGGCCTAAGGCATAAGATGAGATTGAAACATGTGACATATGATGTCTATAATCTCATAATGATCTAAGAGTCATATATAGATATGATTGATAAATGTTATCTACCTTTTTAGTTTAATTTTGAGCAATGCCATAGCCGACTTGAAATTAAATTAAAGTTGGATCTTAGCCTATTAAATTATATTATGCATGTTTGTATAAGAAGGTTATATAATTTAGTGGGAGTATTTGTGAAATACGTTAATTAATCTCTTAAATGAATTGGTACTTATATGTTGCATATCTTTGTAGATCAATGGTCAGTAAACACTAATCAAAACATGTCATCGCGATCACCCTTGAGAAGGACAAGTTAGAGGAGAATGGCAACAACTATGTGGATTGGATCCGAAGTTTGGGAATTGTTCTCAAACAGAAAGGAAGTTGTACATTCTTGATGGACCCGTTTCCACCCGAGCTGCGGCTAATGCAACTAAAGCTGAAAAGGACCAACATAAGAAGCATGTGGATGATTCTATTGATGTTGGTTGCTTGATGCTTGCTACCATGTGTAAGGCCCTTCAGAAGGACCTTGCACATGGAAGCCTATGATTTGGGAAATCATTTGAAGGAAATGTTCCAGTTGCAAGCACGTCAGGAAAGGTTTGACACTATGAAGGCTCTTCATTCATGCAAGATGATTGAAGGACAACCTGTTGGGCCTCATGTGTTGAAAATGAAGGGTCACCTCGAACACCTTGAGAGGCTTGGATATCCTATCCAGTTAGAGCTGGCTACGGATATGATATTGCATTCACTCCCTGAAAGTTATAATCGCCTGTTCAATTATAACATGAATGGGATGAATAAATCTCTGTCTGAATTGCATGGGATGCTAAAGAATGCGGAGAACAATATTACCAAGAAAACCAATCAAGTGTTGATGGTGAATAAAGGAAAGGGGTTCAAACCCAAGGTTAAAGCAAAAGTTGCTAAACCGGAGGTAAAGGTTGCCGTTACTGAGAAGCCTAAACCCAAATCCCAAAAGGATGCGGTGTGCTACCATTGCAAGGAAACTGGGTATTGGAGGCGTAAGTGCAAGCTTTATCAGGAAGGATTGAAGAAGAAGGGCAATGAGATTGCCATGACTTCAGGTATCTATGTGATAGATATTTTACTTTCTACCTCTAGTTCTTGGGTATTAGATACCGGATGTGGATCTCACATTTGCCTAAATGTGCAGGGACTAAAGAATAGAAGGTCGCTCAAAGAGGGTGAAGTAGATCTACGAGTTGGAAATGGAGCAAGAGTTGCTGCATTGGCCGTAGGGACTTACGAAGTCACTTTACCAAGCGGATTAATTTTAGTTTTAAATAACTGTTATTATGTTCCGGATTTGAGCAGAAACATTAGTTCAATTTCATGTTTAGACAATGAGGGTTACAATTTTCTTATTGCGAATAAGAAATTTTCAATTTATTTGAATGACATGCTTTATTGTGTTGCTCATTCTTTTAATGGCCTTTATGTCTTGGATGTTGAAAATAATGTTGATAATATCTATCATGTAAATAAGAAATCCAAGCCAAATAATGTGAATGACACATATAAATGGCATTGCCGTCTTGGGCACATAAACGAGAAACGCATCTCTAAACTCCATAAAGATGGATATTTAGACTCATATGATTATGAATCATATGATGTTTGCGAGTCTTGTTTATTGGGCAAGATGACTAAAGTACCTTTTACTAAGAGTAGTGAAAGGGCTAGTGATTTGTTGGCTCTCGTACATACTGATGTATGTGGACCAATGAATAGCATTGCTAGGGGAGGATTTCGGTACTTCATAACGTTCCCTGATGACTTATCTAGATATGGCTATGTCTATCTGATGAAGTACAAAAGTGAAGCATTTGAGATATTTAGAATATTTCAAAGTGAAGTACAAAATCAACTTGGCAAAACTATTAAAACACTTCGATCCGATCGAGGTGGTGAATATTTGAGCCAAGAATTTGACGATCATCTGAAAAGTTGAGGAATTGTTTCAGAACTTACTTCACCCGGAACACCACAATGGAATGGTGTGTCCGAGAGGAGAAATTGAACCCTATTAGATATGGTTCGATCGATGATGAGTCAAGTTAACCTTCCTATTTCCTTTTGGGGACATGCACTGGAAACAGCTGCTTTCACACTTAATAAGGTCCCTACTAAATCGGCTCCTAAAACCCCACATGAGATGTGGCATGGAAGAAAGCCTAGCTTATCTTTCATGAAGATTTGGGGATGTGAGGCTTATGTAAAGAAATTGGTTTCTGAACATAAACTTGCACCTAGATCTGATAAATGTATTTTCGTTGGTTATCCTAAGGAAACGAAAGGATATCAATTTTACAACCGATCCGAGAACAAAGTGTTTGTTGCTCGACACGGTGTCTTTCTAGAGAAAGAGTTTCTCTCTAAAGAAACTAGTGGGAGTAAAATTGATCTTGAAGAAATTCAATAACCCGAAAATGACATGTAATCTAATGGTAGAGACGGAACCAAATTCACAAGCTGTTGTGGAACCGGTTCAAGATACACAAGTTCTTCGCAGATCGGATAGGATACGATCCGAACCTGAGAGATATGGATTTCTTATGACGGAAAGTAATGAAGTAGAAATCATTGAGAATGATGAACCTACTTCCTATCAAGAGGCGATGTCCACTCCTGATTCGGACAAGTGGCTAGGAGCCATGGAATCCGAGATCAAATCCATGTACGATAATCAAGTTTGGAACTTGATTGATCCACCCGAAGGTGTAAAAACCATAGGGTGCAAGTGGGTTTTCAAAAAGAAAACCGACGTGGATGGGAAGGTACATTCTTATAAGGCTAGGCTTGTTGCTAAGGGGTATAGGCAGATTCATGGCGTTGACTATAATGAAACCTTTTCGCCCGTAGCAATGCTTAAGTCTATTAGAATCCTAATTGCCATAGCCGCATATTACGACTATGAGATATGGCAAATGGACGTCAAAACAGCGTTTCTTAACGGAAACCTACTTGAGGATGTATACATGATACAGCCTGAAGGGTTTTTCGATCCAAAGGATTCTAACAAAGTGTGTAAGTTGCAGAGATCCATTTATGGATTGAAGCAAGCTTCCTGAGCCGGAATCTACGTTTTGATGAATCACCAAAGAGTTTGGCTTCATCAAAAACGAAGATGAACCTTGTGTATACAAGAAGATAAGTGGGAGCATAGTGCTATTTCTGGTGTTGTATGTCGATGACATCTTACTCATTGGAAACAATGTTCCTGCACTTGAGACTGTAAAGTCCTGGTTAGGAAAATGTTTCTCAATGAAAGATATGGGTGAAGCGGCTTATATCCTTGGTATCAAGATCTATAGAGATAGATCAAGAAGGATGATTGGTTTGAGTCAGAGTACATATATTGACAAGGTCCTTAGAAGATTCCGCATGGAAAATTCTAAGAGAGGGAACTTGCCAATGGGACATGGCATTACTCTTAGCAAGACTCATTGTCCTAAGACAAATGATGAGCGAAAGAGGATGAGTGATATACCATATGCTTCGGCAATTGGGTCTATCATGTATGCCATGTTGTGTACTAGACCTGATGTCTCGTATGCTCTAAGCGCAATGAGTAGATACCAATCTGATCCTGGTGAGAACCATTGGATAGCAGTCAAGAATATCCTTAAGTACTTGAGAAGGACTAAGGATGTATTCTTGGTATTTGGAGGAATGGAAGATGATCTGGTTATAAAGGGTTACACATATGCAAGCTTCCAAACCGACAAAGATGACTATAGATCGCAGTCTGGTTTTGTGTTTATGCTAAATGGAGGTGCTGTTTGTTGGAAGAGTTCCAAGTAGAGCACTATTGCTGATTCTACAACAGAAGCCGAATACATAGCAAAGATCGGATGCGGCTAAGGAGGCGATTTGGATCAAGAAGTTCGTTAGTGACTTAGAAGTCGTTCCGAGTATCACTAACCCGATAGAGCTGTTCTGTGACAATAATGGTGCTATTGCCCAAGCAAAAGAACCAAGGTCACATCAGCGATCCAAACACATTTTGAGACGTTTCCACCTCATTCGAGAAATCTGTGAAAGGGAGGATGTCAAGATATGCAAGGTACCAACGGATGACAACATCTCGGACCCTCTCACCAAGCCTTTACCACAAGCTAAACATGATGGTCATGTTAGGTCCACGGGTATAAGATACATGAATGATTGGGCCTAGTGCAAGTGGGAGACTGTAGGTGTTAGTGCCCTAGGCCTATAGAGATAGACCTTTATGTAATGTCATTGTTCATTTATATAAGAGATTGTTTCTTTGATTATTATATGTGTTTGCATGTTTAGTTATAATAATCGTGTCCCTAGTACTTATGAAGCACTAGTATGAAGTCTAATGGATAATCATGTGATGATTATATGCATGGAGATGCACATTAGATTCATGGGTACTTGTTAGAGAACAAGGTACTGGACTTGACCCATTATGAGATTTATGTCATGGTCATATGTCATAATTAAATCTCATATAGTCATATCATTGATATCCTTTGACCTGAGATTATCATCGTCTTCCGCTCGATGAATATCATGTTTGATATAGTTTAACGTTGTCTTTAACCGGATGACAATAGGGGCTATCATTGGCATGGTATGATTCTTGTTGGGAAGAATGATAAGTCAAGATGGAAAATTGTCCCTCGTAAAGAGAGATGTTTGCTAGGCCACTCGTAACTAAGATTGATGTAGTGCATGGCCATGCCCGAATGAATTAATGTGATTAATATCATTCGATTAATCAATTTACTTGGTAACGATAAAGCATTGAACAATATGAGTTGACGTGGACCATGACTCATGTTCAATATAACATCGTGTGACAATGGGATTGTGATATGTTCTATGTAGGAAAATCGAACTTGATATTATACTATTTGGGTAGGCATGATGGCTTGCTAGAGTCCGCTCATGTCTTATGAGGATCGATGTGATCGAACTCATTGCCAACATAGTATAGTCCTATGGGGTCACACGCATCGAACGAATTGTCAAAAATGAAATTATGGATTCTGGTGTGTTGGGCGACCGCCCAAGTGGCCATGGGCGACCGTCCACAAGTCAATGGTTGACTTGGGCGACCGCTCAATGGTCATGGGCGACCGCACATGTTATTCGAAAACTAGGCATTGGAGACTGTCTAGATGGGCGACCGCCCTTGCCCTTATGGGCGACCGCCCATGTTGGTTTTCGTATAAGGGGATTAGGCGCTGTACACATGGGTGACCGCCCAGCTCCTTATGGGCGACCGCCCATGTACGCTGAAACGCTGAAACCGTTTTTGTTAAGGGTTTTAATAGGGTATAATATTTATAAAGTATAAATATCATCCCTTCTTCAACCCTAGCAGCCAAGTGACGTTTTTGGTTTAGGAGAAACACAAAATATTGATTTCTCAATTGTGAATTGAGAATCAAATCACACCAATTCCATAATACTTCATAGATTGAAAGGAGTTTCAATCGAGGGATCTAGCAATTCTCCTAGAACTGTTCTAGGGTTCGTTCATCGCGTGGATACACATAGAGGATCTTCGCTCTTCAAGATCTTCCGTTCGTGATTCAACAATTGTTCATCAAGGATTCCCAAGATCGTCAATCTGGAGTTGGGTCACGTTTATCAACGACAAAAGCACTCAAGGTTGGTATTTCTATTTCATCTTTCTTAATTAATCATCTAGAACGGATTCTAGGGCTTTGGGTTTTCGAGTTATTTGCAATTTTCCGCTGCGCATGGACCCTCGAAACCCAACAGAAAGAACAAGAAGAAGAATCAAGCTAAGGACAAGGGGAAGGGAAAAATCCCTCCTAACAAGGACATTAAGAAGGATCCTGTGTGCTTCTTTTGCAAAAAGAAGGGGCACATTAAGAAACAATGTCCTAAGTTCAAGAATTGGCTTGATAAGAAAGGTACTCAACTTTCTTTTGTTTGTTATGAATCCAATATGACTGTTGTAAATCATAATACATGGTGGATTGATTATGGCTCTACAATTCATATTACCACTTCATTGCAGAGATTACAAAACCTGTGGAAACCAGTGTGAAATGAATGCAACATCTATTCAGGAAATCAGATACCTTCATGTGTAGAAGCCGTCGGAACGTGCAATTTAATTTTAAGTAGTGGTTTTCATTTAAGTTTGAAAAAGACTTTTTATATTCCCAGTTTTTCTAGGAATTTAATTTCCGTTTCTAGACTTGTATCTGATGGTTATTCCTTTAACTTTTCAGAAAATGGTTTTGATTTAGTTTTCAAATCAAATGTTATTGGAAACGGTGTTTTATCAAATGGTCTTTTCAACCTCAATTTGCAAAATGATGATGACTACTCTGCTATGCACGTTCATACTGGTACCAAAAGATGTGTTATGAATGAAGAGTCTTCTATGTTGTGGCACCGGAGATTGGGACACATCTCCATTAATAGAATTAAGAAGTTGGTAAATGATGGAGTGCTTAGTACTCTAGATTTTATAGACTTTGAGACTTGTATAGCCTGCATTAAGGGTAAGCAGACTGATAAGTCAAAAAAAGGTGCCAGAAGAAGCTCTGGTTTATTGGAAATTATACATACAGGTATTTGTAGTCCAGATATGGATGCATACTGTGACAAGTACTTTGTCTCCTTTATAGATGATTACTCGCGATACATATATCTCTACCTGCTCAACAATAAGAATGAAGCATTTGATGCTTTTATGGTGTTTAAAGTAGAAGTAGAGAAACAATGCGACAAGCAAATTAAGACCGTGAGATCAGTAGAGGCGGAGAGTACTATGGTAGATATACTGAAAATGGACAAGCACCTGGTCCATTTGCGAGGTTTCTTCGAGAGAATGGTATTGTTCCAGAATATACTATGCCTGGTACTCATCAACAGAATGGAGTAGCAGAAAGGAGAAACCGAACATTATTGGACATGGTGCATAGCATGATTGCTAGCTCCAAACTTCCTCAGTCCTTGTGGAGCGAAGCACTAAAGACGATTACGTACACTACGAAAAAACTGTGGATTAGTGACGACAGTTTACCATGGAAATTTTTTCCATGGTAATTCCCAATGTATTTACCTAGGAATTTTATTTCCTAGGAAAATACCAAGGAATTTTTTTTTTCCATGGTGAATTCCGAGGAATTTAGGAAGGAGAAATTTTCAAGGAATTTATCAAGGAAACATTTTCCATTGTAATTCCCAATGAATTTACCTAGAAATACTTTTTCCATGGTGAATTCCAAGGAATTTACCAAGGAATATGTTTCCTAGAAAAATTTCCTTTTTAAATTTCTTGGGAATTATCACCCAAAATTTCAATTTGGTGCTAAACTTCCCTCCAAAATTACCAAGGAATATATTCCTAGGCAATCACTCAAAATATTTTAAAAAATTGGTGGAAAGATTCCTGCCATAATTACCAAGGGAATTACAAAGGAATAAATACCAAGAAAATATTTCCTTGGTGAAATCCTTGGTAAATTTCAAAGGAATAGATGTCAAAAAAAAAAAAATTCCTTATATTTACACACACATAATATAATATAATTGTTTCTCAATAGACATTTGTTTTTTTTAATTTTTTTTTGGATAAATAAAAATATTTGAGATGTTTGGGGATGTCTGTCTGAAGTGAGAATCTATAATCCACAAGAAAAGAAGTTGGATCCAAGGACCATAAAATGATATTTTGTTGGATATACCGAAAGGTCTAAGGGATATATATTTTATTGTCCATCTCACAGTACTAGGTTTGTGGAATCAAGAAATGCAAAATTTCTTTAGAATGACTTGATCAGTGGAGCGATCGATCCTTGGACATTGATAAAAGGAAAGATCATTCTGATGCTCATTGTGCCACTTCAAGTTATGAACCGGTCATTATTGTTAACAACACTCCTCAAGAATAAACACGTATTGAAGAACCAGATCTATAAGTACCACGAGCTGATCCTAATCCAATAATATATGAAGTTCAACAAATACATGAAAATATTGAACCTGCTGAACAACATGATCCTGCTCCTCAGGATAATGTTGATCCAGATTTAAGAAGATCTTTCAAGGTAAGGAGGTCAGCAATTCCTAGTGACTATGTCGTGTATCTATAAGAGTGTGACTACAATATTGGAGCCAAAAATGTTCCTGAAACGTTTTCACAAGCCATAAGTTCTAACGATTCAAGCTTATGGTACAATGCCATGAAAGATGAGATGGATTCTATGGCAACCAACAAAGTCTAGGATCTCGTCGAGTTGTCAAATGGTGTAAAAGTCATTGGATGTAAATGGGTCTTCTAAACAAAGAAAGACTCACAAGGCAACATCGAGAGATATAAAGCAAGACTTATTGCCAAAGGATTCTCACAAAGAGAAGGAATCGATTACACGGAAACCTTTTCCCCTATATCTAAGAAAGATTCCCTTCAAATAATTATGGCATTGGTAGCCTATTTTGATTTAGAGTTACATCAAATGGACGTGAAGACGGCTTTCCTTCATAGTGATCTAGAGGAAGAAGTTTATATGAAATAACCTGAAGGATTCTCCTCTAGTAGTGGTGAGCATTTGGTATGTAATCTTAATAAATCTATATATGGACTGAAACAAGCTTCCCGCCAATGGTATAGAAAATTCCATAATGTCATCACTTCATTTGAGTTTGAAGAGAAAGATATGCATCAATGCATATACCTCAAGGTTAGTGGGAGCAAGATTTGTCTCTTTGTGTTATATGTGGATGATATTTTGCTTGCAACCAATGATAAATGATTGCTATACGATGTGAAACAATTTCTCTCGAAAAACTTTGATATGAAGGATATGGGAGAGGCATCTTATGTCATTGGCATTAAGATCCATAGAGACAGATTTCGAGGCATATTGGGTTTGTCACAAGAGACCTATATCAACAAAGTTTTAGAGAGATTTCGGATGAAGGATTGTTCACCTAGTGTAGCACCCATTGTGAAGGGTGACAAGTTTAGCCTGGACCAGTGCCCCAAGAATAAGCTCGAAAGGGAGCAAATGAAAGACATTAAATATGCTTCATCTGTTGGAAGCCTTATGTATGCTCAGGTCTGCACCAGACCTGACATTGCATTTGTTCTTGGGATGCTTTGGAGATATCAGTGTAACCCAGGAATTGACCACTGGAGAGATGCAAAGAAGGTCATGAGATACCTTCAAGGAACGAAGATTACACGCTCATGTATAGACGGATCGATAATTTGGAGATGATTGGCTACTCCGATTCAGATTTTGCTATTTGTGTTTACTCACACAAATCAACATCCACGTATATTTTCATGTTAGCCAGTGGAGCTATATCTTGGAGAAGCGTGAAGCAGTCCTTGACTGCTACTTCCACTATGGAGGTCGAGTTCATGTCGTGTTTTGAGGCTACCTCACACGGTGTGTGGTTGGAGAGTTTCATGTCTGGGCTTAGAATCATTGATTCAGATTCTAGGCCATTGAAATTGTAATGTGACAACTCAGCTGCTATTTTTATGGCTAAGAACAACAAAAGTGGTAGTCGAAGTAAGCATATAGACATTAAGCACTTAGCCATTAGAGAACGTGTTAAGGAGAATAAAGTGGTCATTGAGCACGTTATCACTGAGTTGATGGTTGCCGATCCTTTGACTAAGGGCATGCCACCAAAGAGTTTTAAGGATCATGTAGTTAAAATGAGACTTGGTTCCATTATGTAAATCGTCATTGTACGTACGATATTTATTTTGATGAAATTCTTACTTCAGTTGATGTTTCTCATTCAGTTTGTGCACATTCATTTCGAGAAAATATCATTAAGTTTGGACCTTGAATAAACATAGGGTTTACTCATTAAGTTATTTGGGCTAGTTTTTGAGGTACTAAATGTATTGTAATACATGAAAGATAATACTCATAGTTAGAGAACCTATCGCCATGATTCATGCATTTTGTCCCTCGTTAAGATATATGGTGGAGTTTGTGGACCAAGTGGGAGAATGTTGGGTTATTTCCCTATTAGTGGTCCACATTGTGGATGGAGCAACCGCCGGCAACCGCTTCCTAACCACCCACTATCTTTAGCCACTTAACTGTCAAAAACTACCCATGTCCACCACTACTCTTTGATGGAAAGAGTATATCAATTCAGTCTTGGAGGTCCCTAATACCACTTAATCTATTCAGAAAACCACACCATCATAGAGAGAGAGTAAGAGATTAGAAGAACTGTTCCAGTTCTTCATTTTCGTCATACTCCGATTCCGATTCCGGCGCATTGGCCTGAGGTATGTTGATCTTTCTTCCGCAATGTGGACCACTAATAGGGAAAAAAACACAACCTTATTCCATGTTGGGTTTTCTATTCTGAAGTATTAGTGTCGTGCCCTTCTTCTTTATTCTTCTTCATTCTTATTAATGCTCCTTCTTAAGCTTTATGCAATTCTCTTGTCTTATAAGTATGACCAGGACTGCGTGACAATGTGTGGTGTTGCACCGATCTACAAATGCGTAGATACTGAGTGTGTATGCTCTTATCCACCTAGTGCCGATGGACTAGCTTTTACCCCTGTGATAAAACGACCCTGATGTACATGAAATGATGAAAACAAGATTTGCGCATTCAATTCTATGTTCGATCGAAAAAACAAGAAGAAGAATATTGTGTTTTTTTTCCAAACTCAGTCATGTAATCAGTTTTATGGAATATGGACTTCAATTAGTAAAGTCGCTTTGGTTCAATTCGCAATATCATTTGTTCTTTTATTTTGAACATGTCCCGGAGTTCTCTTTTTTTCTTATCTTTTAAAAGAGATTTTATGAATTACATTTGGTAGTCTATAATATTTCTTTCATCATGAGGAGGACCTTTAAGATTACATCTCATCTATTTATTTTAAGATACGTAAATCTTTTGTGACTATAATTTTGTGAAACATTTTTGATGTCAATTTTCAAATGAAATACAGACATGGGGGGAAATAGTATATTAGTGCAGTTTGTTATGTCACTACAAGGAAAATCGATTTTAGCTATGGCAAATTCCGTAGCTAAAATGAAGATTCCGTAGCTAAATCGTGTTTAGCTACGGATTTGTTCCGTAGCTATTTCGTGGGTGCAGGTTCGTCGCTAAATTGGGCGTCGCTATTTTGTAGCTATTTTAGAGACGGATATATCCGTCTCTAATTTAGAGACAAATATGTCCGTCTCTAAATTAGAGACAGATATGTCCGTCTCTAAATTAGCTACAGATATGACCGTCTACGGATTAGCGACAGATTTTCCGTCTCTATTTAAATTCTCATTTTATTTTCGAACCATTTTAGCGACGGATATTTCCGTTGCTAAATTGATATTTTTTTTAAAAAATTAAATATATATTTAAAAATATATATTAATATATATATATATATATATATATATATATATATATATATATATATATATATATATATATATATATATATATATATATTAAAATATATATTTTTAAATATATATTAAATCAGTCCCTTGGCTTCTTTTTTTTCAAATCAATCCCTTAACTTTTATTATTTTCATATCAGTCCCTTAACTTTTATTATTATCAAATCAGTCCCCTAAATTTCTTTTATACTCAAATAGTCCTCACAAACTTCCACCACCAATGCAGAATAGGCCAAGTTTGGCCCCAACAGGAATCCTCCATGCCGGCCAAATGGCCCAGAAGCTCGGCCAAGACACCAAACCTGAGGCGGCCGCATGGAACCCAATGAGGCGTGCGCCTCAACCTCAGTAACTTGGCCCCAAGATTGACACATTGATGCGGCCGCATGAAGCATACTTCACCTCCGGTAGCACCACTTCTGATATTCCAAATAAGCACCATCCTCAGTAGAATCCACCAACAACCCAACAACATTACCCCATAAAACCACACTTTGCAGAATATTTTAAACATTTAGGTTTCCAAAATTTTGAATCACAAAATCACCAAAAAAATCAAAATCAAAATCCAACCAAACCGAAATCTGAGTTTCCAAGGCAAAATCGAAATCAAAACACCCAAATCTGGGTTTATAAATCTCAAGCAAACCCAAACGAATTCAGATCCGGGTTTTGATTTAGATCGAGAGAGAGAGAGAGAGAGAGAGAGAGAGAGAGAGAGAGAGAGAGAGAGAGAGAGTTTACAAGACACCACAACCATTGACGAATTAAACAGCCATAGCCCTCGCCGGAAATACTTTGCTTCAAATGCTCTGTTCGAATTGATAATGTCACCGGCCGAAAAATAGAGAGGGAGAGGGAGGCGTATTGTGAGTGACGGAGGGCGAAGGAAATGGAGAAAGAGAGAGAGTGACGGACGGCGAAGGTATGTGATGGCACCGGAGGGTGAACGGAGGCTGAAGGAGACGGTGAGGGAGAAGAGGGAAATGAGAGAGAGAGAGAAAACTGTGGTGGGTCTGTGACTCTGGAATTTGAAAATGAGAGAAGGAGAGAGAGAAAGGAGGAGAGAAATAGGGAGAGGGAGTAAGTGTTTTTGATTGGATTAATATGGTCCGTTTGATCGAAGGTATTGAACGGTCAGATTTTACTTTGGTCCAATCCGCGTGAAATTTTGAAATTCAATCAAACAATGCCACATCACATATTTATATTTATTTCACACTATATTATACACTAACTAAAATATTTATGTCTAATATTAAGAATAATAATATTTATTATTGATAATATTTATTAATAAATTATTAAATATATAATTGATTAATTAAATAATACTAATATTAATTATATAAACAGTAATAATATTAATATTAATTATATAAGCAGTAATAATATTAATAATAGTATTAATAATAACTAGTAATTTTTATTATTTTTTATTGAATAGGAAAAAATATTTTAGATTTTTTTTATTACTGAAATTTACAAAAAGTTATCTAAAATATTTACATGCTTTTATTTGATTTACCCAAAATTTTAGTTATATTAGTATGCATAATATCAAGAATAATAACATTATCATATAATTAGTAATAATACTTAATAATAAGACTAATAATGATGTTATTGTTAATTATTCAATTATATAATTGAATATATTAATAGTTATTATTATATAATTAATAATATATTATAATATAATTAATAATAATATTAATAATAACTAGTAATAATACATAACATCAAACATAATAATGTTATTAGTTAATAATAATATCCATTAATTTAATTATTTTAAATTTATTCATAATAATTTAATAATTTAAACTTCAAAGAAATATTAATATACCTAAGTAATAATTGATATTAATAAATTATAAAAAAATACTTATTAACAATAGCAATAATTTTATCTTTAAAGAAAATAGTAATTCGTAATAATACTTAATAATAAGACTAATAACGATGTTATTGTTAATTTTCAATTATATAATTGAATATATTAGTAATTATTTTTATATAATTAATAATAATATTTATAATATCTAGTAATAATACATAATATCAAAAATAATAATGTTATTAATTAATAATAATACCCATTAATTTAATTATTTTAAATTTATTAATAATAATTTAATAATGTATAAGGATATAGGGTTTAGGGTTTAGAGTTTAGGGTATAGGGTATAGAATTTAGGATATAGGGTATAGGATTTAGGGTTTAGGGTATATGATTTAGGGTTTAGGGGTTAGGATATAGGGTATAATGTATAAGGGTTAGGGTATAGGGTATAGGGTTTAGGGTATAGGGTTTAGGGTTTAGGATTTAGGGTATAGGGTATAGAGTTTAGGGTATAGGGTATAGGGTGTAGGGTATAGGGTATAGGATTTAGGGTTTAGGGTATAGGGTATAGGGTTTAGGGCTTAGAGTTTAGGGGTTAGGGTTTAGGATTTAGGGTTTAGGGTTTAGGGTATAGGATTTAGGGTTTAGGGTATAAGGTTTAGGGTTTAGGGGTTAGGGTTTAGGGTTTAGGGTTTGGGGTTTAGAACCCTAAACCCTAAACCCTATACCCTAAACCCTAAACCCTATACCCTAACTCTTATACATTATACCCTATACCCTAAACCCTAAACCCTAAATCCTACTCCCTCCATCCCACAACAAGTGACGCAGTTACTGTTTCGCACGGGAATTAAGGAAAAAGTGAAAAGATTGATGTGTTGTGAGTGTAGATAGTTGATTAGGAGAGAGAATGAGTGGAGAGAATAGTAAATTATAATGGTGTTGTGAGTATTAAAATAATGTAGGAGAGAGAATGAGTGGAGGGAATAGTAAAGATTTTTTGCCATTTTAGGAAGTGTGACTTATCAGTGGGACGTCCAAAATAGCAAAGTGTGTCACTTGTTGTGGGACGGAGGGAGTATACCCTAAATCCTATACTCTAAACCCTAAACCTTATACCCTAAACCCTATACCTAAACCCCTAAACCCTAAACCCTATACCCTATACCCTAATCCTTATACATTATTGACTAGAAAATAATATTTTAGCCTTTGTTAATTAGTATTTTTTTTTAGAAAAAGTTATATAAAAAAGATAGAAAAAAACTAAACAAATGAAAGCATAAAAAAGAAAAGTCAAAAGAGGGACGGACTACCATATAAGTATTTTTTATTTTTTTTTAAAAATTTTTACTGACTAGAAAATAATATTTTAGCCTATGTTAATTCGTGATTTTTTTTAGAAAAAGTTATATAAAAAAAGATAGAAAAAAACTAAACAAATGAAAGTATATAGAAGAAAAGTCAAAAGAGGGACAGACTACCCTATATGTATTTTTATTTTTTTTTAATTTTTTATTGACTAGAAAACAATATTTTAGCCTTTGTTAATTAGTGTTTTTTTTTAGACAAAGTTATATAAAAAAAGATAGAAAAAACTAAACAAATGAAAGTATATAGAAGAAAAGTCAAAAGAGGGACGGAATACCCTATATTTATATTTTAGTTTTTAAAAAAAAATTTATTGACTAGAAAACAATATTTTAGCCTTTGTTAATAAGTTGTTTTTTTAGTAAAATTTATATAAAAAAATATAGAAAAAAACTAAACAAATGAAAGTATATAGAAGAAAAGTCAAAAGAGGGACGTACTACCCTATATTTATTTTTGTTTTTTTTTTAAAAAATTTATTGACTAGAAAATAATATTTTAGCCTTTGTTAATTAGTGATTTTTTAGAAAAAGTTATATAAAAAAGATAGAAAAAAACTAAACAAATGAAAGTATATAGAAGAAAAGTCAAAAGAGAGACGGACTACACTATATTTATTTTTTATTTTTTTAAAAAAAATTTATTGACTAGAAAATAATATTTTAGCCTTTGTTAATTCGTGGTTTTTTTTTTAGAAAAAGTTATGTAAAAAAAGATAGAAAAAAACTAATTAAATGAAAGTATATAGAAGAAAAGTCAAAATAGGGACGGACTACCCTATATTTATTTTTTATTTTTTTAAAACTTTTTATTGACTAGAAAACAATATTTTATCCTTTGTTAATTAGTGGTTTTTTTAAGAAAAAGTTATATAAAAAAAGATAGAAAAAAACTAAACAAATGAAAGTATATACTCCCTCCGTCCAGTTACATACTTCACACTTTCTATTTTAGGCGTTCAATTACATACTTCACACTTTGTCTCCTACATTATTTTAATACTCACAACACCATTATAATTTACTATTCCCTCCACTCATTCTCTCTCCTATTTTACTTTTACACTCACAACATTATATCATTATTTTTTTCCTTAATCCACGCGTGAACAGTTACTGTGAAGTATTAACTTGGACGGAGGGAGTAGATGAAAAGTCAAAAGAGGGACGGACTACACTATATTTATTTTTAATTTATTTTTTTAATTTTTTATTGACTAGAAAACAATATTTTAGCCTTTGTTAATTAGTGGTTTTTTTTAGAAAAAGTTATATAAAAAAAGATAGAAAAAACTAAACAAATGAAAGTATATAGAAGAAAAGTCAAAAGAGGGACGGAATACCCTATACTCCCTCCGTCCCAGCGAAAGAGCCACTAAATTAGCCGGGCACGCAAAATAAGAAATGTGATGTAGGAAAGAGAAAAAGTTTAAATGTTGTGAGTATGAAAAATTAAATAGGAGAGAGAATGAGTGGGAGGTGATGTAAGAAAGAGAATATTGTGAGTGTAAAAGTAAAGTAGGAGAGAGAATGAGTGGAGAGAATAGTGATTTAAGGTTTCCTTTTTGGGAAAGTGGCTTTTTAAATGGGACGCCCAAAAAGGAAATAAATGGCTTTTTCGTTGGGACGGAGGGAGTATTTATTTTTTATTTTTTAAAAAATTTTTATTGACTAGAAAATAATATTTTAGCCTTTTTTAATTAGTGGTTTTTTTTAGAAAAAAGTTATATAAAAAAAGATAGAAAAAAACTAAACAAAGGAAAGTATATAGAAGAAAAGTCAAAAGAGGGACGGACTACCCTATATTTATTTTTTATTTTTTAAAAAAATTATTGACTATAAAATAATATTTTAGCCTTTGTTAATTAGTGGTTTTTTTAGAAAAAGTTTTATAAAAAAAAGATAGAAAAAAACTAAACAAATGAAAGTATATAGAAGAAAAGTCAAAAGAGGGACGGACTACCCTATATTTATTTTCTATTTTTTTTAAAAAAGTTTATTGACTAGAAAATAATATTTTAGCCTTTTTTAATTAGTTGTTTTTTTTAGAAAAAGTTATATAAAAAAAGATAGAAAAAAACTAAACAAATGAAAGTATATAGAAGAAAAGTCAAAATAGGGACGGACTACCCTATATTTATTTTTTATTTTTTTAAAAAAAATTTATTGACTAGAAAACAATATTTTAGCCTTTGTTAATTAGTGGTTTTTTTAGAAAAAGTTATATAAAAAAAGATAGAAAAAAACTAAACAAATGAAAGTATATAGATGAAAAGTCAAAAGAGGGACGGACTACCCTATATGTATTTTTTATTTATTTTTTTAATTTTTTATTGACTATAAAAAAATATTTTAGCCTTTGTTAATTAAAGGTTTTTTTAGAAAAAGTTATATAAAAAAATATAGAAAAAAACTAAACAAATGAAAATATATAGAAGAAAAGTCAAAAGAGGGACGAATACCCGATATTTATTTTTTATTTTTTTAAAAAATTTTTATTGACTAGAAAACAATATTTTAGACTTTGTTAATTAGTGGTTTTTTTTAGAAAAAGTTATATAAAAAAGATAGAAAAAAACTAAACAAATGAAAGTATATAGAAGAAAAGTCAAATGAGGGACGGACTACCCTATATTTATATTTTATTTTTTAACACAAAATTTATTGACTAGAAAATAATATTTTAGCCTTTGTTAATTAGTTGTTTTTTTTAGAAAAAGTTATATAAAAAAAGATAGAAAAAAACTAAACAAATGAAAGTATATAGAAGAAAAGTCAAAAGAGGGACGGACTACCCTATATTTATTTTATATTTTTTTAAAAAAATTTTAATGACTAGAAAATATTATTTTAGCCTTTGTTAATTAGTGGTTTTTTTTAGAAAAAGTTATATAAAAAAAGATAGAAAAAAACTAAACAAATGAAAGTATATAGAAGAAAAGTCAAAATAGGGACGGAATATCCTATATTTATTTTTTATTTTTTTAAAATTTTTTTATTGACTATAAAACAATATTTTAGCCTTTGTTAATTAGTGGTTTTTTTTTTGGAAAAGGTTATATAAAAAAAGATTGAAAAAACTAAACAAATGAAAGTATATAGAAAAAAAGTCAAAAGAGGGACGGACTACCCTATATTTATTTTTTATTTTTTTAAAAAATTTTAATGACTAGAAAATATTATTTTAGCCTTTGTTAATTAGTGGTTTTTTTTAGAAAAGTTATATAAAAAAATTTTAATGACTAGAAAATATTATTTTAGCCTTTGTTAATTAGTGGTTTTTTTTTAGAAAAGGTTATATAAAAAAAGATAGAAAAAAACTAAACAAATGAAAGTATATAGAAGAAAAGTCAAAATAGGGACGGAATACCCTATATTTATTTTTTATTTTTTTAAAATTTTTTTATTGACTATAATACAATATTTTAGCCTTTGTTAATTAGTGGTTTTTTTTGGAAAAAGTTATATAAAAAAAGATAGAAAAAACTAAACAAATGAAAGTATATAGATGAAAAGTCAAATTTAGAGACAGATACTAAATCTGTCTCTAAATTTTAGAGACAGGAGTTGAATCTGTCACTAAATTAGAGACGGATTCAAAAATCTGTCTCTAAATTAGAAACGGGTTAAAATCTGTCTCTAAAGTTTAGAGACGGAATCCGAACCCGTCTCTAATTTTTGGTTCTGTCTCTAATCTGTCGCCAAATTAGCTACAAATTTCGTCCGTCTCTAATTTTCCGTCTCTAAATCCGGTTTTCCTTGTAGTGTGTTGATGCTTTGTTTGGGGCGTGGCAAGATAAATATTTTGGTCAAGTATCTTCATTGTGTGGTGGCCACTATGGTGTTGCTCGTATTTTAGTTGGGTTTAGTTGCACCCTCTAACATTTCAGTCGGGTGGCTGTCTAGTTTTGGATCTTGCGCTGGTGCTTTTGAGTGCTTTTTTGTCATATCCATGGATGGCCCTGCTTTGTGAGTGTGGAGTTTTTGGGTATCTTCAAGTTCATGGGATTCACATGTTTTATATGGATTCTCGATTGGGTTGGCAGATGGATTTTCATCTTTACTTGTTGGCTAGGTGGAACCGTTTCTGATTTTCATAGTTTGTTTCAAGGTTATTTGCTTTGTTTCAGTGTGCTTGTAAGTCTCTGATCCTATCTGAGCTCTTAATCTGTTCTATCATTAATCTTCTAATAAAATATTTTGTTGCTGAGCAAAAAAAAAAAAAAAGACAGAGAGAGTACTCTTTTTACTATATACAATTAATATCCAGTACAACAATATTGCGTCGAATGAGGAATGATAGGGACAATTATTATCATTGTTATTCATGGATTTATAAAACTAATAATAATTATTGTTATTTTTTCTTGTAATCTTCATAGTAGACATAAGGCCACAATATATATATATCAATGATGTAGGATGGCGCGGCCTTCACACCAGCTAAGTTTTTCATCACCGAGATACGCTTCAACTCCGGCACTGGGGTTTGCAGAATGTATCAACGCATTTGTGAACGGGCAAATTGGGAGCACATTGTATGGAGCAGTCATTGTCATTTTCACAATGGCATACAGCAACATGTCGCGATTCTATGCCCATAATAAAACCTAAAAAAAAAAGAGGCATTTACAAAAAACTACTTTATAGAAAGATGGAAATGACAAAAAAAAAAAAAAAAAAAACACATAAGTTCGTAATTACAAAAAAAAAAAAAAATTGATTTTTTTTTCAGTTTTGGTCAAACAACTGATAATTTCAGTTATCACTTGTTTACAACTGATAACCGAAATTATCAGTTGTTTGAAGCATAAATTACCCTTCAAACAACTGATAATTGAAATTATCACTTGTTTGAACAACTGATAACTGAAATTATCTGTTGTTGGACCAAAACTGATTAAAAAAAAAAACAAAAGAAAAAAGATTTTTGAAAAAAAAGAAAAAAAAGTAGTTTTTTTTGTAATTTCCCATCTTACATGTTTTTTTTTTTTTTTTTTTTTGTAAATGCCATCTTTTTGAGTGATTTTTTTTTGTAATAAACCCAAAAAAAAGTCATTTTTATTTTTTATTCATCTCATGATATTTTTGGAGTCTTGACTCAAGAAATTGTTTTGATATTGCAAAGCAAGGATCTTCTCATGCTTTGTGTGTGTGTGTGTGTGTGTGCAAAAGAGAGAGAGAGAGAGAGAGAGAGAGAGAGAGAGAGATATTACATGAAATAGAGATGATCGATAGCACTGCGAAAAACACTCTTGTATGAGAGACCCCCTCCATGGTTGCTAAAAAAATTGCACTACACACATTTCCTATATCGCCTTTGATCTATTTATAGTGTTCTTGGCTGCCTTCACTATTTGATTTTATTTAAATGGGCGGCGTAAATTACTAATTCTTGTATCACAATTTTCTAGCTGAGCAGTTCTTAATCATACCTAGAGTGGAAAGCAAATAATGCATAAAATAAAACTGGAATAAATGTAAGTACTCTGCATTCTATAATATATTGTGGCGTTTTTCTTTTTGGTGTGTCCTAAAATAAGTCGTTTTTATAATCAAATAAATAGTTTTAGTGCAATTTTGTCATTATACAAATACGCAAAACAAATTCCTTAAATTGTTTGACAAGTTTACTGTACTAATTATTATCTGACTAGAGCATATGGTTGTAAAGCGCTCGATCAGGGTAACTATTTAATTCATCCAAGCTATCAATTTACTATAAAACCGGTTGTTGTAAATTGTTGGTAAGTAATTAAAGTTAAAGATGTGCCGTGTAAATTTTCTAAACTCAAGAAAGTTCTTCCGTTTGCAACTCTCTCTCTCTCTCTCTCTCTCTCTCTCTCTCTCTCTCTCTCTCTCTCTCGGGTGGTGCAACCGTGCAAACTGCTAAGTTAAGGTATTTCCATAATTTCTGAGAAACAAACAAATTTTGCCAGTTATTTTTATTTTTTTGAGCAAGATTTTGAGCAAAATTTAAAAATGACTACTAGCTAGCGTGAGGCTGCTAAAAAGACATTTTTGAATTTTAAGAATATATGCAGATAATTTGTCAAAAAAGAGTATAAAAAAAAGACAAATAAAGCAAAATACAGAAAGCTAGTACTGATTGTACACGACTACACCGTAAAGAGAGAATCAATTGCAGATATTGTTCGAACGAGTATCATAATATTGCGAAAAAAAAGGACAAAAAAATAAAAAAAAACAAAAACCTAAAGCTAGTTCTAATAACTGATCATGTTACTGCAGATTTTTTATTTTTTTTTAATCAAAATTTGAATTTTGACATAAAGAATGACAAGTTCATCAAACAAGTATCATAATAGAAACTAAACTATCACTGAAAAGTAACAGCCAGTGCCTGAAGGAACACCACCTTTGAAAGCCTTAGGGGGCGTTTGGTTCGGTGGAAAAAAAGTGAAGGAATGGAATTGTCAATGGAATTGAATTCCTTAAGGAATTGGAATGGAAAAAAACTGGTTAACCTCCTCCGTTTGGTTGGCACGGAATGGAATGAAATTGTCATTCAATTCCTTGGCAAATCATGTTTGGTTTGAAAATACAAATTATAGGAATGAAATGAAAGCATATAAAATGACCAATTTACCCTTTAAAAAAAAAAAAAAATTTGGAGGGGGTGGGGGGTAGGTAGGGGTATGCAAAATGAGTAAAAAATTTTTTTTTTCGTGGGGGTGGGGGGTAGGGGGTGGGGGTGGGGTAGTAGGCGAAAAAAAAAAAAAAAAAATTCGTGGGGGTGGGGGGGGTAGGGTGGGGGTGGGGGGTAGGGTGGGGGGTGGGGGGTGGGGGTAGGGGTGGGGGGTAGGGGGTGGGGGTAGGGTGGGGGAGGGTAGGCAGAAAATAATAAAAAAAAAATTTCCTGGGGGTGGGGGGGTGGGGGGTGCGTAGGGGCTGGGTAGGGGGTAGGGGTGGGTAGGGTTTGGGGGTATTTTGGTCAAAAAAAAATTTTTTTTTTCCATTGCCCTAAGGAATTGAACTTTCCATCACTTTTGTGAAGGAAAGTTGAATTCCTTCATTTGAAGGAATTCAACTTTCCTTCGGAATTTTTTTTTAAAAATCCTTGAACCAAACAGGGGAAAGGAATGGAAAAGAGGGAGTTTTCCATTCCTTTCCCCCACTTTCCTTCCAACCAAACGCCACCTTAGGTGGCGTTTTTTATTTTTTTAAGTGTTAGTTGTTGAATCTGATTTTATGTCTGAATTTGATTGAACTGATAAGTAGTAGCGTCTGAAATCCAGGTCCGTCCCGAAAATTATAGGGGCCCTGTACGAAATATGAAAATTGGGCCCTAATATTAAAAAAAAAAAAAACACAATAACTATAAAATATATATAAGTACTTTCATATAAAGATAAAAGTTTTATAAAATCAAGCACTAAAATTCAAAAATAATTTATTACATTGATCATAACTTAAATATTTTATTTAAAAAGTGACATTATTCGAGCGCTCTTTGAAGCAAAATCATCAATCAAATCTTCATACTCTACACTTTCTAAGAGCCAATTCTCAATCGCTATCATCGCTAATCCATTAAGTCTCTCTTGTAACATTGTAGAACGCATATAAGACTTCAACAACTTCAATTTTGAAAAGCTTCTTTCTGCAGATACAACAGTTACAGGAATAGTCAACAAAATTCTATAAGCAATATATACATTAGGAAAACAATCCATGCCTTTCAAAAACTTCAAAATATCAATAGCTCCAACTATATTTTCGGGCAAAACCTCCCTAAGCAACTTCAGTTCCACACATAATTCATTTTCATCAATATCAGATAACTCATTATGTTTAAGTGCATTTTCAAATTGAATGCAAGAATTTTTCAAACTCATATCATCTAATGACTTAAACTTGTTAGAAGTAAACAAGAAACCAAAAATACTTTCATAATTTTTAAATTGCTCAAATCTTCTATTAAGAGAACTAATTGCTTGATCAATTATGTAAAGAAAATAATTAACTCTAAATGACTCCTCGGCTGATAATGGAGCAATTGATGGTGTACTTGAATTTTCATCAAATTGTTTCTTTCTTCGAATTTCATGTCTATGAGGAATGATAGGATCAATTTTCATTTCAATTGCAATTTTTTTTTTTTGCACTATCTAAGGCATTATTGAAACCAGTTTCTCTATAGGTCTCAAAGAAAGAAATCAAGTCCTTTATTTTTTCAATAGCCACATCAATAAGCATGTCATTTGATTGCAAAAATTTACTCACAAGATTAATAGCACATAATATTTCATACCAAATAATTATTGCAATCAATAATTCAAAATCACTAAGCTCATTGGTTGCTAAAGATTTAGCTTCACTCTTTACTTTGTAATCATTATCACTATCCGCTACTTGAAGCAAAGCTTCTCGTATTTCTAACATTTGAAATCGTATAGCTTTGACACTATCAACGCGACTTTTCCAACGAGTAGATGATAATGATTTTAGAGTTAATCCTTTCACATTATCTTTTAAAATTTGCCATCTTTTCGTAGAACAAGAAAAAATTGTGTATATGCGTTGTATAATTCCAAAAAAGTCTGTAGCTTTACCACATGTATTAGCCATATCACATAATGTCAAGTTTAGACTATGACAACCACAAGGAGTATAAAAAGCTCTAGAATTTTCCTCTAGTAATTTTTTTTGTACCCCTTGATGTTTTCCTTTCATATTTGAGCCATTATCATAACCTTGTCCTCTCACATCAAGTATATCAAGATCAAGCATTTTTAATTCATTTTGTAAAACATCAAAAAGTCCTTGACCAGTTGTATCATTCACATTCAAAAATCCTAAAAAAGATTCTTCAATACTAACATGATTTGATGAGACATTCACATATCTTAATATCAAAGACATTTGCTCTTTGTGACTAACATCGGGAGTACAATCAAGTATCACTGAAAAATATGAGTGCGTCTGCTGAGAAACGCGTTTCTCCATAACTATGGAGAAACGTGTTTTTCATAGCCAGAAGCTTTACATTTGATAACCAGAAAAAAAAAACCCAAGGCCAAGACCAAAAGCTTCTGGATATCCAGAAGCTTCGCATTTGATAGCCAGGAAGCTTTGCGGTTGATATCCGAAGCTTTGTATTTGATAGCCGAAGGATATGAAATGTATATCCGAGAAAAAAACCCAAGGCCAAGACCGAAAGCTTCGGATATCCGTAAGCTTTGCATTTGATAGCCGAAGCTTTGCGGTTGATATCCGAAGCTTTGTATTTGATAGCCAAGGATGTGAAATGTATATCTAGAAACCGTTAGATGCATATCCAGGAAAGCTGGTAGGTGCATATCCGTAAATGTGTTAGGGCATATCCGTAAATTGCTATTGAAGGTTTTCGATATCCGAAACCTTCAAATGTATATCCAGAAACATTTTGAAGGTTTCTGGATATTCATTTGAAGGTTTCTGGATATCACTTTCATAGGTTTCTGGCTATCTAGCTCATTGTCGCGCGACATGTCGGGACCCGTTTCTCCATAACTTATGGAGAAACGCGTTTCTCCCTAGATTTTGTGGAAAAATATTTTGCTTGTTTAATTCTTCTAATAGTTTCAGTTTTAATTGTTGAACCAAGCAAAATAATTAACTCATTTTGAATATTGTGACCTAGATAATGAATATGAAAATCATTATTAGTGATACGTCTAACATGATCTTGGACAATTGGATCAAATTCTGCCAACATTTCAACTAAACCCAAAAAATTACCATTACTTTTTTCATAAAATCTTTCTTTAGAACCACGGAATGATAAATTATGCTTAGCAAGAAATTTAACGATCGACAAAATTCTTTGCAACACGTTCTTCCAATGATCTTTTTCTTTCTCAATTAATCTTTGTGCCGCCTTATCAATAGTTTGATTCTTTTGAAATCTTAGACGCAAATAATACCAAGTGGCCATATTGTGTACATGATTCATGCTTGTCTCATGTTCTTTAAGTCTTAATGCAACATGTCCCCAATCTGAAAAATCTAATTTTCCCTCCAAATTCAACATCCTCAAAAAACCTAGCATTTTCCGTCTCAAAAAATGTTCTAGTTTTCGGGTTATAAAATTTATATCCCCTAGATCTCTCAGTATACCCTACAAAGTAACTACTAACGGTCTTAGCATCCAGTTTGCCTTCATTAGGCGTATAAGGCCTAGCTTCTACTGGACAACCCCATACATGAAAATGATTTAGGGACAGTTTCTTATTCGTCCATAATTCATATGGAGTTTTGTCGGTAGCCTTTGAAGGAGCTCTATTGAGAATATAAGTTGCGATTTTTAATGCATCGCCCCATAATGAGTGAGGTAAAGAAGTACAAGAAATCATAATTCTTACCATATCCTTAAAGGTTCTATTATGTCTCTCCGCTACACCATTCATGCTAGGTTTGCCCGGCATGGTGTAGTGAGGGACGATCCCACACTCTTCAAGATAACGAGCAAAAGGACGCGAACATTGTTCTCCCAAACCGTCATTCCGACCGTAGTATTCACCACCATGATCGGATCTAACGTTCTTAATAGTCTTTCCAAGTTGATTTTCAACTTCTGCCTTGAAAGACTTGAAAACGTCCAATGATTGAGACTTTTCATGAAGCAAATAAATGTATCCATAACGAGAGTAATCATCTATGAACGTAATGAAATATTGTTGACCATTCCATGAAGGGGTAGTGAATGGTCCACAAATATCCGTATGAATTAGTTCTAAGACATTTGATGCTCTCAAGGATTCTTTTCCTTTGGTGTTTGTAAATTTTCCTTTAAGGCATTCAATACAAAAGTTTTTATCCGAAATATCAAGTTTATTTAAGATTCCTTCTGACACTAGCTTCTTTTGGAGATATGACCCAAATGCCTATGCCATAAGGTATACTCCCTCCTTCCCATAATAGCTTACTCATTTACTGTTGAGAACGGAAAATAAGGAATAATGTTATTAAAGTAGGAGTTGTGAGTGGGTAGGAGAGAGAATGAGTGAAGAGAATAGTAAATTTGAAAAGTGTTATGAGTATGACAAGTGGGTCTCATGAATAAAGAAGTATTAAAAAGTTTCCTTTTTAGGAAAGTGGGACTTTCAAGTGGGACGTCCAAAATAGCAAAATGGGTAAGATAATATGGGACGGAGGGAGTATGATTTTTCACTTGATAACTTTTGTTTTGGTTTCATTAACATGGTACTCGTTACAAGACTTGATGGTGTCAAGTAAATAGAGATTATCACTATACGATAAAGTACTAGTACCAACAAATTTGAAATTGAAATAAATATCACATTTATTATTACCAAATGAACATGAATAACCTTCCCTGTCCAAAACTGTGATTGAAATCAAATTCCGCCTAAAGGACAATACAATGAATGTATTATTTAATACAAAATAATAACCAGTACTTAGTAATAACCTAAAGGTCCCTATACATATTACTTCAACGGGATTCCCTGCTCCTATATAGATGTATTTCTCATCTTCGCTAGGGCTTCGATAATTCAGGCAACCCTGCATAGACACACTTATGTGAGTTGTTGCACTAGAATCCAACCACCATGTATATGTAGGAATTGAAACCAAATTTGCCTCAATACAAACAAGGCCAAATGACATACCTTTCTTAACACGCCAAGCATGATAATTAGGGTAGTCGTTCTTCATGTGAGCAGGGTCCTTTCAAAAGAAGCACTTCTTAACCTTTTGATCATTGGATGATACCTTATGCCTCTTATTTGCAACCGCAATATCCTTCCCTTTTCTCCTAGTCCCACGAGAAGAGGTAGATGCTAAGGGAGCACTTTTCGGTTTGATTTGTTTCATCCTATCCTCCTCTTGTGTCACATATGAAATAAGTTTATTAATATTCCACATGTCCTTTTGACAATTATAGGTCACTTCAAAGTGACCAAATTGAGGAGGAAGAGAGATCAAAACTAAGTGCACGAGTAAATCTTCTGAAATCTCTAACTTAAGTATCATGAAATAATATTTAATCAAGAACATGAGCAGGCTCTGATATCAATTGTTGGAACATTTCTATTCCATTATGAACAATTCGTACTCAAGTCTTGACTAAGTAAGAGAAAAGAGAAAGGGGGCGAAAGCATTATACCTGACGAATCCATTTATGCCTTGATGTTGAAGACAAGAAGAAGAAGAATTAAAAAGGGAGAGTATTTCTTCTAATTGATAATGCCTTCACACTTTGTCTCAGATTATGGAGAGAGAGTATATCAATATTGTGTGTCTCCTTAGCCTGATGGAAAGCCTCTATATATAGGAAACCAAGGGGCATTTCATTTAGGGATCACACCCTTTTATTATTAAGCAGCAAAAGCTTACCTTTTGTCCATCATAAATAGGTAATATTTTCTTCGAGAATTTTACACATTGATTAATTTTCTATACTTTATACGACATTATATTTATGATTTAAACATGTACGTCTACACGTTTACGTACATTTACTAAGTATACATTTGGCAATCCATGTTCTAACATATTTTTCTTCTAATTAATAGACTGGGTCCACTTATGGAATTCACGACGAGATTCTCAATTGTCGGGTCATATGCCCACATATATAGCAATGACTTGCCAAAGTTAGTCTCATGTCTCTAATGTCGATATCTCCAAAAGAGAAAAAATTGAGTGTCAATAATGATATCACCAAAATAGAAGAAATAAATACTCACCCGTCCTAAAACACATTTGATTATTGGTCATTGTGACTGAATCTTGACTAAAAAATTATAAAAATTTAATGCATAAAATAAAAAAAATTTATTACTGATATTCATTTTGAATACTAATTGCTTTAAATTTGCTCAAAATTTGATCAAGTTGACAAACAAAAATATGAATATTTTTCTTCGAATTATTAGACTGAATCCACTTATGGAATTCACGACGAGATTCTCAATTGTCGGGTCCTATGCCCACATATATAACAATGACTTGCCAAAGTTAGTCTCATGTAATGCCGATATCTCCAAAATAGAAAAAATTGAGTGCGTCCATAATGATATCACCAAAATAGAAGAAATAAATACTCACCCGTCCTAAAACACATTTGATTATTAGTCATTGTGATTGAATCTTGACAAAAAAATTATAAAAATTTAATGCATAAAATAATAAAATTTATTAATGATATTCATTTTGAATACTAATTGCTTTAAATTTGCTCAAAATTTGATCAAGTTGACAAACAAAAATATGAATATTTTTCTTCAAATTTTTAGACTGGGTCCACTTATGGAATTCACAACGAGATTCTCAATTGTCGGGTCCTATGCCCACATATATAGCAATGACTTGCCAAAGTTAGTCTCATGTCTCTAATGCCGATATCTCCAAAATAGAAAAAAAATTGAGTGTGTCCATAATGATATCTCCTAAATAGAAGATATAAATACTCACCCGTCCTGAAACACATTTGATTATTGGTCATTGTGACTGAATCTTGACTAAAAAATTATAAAAATTTAATGCATAAAATAATTAAATTTATTAATGATATTCATTTTGAATACTTATTGCTTTAAATTTGCTCAAAATTTGATCAAGTTGACAAACGAAAATAAATGTGAGTCTATATTTACGGAACAGAAAAGAAATAAAATAAATCATGAATGGATTTTGACACTCCCTTTCTCCAAAATGATCATTTTGTTTGACAATTAATATAAACATAATAAGAAATTATTATTGACGATAATTTATTTTGGATATAGTTTTAATGGAATATAAAGCTCCATCTTGGACACTAATTTATTGCAAAAGATTTCTATAATACCAATTCAAGCATTCATGCCTTATATAGAGCTTCAATCTTGAAAGTAGCTATCAAAACATCCAAAACAACACCCTAAAATAAAAACTTCAGAAAATGCAGAAGGCTTCTCTCAAGATCACTTTCATGGTCATTTTGTTGGTTGCCATCTCCGGTAATCTCTCTCTCCCTCAAACATTTTTCTCGAACAAGTGCATTGATCCATTACTTTCTATTTTTCCGACCAAAAATTTATCCGTTATGAAAAAAATAGTTGTACACTTGTACTTAAAAATGAGTTATATATATATGAAGTATATATTTACTGAATGCTGGTAGGGTTTCTAAATCAAAAATTTCTTGTAGGGTTTCTAGTTGGAACTGAAGGAAGACATGTACAAAGCTTCTATTGCAATGATGATACGGACTGCAAATGGATATGTCCTCCTGGTACCCAGTCTTTCAAGTGTGTAGTCCAAGCCGGAGCCCGAAGAACATGCAAGTGTGATGGCTCGTATAAAAACATATCTGTTGAAGACATATATCAAGAAGTTCGTGGCTAAGCGGATTGAAAGTTGGATTGAAATTAATTCCATCATAGTATTATTATTATTAATATAATCTGTTGTTGCTGAAAAGAAAAAGTGAGAGAGAATTGAACTACTTACAATCAAAGTTATTTTGTTCTCTATATTATAATTATAATTACAATTATAATCTGCAGTTGGTTTTTGAATTTTGTTATTGTTCCTCATTGTCTGTCCCAATTTTTAGCCGTGGCGTTTAATTAACTTTGATGGTGAAACGGAAGCTTTGACGAGTAGGTCTGCTGAGAAACGCGTTTCTCCATAACTATGGAGAAACGCGTTTTTAATAGCCAGAAGCTATACGTTTGATAACCAAAAGAAAATTTCTGGATATCAGTCTCAAAGGGTTCTGGATATCCAGAAGCTTTGGAACGGATATCCAGAAGCCTTTGGGCGGATATCCAGAAAAAATAGATTTGAAGCCAAATCCAAGGTCAAGACCAGAAATTGCTTATTGAAGGTTTCTGGATATCCAGAAACCTTCAAATGTATATCCGTGAAACCATCAATGAATATCCGTAAACATTTTGAAAGTTTCTGGATATCATTTTGAAGGTTTCTGGATATCACTTTCATAAGCTTCTGGATATCCTTTCAAAGGGTTCTGGATATCCAGAACCTTTGAGACTGATATCCAGAAGTAATCATGGGACAAGGTCATGGCCAATACAAAAAGTTTCTGGATATCCTTTCAAAAGGTTCTGGATACCCATAACTCGTTTCTCCATAACTTATGGAGAAACGCATTTCTTCCTAAATTTTACGAGCTTTGACAATGACATCAGCAATACTCAGAAGAAAGATCGCAGCTTTCTCCATTTTGCATAAAAAAAATTAATCTACCACCATGGTCGATTCCCAAAGTGATAATGAAAAATCATTGCACTGGTTATAAGGTATAACCTCTATGTTCTACTTCACTTAAGTTCAGTTGATACCAATTTTCATTTTGATTAATCCCAATTCACTTTATATTATCCAAAATGAAAAAAAAAATTATATTCTCACAACACCAATTAAATTACTATTCTCATACTCATTTTCTCTCCTATTTTAATTTTCCTACTCACAACACCTCCTTCTGCTAATTCTCTCTCATAATTTTTCTTAATTATCATGCCAAAAAATTTAATGTCAAAGTAAGTGAAGTGAAATATATCAAAAGATTTTATTTTTCATCTCCAAATGGGAAACTTAAATTTCCCTTTAAGATTTAGAGATTTTGTTAAGGGGAATGATTGTAAGTGTTTTGTAAATACAATTTTGGTGGAAATGTTTTGTAATGAAAGTGTGTAATAGTAATTAAGGTTGTACAAAAAATCCGAGGAATCGGACCGGACCAGTAGAATCGGACTGGATCAGTAAAAACCGGATCGAAAATATAGTATTGGTCCAGTCCTGGTTCCAAATTTTTATGGAACCGATTATTTGGTCCGGTCCTGATTTTGAAAAAAATATACGCGGTCCTGGACCGGAACCGGACCGAATATATATATATATATATATATATATATATATATATTAACTTTTTTACCTTATGCAGGAGACCTTGAAGCTAATAGGGGTGGGCCATTTTTCATTTCAGAGTTCTCCGATTACTGAAATTATACTCCTCAGAATTTAGATATACAATTGCAGAAGCTAAATAGAAAATTCCATTACCATGGTGTGTACCTGCTCGTATCTAACTTTGAAGGACGGAATAGAAGGTAAATTTTCAAATTTGACCAGTTGATCCCAATACGATTCAACTAAATACTTGAGTAATGGCTTCAACTATATATTACTTTTGAATATGCTTGCTTGTAGATTTTGTTATTGTAAAAGATTATATTATATTGTAATTTGTAGAATTGGTGGAACCGACCGAACCGACCGATGGGACCGGTCCTATAATGTATTGGTCCGATCCCCGTCCTAAATTTTTAGAGAACCGAAGTATTTGATCCGGTCCTGATTTTCTAAAATTTTGACAAAAACCGGACCAACCCGGACCGTGAACACCCCTAATAGTAATGGGTTTTTTACCAATAAGCAATAAGCTCATGAAACATAGTGAAATTTATCAATAAAATAAAACTGGAATCGATTCAGGGATCTTAAAAGCTTTGGCTATTAGATCGTGACTCAAAAATGTATAACAAACTTTCACGATTTCCGGCCGCCTCATCTTTGTCCTCTTTATCAGGGTCACACCTCAATCTACTTCACCTTCTCTCTGCAAACCCTATCCATCGTTGACACGACCCAAATTTGATTCCAATTAGTAGACAACAATGATTTGCGATTATTCATGGAAAGTGGATCTACAAATTTTACTGGATGGACAAGTTAATTTCTTCAAATTTTTAGCTTCTTCCTTCATTATTGTAGTGATTTCGTTCTGATGCGCCACGAAAAAATGTGTTGCACAGGAACTGACCGGGGTAACAACGGTGTCCGATCCGGATAAATACGCTCCTCGAGGTCCTATTTAATGTGGGACCTACAAGATAATATACCATTAGGGTGGGGTTTTTTCCCCCAAAAAACCCTCCGGCGTGAGAATCATCAATCCAGAACATAACATTTCATATATAACATATAATGTAACTTTCTAGAGAGAGAGAGATAGAGAGAGAGAGAGGAAAGAGAAGGCTCCATAAAACATTGAACATACCTCTAAATTGAAATGGGGGAGTATATATACACGGTCAACCAAGTCAACATCATTATCCTTATCACTTGCCATGTGTCACGCAGCTTATTCGATCGAGGGAAATCTCTCCCGAGATTACATTTGGATAAGGCCAAGACCCTTAAACTTGTCGAGGCACGGATCTCTCCCGGAGATATCAGCATGCTGCTGAGAGAACCAAGATGCAACATGCGACATCCGACATGCGGGAACCGACATCCCACATGCGGGAACCAACCTCAGACATCCGACATTCGACATGCGGGAACCGACATCCCACATGCGGGAACCAACCTCAGACATGAGACATCCGACATCCGGGAACCGACATCCCACATGCGGGAACCAACCTCAGGCATGCGACATCCGACATTCGACATGCGGGAACCGACATCCCACATGCGGGAACCAACCTCAGACATGCGACATCCGACATGCGGGAACCGATATCCCACATGCGGGAACCAACCTCACACATGTGACATCCAACATCCGACATGCGGGAACCAACATCCTGGCCATGTGGGAACCAACCTCAGACATGCGACATCCAACATCCGACATGCGGGAACCAACGTCCCACATGCGGGAACCAACACCCGACATGCGGGAACCAACGTCCTACATGCGGGAACCAATGTCCCACACGCGGAAACCAACATCCGACATGCGGGAACCAATGTCCCACATGCGGGAACCAACGTCCCACATGCGGGAACCAACATTCGACATGCAGGAACCAATGTCCCACATGCGGGAACCAACACTCGACATACGGGAACCAACATCCCACATGCGGGAACCGAGACATTGGCGAGAACCAGGACCAAATCCATAACTATAAACATAACTTTGGCTAGAATCATAGTCATAAACATACAACATGCAGCATATAGCATATAACACATAGTACGCGGCATATATCTCATAACATATAATATGCGACATATATCACAACACATATAATATGGGGAAACCAAGCCATTCGCTACAACCCAGAACCCAACCCTTGCCGGGGTACTAGAACCACCATGTGACACCCTCATAAAATAGGGGCCCACATAGACCATATTCAAAACTTGGGCCGAGTAAACATTTAACGGGAATAATATTTTGCTATGGCAGCATCAGAAGCCCCCGACTCCTTAGCTCGATTATTCATGATCGAGCTGAGGAGTAAAATAATATATATAACAAAATATTGCTTATCACATCGAGTCAACTTCCCTGGATAAAATTGTTAACACTCTATGAATGAATTAGAGTGGTTAAACAACACCAAAACATAATGGATTCAACATAAATTAAAGCAAAACATGCTATCATGAAATCATACTTAATCAAGAACATGAGCAGGCTCTGATATCAATTGTTGGAACATTTCTATTCCATTATGAACAATTCTTACTCAAGTCTTGACTAAGTAAGAGAAAAGGGAAAGGGGCGAAATGTGAGGACCCCGACTCGGAACCTACACGTGTCCCGAGCTGGAGCGTCCTCAAACTAACCCAAATATCCAAACACTTTTAAAACTTTGATTTAAATTTCAAACATAAACATCATTAACATGACCATTTCAAAATAACTCCACTCCTCTCCACCTTGGAGGAGGAGTTGACCAACTTTGAAAGTATTACACTGTTTTAGTTACAAAAGACATTGGTAATAATGTAGAAATTAAAGTTTATAATTACAACCTCCATGAAGGAACTATACCAAAATATACTTTCTACGCCAACCTATACGTACCCCGACAATACCCAAAAGCTCACTTCCAAACTCCTTTCCGCCCTTACTTGGCCGGTCCGCCTGTCTCGGGATCTAAAAACATTAAAGGGAGAGGGGTGAGAATAAATCTCAGCAAGCTATTATGAATGCAGCAATATGCCAAATAAAATGCAACACATAACAAGTTGCATATAACACATTGAAAAAGATGTAAACACCTTCCATTACCTTGGTTTACCTTTTTCCGTCTGAACAATAGTCGTACAACATTGGGTATAATACTCCAATCTTAGGTGAGCTGCTTAAGCAATACTCACATCTTATAAGACCCATTTTTCAGAGAACCAAATAAGATAGTAGCAACTCTGTAAGGCTTTTGGCTCAATACAGATGCTATAACCCCAACCTGTGGCCACAGGAGGGGACGGTCACAGATATAACCTAATCCGATCACATTAGGTCACACTTCCATAATTGATCGTATTATGTTATACCCCCAACATCAGCTGATTAACAAATTATCAAGCACATAATAGTTACTTGAAATATAATCCACAAAGGGAATAAACAATATAGCCACATGGTAAAATATACTCATGTCCAATCAATATCATATTGCAACAATTAATGAATACACTAAGCATAA
Organism: Adenophora triphylla var. japonica; assembly: GCA_022495995.1. Taxonomy (NCBI): domain Eukaryota; kingdom Viridiplantae; phylum Streptophyta; class Magnoliopsida; order Asterales; family Campanulaceae; genus Adenophora; species Adenophora triphylla. Next base: position 150,296 of record JAFEMH010003596.1, read on the forward strand.
CACCATCAATGAATGTATAATCAAGTAAGGTAACAAGGTATCATTAACCCACCCTACGAAGTCAATATACAACGATACAAGGCCTCTATGAAGGTTCAAGCTCAATTTACCAAGTGGGAGTCACAATTTATAAGTGGTCAAACAAGCTTACTAAATAAATTCTGGTTCAGCTTTAAAGTTGAGTTCTGGGGTCTTGGGCGACCGCCCATGCCACTTGGACGACCGCCCAAGTGGGTTTTCAAAGGGAAGGCAAGTTGCTGCCACGATGGGCGACCGCTCACACCTCTTGGGCGACCGCACAAGAGGGTTTTCAAGGTAGGGAATGTTGCTGGCCTCATGGGCGGCCGCATAAGCCCCCATGGGCGACCGCCCAAGGCAAATTCCAGCAAATCCAGATTTCTAACCTTTTCTACTTAGCTTCATTTCCTTTTCTTTTTATCTACCCTAATTTCAAGAACACCAAAAGAATTTCCTAGCTTTACAAAGTTCATCATAAATCATGTAAACCCAAAATAATGTAACCCTAGATTATTTATCACTAAATCTTCCACCCATTTCATTTCCTCTAAATCATCTTCCATGAACATTAACTTCATTCTATTTCATTACTAATCATTCAACTCCTATAAGGTTTCCAAAGCATGAACAACCATCAATATAACAAGAACAACATTAAAGAGTTTATGAACATTTATAAGAAGGGAAATCATAACAACTCACCTTGGGTTTTTAGAATGAAAGGATGATCTTCTAAGCTTGATAGATTCTCCTAGTTGTCCCAACTCAAAAGCACTCTTGGATTTGAAAATGGATGAGAAATGGACTTGCTAGAGATCTTGGAAGTGAGGCTTTCAATGGAGGTTTTCCATGGAAAATGGTAAGAGAGAAATGAGGAGAAGAATGATGGAGGAGGTTAGAGAGAGTATGGGGAGAGTAAGGTGGATGTTTACTAAAGGGGCAAAGTTGAGGGAATTAGGGGGAAGGGGCATGGCCCCCCACACTTACTAAGGCTTTCCCATTTTTAAGTTAAACCCTTTATCCCAATTATTTATTTTATCCATTTTAACCTCCTCTTACTCTTTATCTATTTTCTATTTTTTTATATTTTTCCTTAGAACATAATTTTATTTCCCTATCATTTTATCCTAATATAAGAAATCAAGTATATAAAAATGAACACATAATATTAACAATAATATTAAAAGCATACAATATGATGCTAAAATAGGTGCCTAGGTTTAGGAATTAGTTACACTCACTCCCCCTTAAAGAAAATTCGCACCGAATTTTAAAAAGACTTACTTGGATTTTCAAACAACCAGGGGTATTTCGCTCTCATCTCCGACTCTAGCTCCCACGTTGCTTCCTCAAAGGTATGATTCTTCCAAAGGACCTTCACTATAGGGATACTCTTAGTTCTCAACTCCTTAACTTGGAATTCTAAGACTCTTAACGGTTCTTCAACATAAGACATATTCGCTTGAACATCATCGGGGGGAGAACTCAAGATGTGGGAAGGATCATGAAAATACTTCCTCAACATAGAAACGTGGAAAACATCATGGAGCAAAGAAAAAGAGGGAGGTAATGCCAACCGGTAAGCCAAATCCCCAATCTTCTCTAGAATTTCAAACGGACCAACGAACCTCGGAGCCAATTTACCCTTATTACCAAACCTTTTGATTCCCGTCCTCGGAGAGACCTTCAAGAACACAAAGTCACCAACCTGAAAAGATAAATCCCGTCTTCTATTGTCGGCGTAGCTTTTCTGTCTACTCTGAGCCGTCTTCAATCTATCCCGAATCACCTTGATTTTCTCCGTAGAATCTCTAACCAAATCCGGGCCCCAAAGTCTCGCTTCACCAACCTCGTCCCAACACATCGGAGATCGACACTTCCTACCATACAACGCCTCATACGGAGCCATCTCAATGCTAGACTGATAACTGTTATTGTAAGCAAACTCCACTAACGGTAAATGATCTTCCCACGACAATTGGAAATCCATCACACAAGCCCGTAACATATCCTCAAGTATCTGAATAGTTCTCTCGGACTGACCGTCGGTTTGAGGATGAAATGCCGTACTAAAACACAATTTAGAACCCAAGGCTTCATGCAATGCTCTCCAAAACCTAGAAGTAAATCTCGGATCTCTATCGGAAACAATACTAACCGGAACCCCGTGAAGTCTCACAATTTCCTTCATATATAACTGAGCTAACTTCTCTAACGAAAACTTGGTTGACACCGGAAGAAAATGAGCCGACTTTGTCAATCTATCCACAATAACCCAAATAGCATCCATCTTCTTCGCGGTAAGAGGCAAACCCGAAACAAAATCCATCGAGATCCCTTCCCATTTCCACTCCGGAATATCCAATGGTTGAAGTAGTCCCGCCGGTCTCTGATGTTCGACCTTGATTTGTTGACAAGTCAAACACTTAGAAACATAATCCGCAATTTCCCTCTTCATTCCATTCCACCAATACCCACGCTTCAAGTCTTGATACATTTTGGTACTACCCGGATGAATCGCAAACTTGGACTTATGGCCATCCTCTAAGACACGCCTCTTGATTTTCGATGATGAAGGAACGCAAATTCTCCCTTGAAAGGTTAAAATCCCATCTCTATTCAACGCAAATTCCCCGGCTTTCCCATCTTGCACTTGATCTAAAATTTTCTTCAACTCCGTATCACCTTGTTGAGCTTCCTTCAAATCTCCATACAATGTAGGAATGGCTCGAACATTCGCAATGATTACTTCACTCTTCAATTCTCGGGAACTCAAAGCTGTCACATAAGCCTTCCGGCTAATCGCATCCGCCACCACATTGGCCTTCCCCGGATGATAAGAAATCACACAATCAAAATCCTTCAAAAACTCTAACCATCTTCTTTGCCGGTTGTTCAACTCCTTTAGGGTAAACAAATATTTCAAACTCTTATGGTCGGTGAATATCTCAAATTTCGCCCCATAAAGGTAATGTTTCCACTTATGCAACGCAAACACAATCACCGTCAATTCCATATCATGAGTAGGATAATTCTGTTCCGCCGGTGATAACTTCCTAGAGGCATACGCAATAACTTTCCCATTTTGCATTAAAACACATCCCAAACCCGCCTTCGAGGCATCACTATAGATCACAAAATTCTCACACCCATCCGAAAGGGTAAGAACAGGAGCCGTCGTCAACCTCTTCTTCAACTCATTAAAACTTGCTTTACACTTATAATCCCATACAAACGATACATCCTTCCGAGTCAACCTAGTCAATGGAGTCGCAATCCGAGAAAAACCCTCTATAAACCTTCGGTAATACCCCGCCAAACCAAGAAAACTACGAACCTCAGTCACAGTCGAAGGTTGCTTCCAATTAACCACGGCTTCAATTTTCGAAGGATCCACAGAAATCCCCGAACTCGACACAACATGCCCCAAGAAAGAAACCTGCTCAAGCCAAAACTCACACTTGTTGAACTTGGCGTACAACTGCTTCTCACGAAGAACTGACAAGACAATCCTCAAATGATTTTCATGCTCCTCTCGGGACTTAGAATACACGAGGATGTCATCTATGAATACCACCACAAATCTATCCAGATAAGGTTTGAAGACACGGTTCATCATATCCATAAACACGAGTTTGGAGCATTAGTCAACCCGAACGGCATCACAACAAACTCATAGTGACCATATCTAGTTCGGAAAGCTGTTTTGGCAATATCATCCGGCCTAATCTTCAACTGATGGTATCTGCTTCTCAAATCAAGTTTTGAGTAAATAACGAAACCTTGAAGTTGGTCAAATAAATCATCTATATGCGGAAGAGGATACTTATTCTTTATAGTGGCTTGGTTCAACAAACGATAATCTATACATAATCGTAAGGTACCATCCTTCTTCCTAACAAATAGAACCGGTGCTCCCCAAGGAGACACACTTGGGCGTATAAAACCCCGGTCTAGCGATTCTTGCAATTGGACCTTCAACTCTTTTAACTCGGCCGGAGCCATTCTATAGGGTGCTTTAGAGATAGGGGCGGTACCGGGCACTAAGTCAATACAAAACTCTACCTCACGATCCGGAGGCATAGAGTACTCACTAGAAAACACGTCGCTAAACTCATTCACAACCGGGACATGAGCTAACTCGGGAGACTTCTTATTGGAATCTACCACATAAGCCAAGTAACCCGCACACCCCTTAGATAACATCTTTCTAGCCTTTAAAGCAGAAATAACATGTAAACTGAACATAGATTTGTCCGCATCAAATATAAAAGTAGGCACATCAGGCATAGCAAATGAGACTCGCTTTCTACGACAGTCTACCATAGCATGACACTGACTCAACCAATCCATCCCAAGGATCACATCAAAGTCACGGATTGGTAACTCGACCAAATCCACCGGCAATACATGCCTACATATAGTCACATCACAACCACGATATATCAAAGAAGATGCAAGGCACTCTCCCATAGGAGTAGAGACCTCCAACACATAAGGCATAGATTCAGGCAATTTATGCAATGAAAATGCAAAATGAGATGCCACAAATGAATGGGAAGACCCGGGATCTATAAGAATGCGGGCCTTAACCCCCGAGACAGGGACTATACCTCTAATAATGGCATTGGGATCGACCTCTCCTCGACCCAAGGCAAACACTCGACCTTGCACTCTATCTTTGGGTTTCCCGTCAACATCTCTCTTCACACCACTACCTTGTCCCCCTTGACCACTACCAGAAGCTTGCTTATTTTGCCACTTGGGAAAATTCCTCCGGAAATGCCTGTCGCCCCACACTCTAAACATCGGTCTTGCTTGCTCCAACACTTGTCCTCCGAATGCCCTGGCTTCTTGCAATATCCACACAATGCCCCAAACTGACCCGGAGTCGAACAATTTGTCGGAGTCGTCACATTTCCTCCTCGGTTTGCTCCCGGAGTGAATGTCCTTGGCTGCCCTCTATTCTGCCCCGAACCTTGACCTTGGAATCTATTTCTGTTTCCGCCTTCAGATTTACCACGGTGCTCCTCGATATCATTCTCAATCCGGTACGCCATATTCACAGCCGCTTGGAAGTTGGCGAAGTCATGAGTCAATAGCTGCTTCCGGAACTCCACCCTTAAGCCTTTCACGAACATGTAGACACGCCTCTCTTCATCCGGTACCAAATGGGGACAATATCGGGCTAACTCCGTAAACTTGGTTGAATACTGTGCTATAGACATCGTCCCTTGCTCCAATTTCAGAAACTCAACCTCCTTCTTATCTCTAGTCACCATCGGAACGAAATGATCCCGGAACTTACGTGTGAAATTCTCCCAAGTCTGCGGTGTCAAATCCCGATCCCAACCATCCTTCACTACCTGCCACCAGTGCTTCGCGGGTCCTTCCAACTTGAAAACGGCACATCTCACCTTTTCTGCATCCGAACTCTCCATTGCCAAGAAAATCTTATTCATCGCTTCAAGCCATCTCTCCGCCTTCACCGGATCCGGATCTCCGTTGAAGCTAGGAGGAGACATCTTCACAAACTTCTCTAGGCCATGATGCCCTTGCCTACCTTCGGGTTGTTGTTGTCCCCTACCTTGATTCTGATTTGCCATATTCTGAAGAAACACTCGGAACATATCCATCATTTCGGCATTCGGATTACCAACATTACCCAAAGCCCGATCCTGATCTCCATCATTACCCGCCATTATTACAAACTCCTGCATTAAACACTCGACGTCAGTTATCACACACTCTCACTCAGCTAGACTCTACCCGAGAACTCTAACCGAGCTCTGATACCAACTGTGAGGACCCCGACCCGGAACCTACACGTGTCCCGAGCTGGAGCGTCCTCAAACTAACCCAAATATCCAAACACTTTTAAAACTTTGATTTAAATTTCAAACATAAACATCATTAACATGACCATTTCAAAATAACTCCACTCCTCTCCACCTTGGAGGAGGAGTTGACCAACTTTGAAAGTATTACACTGTTTTAGTTACAAAAGACATCGGTAATAACGTAGAAATTAAAGATTATAATTACAACCTCCATGAAGGAACTATACCAAAATATACTTTCTACGCCAACCTATACGTACCCCGACAATACCCAAAAGCTCACTTCCAAACTCCTTTCCGCCCTTACTTGGCCGGTCCGCCTGTCTCGGGATCTAAAAACATTAAAGGGAGAGGGGTGAGAATAAATCTCAGCAAGCTATTATGAATGCAGCAATATGCCAAATAAAATGCAACACATAACAAGTTGCATATAACACATTGGAAAAGCTGTAAACACCTTCCATTACCTTGGTTTACCTTTTCCCGTCTGAACAATAGTCGTACAACATTGGGTATAATACTCCAATCTTAGGTGAGCTGCTTAAGCAATACTCACATCTTATAAGACCCGTTTTTCAGGGAACCAAATAAGATAGTAGCAACTTTGTAAGGCTTTTGGCTCAATACAGATGCTCTGACCCCAGCCCGTGGCCACGAGGAGGGGACGGTCACGAATATAACATAATCCGATCACATTAGGTCACACTTCCATAATTGATCGTATTATGTTATACCCCCAACATCAGCTGATTAACAAATTATCAAGCACATAATAGTTACTTGAAATATAATCCACAAAGGGAATAAACAATATAGCCACATGGTAAATATACTCATGTCCAATCAATATCATATTGCAACAATTAATGAATACACTAAGCATAACACCATCAATGAATGTATAATCAAGTAAGGTAACAAGGTATCATTAACCCACCCTACGAAGTCAATATACAACGATACAAGGCCTCTATGAAGGTTCAAGCTCAATTTACCAAGTGGGAGTCACAATTTATAAATGGTCAAACAAGCTTACTAAACAAATTCTGGTTCAGCTTTAAAGTTGAGTTCTGGGGTCTTGGGCGACCGCCCAAGTGGGTTTTCAAAGGGAAGGCAAGTTGCTGCCACGATGGGCGACCGCTCACACCTCTTGGGCGACCACACAAGAGGGTTTTCAAGGTGGGGAATGTTGCTGGCCTCATGGGCGGCCGCATAAGCCCCCATGGGCGACCGCCCAAGGCAAATTCCAGCAAATCCAGATTTCTAACCTTTTCTACTTAGCTTCATTTCCTTTTCTTTTTGTCTACCCTAATTTCAAGAACACCAAAAGAATTTCCTAGCTTTACAAAGTTCATCATAAATCATGTAAACCCAAAATAATGTAACCCTAGATTATTTATCACTAAATCTTCCACCCATTTCATTTCCTGTATATCATCTTCCATGAACATTAACTTCATTCTATTTCATTACTAATCATTCAACTCCTATAAGGTTTCCAAAGCATGAACAACCATCAATATAACAAGAACAACATTAAAGAGTTTATGAACATTTATAAGAAGGGAAATCATAACAACTCACTTTGGGTTTTTAGAATGAAAGGATGATCTTCTAAGCTTGATAGATTCTCCTAGTTGTCCCAACTCAAAAGCACTCTTGGATTTGAAAATGGATGAGAAATGGACTTGCTAGAGATCTTGGAAGTGAGGCTTTCAATGGAGGTTTTCCATGGAAAATGGTAAGAGAGAAATGAGGAGAAGAATGATGGAGGAGGTTAGAGAGAGTATGGGGAGAGTAAGGTGGATGTTGACTAAAGGGGCAAAGTTGAGGGAATTAGGGGGAAGGGGCATGGCCCCCCACACTTACTAAGGCTTTCCCATTTTTAAGTTAAACCCTTTATCCCAATTATATATTTTACCCATTTTAACCTCCTCTTAATCTTTATCTATTTTCTATTTTTTATATTTTTTCTTAGAACATAATTTTATTTCCCTATCATTTTATCCTAATATAAGAAATCAAGTATATAAAAATGAACACATATTATTAACAATAATATTAAAAGCACACAATATGATGCTAAAATAGGTGCCTAGGTTTAGGGTCGTTACACGAAAGCATTATACCTGACGAATCCATTTATGCCTTGATGTTGAAGACAAGAAGAAGAAGAATTAAGGCGGGAGAGTATTTCTTATAAATGATAATGCCTTCACACTTTGTCTCGGATTATGGAGAGAGAGTATATCAATATTGTGTGTCTCCTTAGGCTGATGGAAAGCCTCTGTATATAGGAAACCAAGGGACATTTCATTTAGGGACCACACCCTTTTATTATTAAGCAGCAAAAGCTTACCTTTTGTCCATCATAAATAGGTAATATTTGCTTCGGAAATTCTACACATTGATTAATTTTCTATACTTTATACGACATTATATTTATGATTTAAACGTGTACGTCTACACGTTTACGTACATTTAATAAGTATACACATTTGGCAATCCATGTTCTAACATATTTTTCTTCGAATTATTAGACTGGGTCCACTTATGGAATTCACGACGAGATTCTCAATTGTCGGGTCCTATGCCCTAGGGGTGTAAACGGTTCGGTTTAGCTCGGTTTGGGGAAATTTTAGAGCTAAACCGCTAGTATCGGTTTGGAGAAATTCCAAACCGAGCTAAACCACAAAAAAATTCAAACCGAGCTAAGCTAAACCGCCAAGGTTCGGTTTAGCTCGGTCTAAACCGCGGTTTAAATGCATGTATTCAATAGCACAGCAGTGGAAAATTAAAATGTGAGCAATTTCATGTTAGAAAAAGGTTTTGCTTGAATAAACTAAAAACACCTTTTGAAGTTACTTCAGTTTATGAGTCAAACATTACTTTACAGGGTTACACATGATTCATAACAATTCTTGCTGAAATAAACTCTCAGATAATGATTGAGCCTCTTCTAATCTTTCTAGATTTTATAATAAAGTACACATACTATAGAAGAACGTTCAAAAGTCCTTATAGTTAAGTTTGTCACTTATATTACGTACCATTTTCTGTCCATGGTATCACGCATCTGGAGCACTGAGCCATATCAAATGCTCTGGATGGGTACGGAAGATTTATAGATCCAAGAACACCAATAATAGCAGGAACACCTCGCTCCGAAGCAAACTGCACTTGTGCCACATGATTGTCCCTTGGTGCGAATGACATAGCCAACACATTTCTCTTCATCAAGTAAGCACCCCAACTGGCAACCTATATTGATATGGGAGTAATCAGTATCATGATGGAAAGATTAGGGAAGGGAAGCGTATTTCATGACTAAATTGTGAATGATCAAACAAGCTACTTCATATGAATAAATATCTAAGATGCAAAGTTACATCAGTATATATTGTATGTCAATTAATCATGGCATTCATAGTAAATAGAAAGATTTTCCCCTACGAGTGACCTTAAATATTTATCACAGCTCGGTTTTATAGCTCGGTTCCATAGCTCGATTTCATAGCTCGGTTTGGTGGTTCGGTTCCATAGCTCGGTTTGGCGGTTCGGTTTAGCTCGATTCGGCTTGGCACCCTCAAACCGCAAGCTAAACCGAACCATGTGGTTTGTAATTTTTATAAACCGAGCTAAACCACTTAAATAAAAAAACCGAGCTAAACCCCACGGTTTACCTCGGTTCGGTCTCAAACCGCGGTTTGAGCTAAACCACTTACACCCCTACTATGCCCACATATATAGCAATGACTTGCCAAAGTTAGTCTCATGTCTCTAATGTCGATATCTCCAAAATAGAAAAAATTGAGTGTCGATAATGATATCACCAAAATAGAAGAAATAAATACTCACCCGTCCTAAAACACATTTGATTATTGGTAATTGTGACTGAATCTTGACTAAAAAATTATAAAAATTTAATGCATAAAATAATAAAATTTATTACTTATTTTCATTTTGAATAGTAATTGCTTTAAATTTACTCAAAATTTGATCAAGTTGACAAACAAAAATATGAATATTTTTCTTCGAATTATTAGACTGAATCCACTTATGGAATTCATGACGAGATTCTCAATTGTCGGGTCCTATGCCCACATATATAACAATGACTTGCCAAAGTTAGTCTCATGTAATGCCGATATCTCCAAAATAGAAAAAATTGAGTGCGTCGATAATGATATCACCAAAATAGAAGAAATAAATACTCACCCGTCCTAAAACACATTTGATTATTAGTCATTGTGATTGAATCTTGACAAAAAAATTATAAAAATTTAATGCATAAAATAATAAAATTTATTAATGATATTCATTTTGAATACTAATTGCTTTAAATTTGCTCAAAATTTGATCAAGTTGACAAACAAAAATATGAATATTTTTCTTCAAATTTTTAGACTGGGTCCACTTATGGAATTCACAACGAGATTCTCAATTGTCGGGTCCTATGCCCACATATATAGCAATGACTTGCCAAAGTTAGTCTCATGTCTCTAATGCCGATATCTCCAAAATAGAAAAAAAAAAATTGAGTGTGTCCATAATGATATCTCCTAAATAGAAGATATAAATACTCACCCGTCCTGAAACACATTTGATTATTGGTCATTGTGACTGAATCTTGACTAAAAAATTATAAAAATTTAATGCATAAAATAATTAAATTTATTAATGATATTCATTTTGAATACTTATTGCTTTAAATTTGCTCAAAATTTGATCAAGTTGACAAACGAAAATAAATGTGAGTCTATATTTACGGAACAGAAAAGAAATAAAATAAATCATGAATGGATTTTGACACTCCCTTTCTCCAAAATGATCATTTTGTTTGACAATTAATATAAACATAATAAGAAATTATTATTGACGATAATTTATTTTGGATATAGTTTTAATGGAATATAAAGCTCCATCTTGGACACTAATTTATTGCAAAAGATTTCTATAATACCAATTCAAGCATTCATGCCTTATATAGAGCTTCAATCTTGAAAGTAGCTATCAAAACATCCAAAACAACACCCTAAAATAAAAACTTCAGAAAATGCAGAAGGCTTCTCTCAAGATCACTTTCATGGTCATTTTGTTGGTTGCCATCTCCGGTAATCTCTCTCTCCCTCAAACATTTTTCTCGAACAAGTGCATTGATCCATTACTTTCTATTTTTTCCGACCAAAAATTTATCCGTTATGAAAAAAATAGTTGTACACTTGTACTTAAAAATGAGTTATATATATATGAAGTATATATTTACTGAATGCTGGTAGGGTTTCTAAATCAAAAATTTCTTGTAGGGTTTCTAGTTGGAACTGAAGGAAGACATGTACAAAGCTTCTATTGCAATGATGATACGGACTGCAAATGGATATGTCCTCCTGGTACCCAGTCTTTCAAGTGTGTAGTCCAAGCCGGAGCCCGAAGAACATGCAAGTGTGATGGCTCGTATAAAAACATATCTGTTGAAGACATATATCAAGAAGTTCGTGGCTAAGCGGATTGAAAGTTGGATTGAAATTAATTCCATCATAGTATTATTATTATTAATATAATCTGTTGTTGCTGAAAAGAAAAAGTGAGAGAGAATTGAACTACTTACAATCAAAGTTATTTTGTTCTCTATATTATAATTATAATTACAATTATAATCTGCAGTTGGTTTTTGAATTTTGTTATTGTTCCTCATTGTCTGTCCCAATTTTTAGCCGTGGCGTTTAATTAACTTTGATGGTGAAACGGAAGCTTTGACGAGTAGGTTCTGGCGAGAAACGCGTTTCTCCATAACTATGGAGAAACGCGTTTTTAATAGCCAAGCTATACGTTTGATAACCAAAAGAAAATTTACGGATATCGGTCTCAAAGGGTTACGGATATCCAGGAAGCTTTGGAACGGATATCCGAAGCCTTTGGGCGGATATCCGGAAAAATAGATTTGAAGCCAAATCGAGGTCAAGACCAGAAATTGCTTATTGAAGGTTTACGGATATCCGAGAAACCTTCAAATGTATATCCGAAACCATCAATGAATATCCGAAACATTTTGAAAGTTTACGGATATCATTTTGAAGGTTTACGGATATCACTTTCATAAACTTCGGATATCCTTTCAAAGGGTTGGATATCGAGAACCTTTGAGGCGATATCCGTAAGTAATCATGGGACAAGGTCATGGCCAATACAAAAAGTTTACGGATATCCTTTCAAAAGGTTACGGATACCCATAACTCAAGTTTCTCCGTACCTTATGGAGAAACGCATTTCTTCCTAAATTTTACGAGCTTTGACAATGACATCAGCAATACTCAGAAGAAAGATCGCAGCTTTCTCCATTTTGCATAAAAAAAATTAATCTACCACCATGGTCGATTCCCAAAGTGATAATGAAAAATCATTGCACTGGTTATAAGGTATAACCTCTATGTTCTACTTCACTTAAGTTCAGTTGATACCAATTTTCATTTTGATTAATCCCAATTCACTTTATATTATCCAAAATGAAAAAAAAAATTATATTCTCACAACACCAATTAAATTACTATTCTCATACTCATTTTCTCTCCTATTTTAATTTTCCTACTCACAACACCTCCTTCGTAATTCTCTCTCATAATTTTTCTTAATTATCATGCCAAAAAATTTAATGTCAAAGTAAGTGAAGTGAAATATATCAAAAGATTTTATTTTTCATCTCCAAATGGGAAACTTAAATTTCCCTTTAAGATTTAGAGATTTTGTTAAGGGGAATGATTGTAAGTGTTTTGTAAATACAATTTTGGTGGAAATGTTTTGTAATGAAAGTGTGTAATAGTAATTAAGGTTGTACAAAAAATCCGAGGAATCGGACCGGACCAGTAGAATCGGACTGGATCAGTAAAAACCGGATCGAAAATATAGTATTGGTCCGATCCTGGTTCCAAATTTTTATGGAACCGATTATTTGGTCCGGTCTGATTTTGAAAAAATATACGCGGTCCCTGACCAGACCGGACCGAATATATATATATATATATATATATATATATATATATATTAACTTTTTTACCTTATGCAGGAGACCTTGAAGCTAATAGGGGTGGGCCATTTTTCATTTCAGAGTTCTCCGATTACTGAAATTATACTCCTCAGAATTTAGATATACAATTGCAGAAGCTAAATAGAAAATTTCATTACCATGGTGTGTACCTGCTCGTATCTAACTTTGAAGGACGGAATAGAAGGTAAATTTTCAAATTTGACCAGTTGATCCCAATACGATTCAACTAAATACTTGAGTAATGGCTTCAACTATATATTAATTTTGAATATGCTTGCTTGTAGATTTTGTTATTGTAAAAGATTATATTATATTGTAATTTGTAGAATTGGTGGAACCGGACCGGAACCGGACCGATGGGACCGGTCCTATAATGTATTGGTCCAGTCCTGGTCCTAAATTTTTAGAGAACCGAAGTATTTGATCCGGTCCTGATTTTCTAAAATTTTGACAAAAACCGGACCAACCCGGACCGTGAACACCCCTAATAGTAATGGGTTTTTTACCAATAAGCAATAAGCTCATGAAACATAGTGAAATTTATCAATAAAATAAAACTGGAATCGATTCAGGGATCTTAAAAGCTTTGGCTATTAGATCGTGACTCAAAAATGTATAACAAACTTTCACGATTTCCGGCCGCCTCATCTTTGTCCTCTTTATCAGGGTCACACCTCAATCTACTTCACCTTCTCTCTGCAAACCCTATCCATCGTTGACACGACCCAAATTTGATTCCAATTAGTAGACAACAATGATTTGCGATTATTCATGGAAAGTGGATCTACAAATTTTACTGGATGGACAAGTTAATTTCTTCAAATTTTTAGCTTCTTCCTTCATTATTGTAGTGATTTCGTTCTGATGCGCCACGAAAAAATGTGTTGCACAGGAACTGACCGGGGTAACAACGGTGTCCGATCCGGATAAATACGCTCCTCGAGGTCCTATTTAATGTGGGACCTACAAGATAATATACCATTAGGGTGGGGTTTTTTCCCCCAAAAAACCCTCCGGCGTGAGAATCATCAATCCAGAACATAACATTTCATATATAACATATAATGTAACTTTCTAGAGAGAGAGAGAGATAGAGAGAGAGAGAGGAAAGAGAAGGCTCCATAAAACATTGAACATACCTCTAAATTGAAATGGGGGAGTATATATACACGGTCAACCAAGTCAACATCATTATCCTTATCACTTGCCATGTGTCACGCAGTTATTGGATTGGAGGGAAATCTCTCCTGAGATTACATTTGGATAAGGCCAAGACCCCTAAACTTGTCGAGGCACGGATCTCTCCCGGAGACATTAGCATGCTGCTGAGAGAACCAAGATGCAACATGCGACATCCGACATGCGGGAACCGACATCCCACATGCGGGAACCAACCTCCGACATCCGACATTCGACATGCGGGAACCGACATCCCACATGCGGGAACCAACCTCAGACATGAGACATCCGACATCCGGGAACCGACATCCCACATGCGGGAACCAACCTCAGGCATGCGACATCCGACATTCGACATGCGGGAACCGACATCCCACATGCGGGAACCAACCTCAGACATGCGACATCCGACATGCGGGAACCGATATCCCACATGCGGGAACCAACCTCACACATGTGACATCCAACATCCGACATGCGGGAACCAACATCCCACATGTGGGAACCAACCTCAGACATGCGACATCCAACATCCGACATGCGGGAACCAACGTCCCACATGCGGGAACCAACACCCGACATGCGGGAACCAACGTCCTACATGCGGGAACCAATGTCCCACACGCGGAAACCAACATCCGACATGCGGGAACCAATGTCCCACATGCGGGAACCAACGTCCCACATGCGGGAACCAACATTCGACATGCAGGAACCAACGTCCCACATGCGGGAACCAACACTCGACATACGGGAACCAACATCCCACATGCGGGAACCGAGACATTGGCGAGAACCAGGACCAAATCCATAACTATAAACATAACTTTGGCTAGAATCATAGTCATAAACATACAACATGCAGCATATAGCATATAACACATAGTACGCGGCATATATCTCATAACATATAATATGCGACATATATCACAACACATATAATATGGGGAAACCAAGCCATTCGCTACAACCCAGAACCCAACCCTTGCCGGGGTACTAGAACCACCATGTGACACCCTCATAAAATAGGGGCCCACATAGACCATATTCAAAACTTGGGCCGAGTAAACATTTAACGGGAATAATATTTTGCTATGGCAGCATCAGAAGCCCCCGACTCCTTAGCTCGATTATTCATGATCGAGCTGAGGAGTAAAATAATATATATAACAAAATATTGCTTATCACATCGAGTCAACTTCCCTGGTACAAAACATAGGTCCGCTCCTCGATCTTTCCAACACTTTCATTATTGACTTTCCATTTCATTTTGCATCCTTGCGACATCAACATTCTTAGATTTACCGATTTCCTTGCTCTCGACATTCTGGTGACTTCCTGATCAATTTCAAAGTTTATCTATGCGTTTTCACTTTATTGATACCAATTTCTTTTTAGCAATCTAGCTCATCACTACAACTGTCGGCGACATGCTTTGCTTAACTTGCGATTTCGGACTAGGTTTTGGACTATTGGATTCTACGAAGGCAACTATGGTTTCGCACGACTTCATAACTTTCCTTAATGCTCACACCTTTCGCTCTTCTAGCAATAATTAAAATACTCCCCCTACTAAAACTTTTAGTGCTCTTGAAAACAATTTTTACATTCTAATTTAGTTATGTAGTAAAACAATTTACTTTTCTATCTTTTAAATTCGCTTTTCGAACTTTGGTTGTCGCGGTTTGCGACCTAACTTTTAGTGCTCTTGGTCATTTGAATGTCACGGTGCGACTTCAACTCTATGCTTTATCTCTCTCCGAATGTCATTACTCTGCTTACTGTAATTTGCTTTAAATTCTACCTTTAATATGTCGCCATTTTTGCTTCGATAGTTTATCGAAGACTCATTTTACATAACTTATCTATATACATACTACTCCCTTCAAAAGAGTGAGGCTTGTTTTTAGACAGCCTCACTCCCTAACTATGCCTCTTGCCCTTCATCTTTTACTCAGCTTCGGAGCGACTTACTATTTCTTGTCCATCTGTGCCTGGCACCATTAAGCCAGGTCTTTCTCGAACCAACTCTAAAACCAAAATACATCCAGGCCACAACCTCACTTGGGCTAAACCTCGCAACCAAACTCACTTGGCCTAAAACTCGCGGCTAAACCTCACTTAGCCCAAACCAAAACTCACGGCCAAACCCATTTGGCCCAAACCAAAACTCGCGGCCAAACCCCCTTGGCCCAAACCAAAACTCGCGGCCAAAACCAAACTGATCAAAGCCTAAAATCGCGTCAATCACAAACGCGCTAACTAAAACGCGACAATCACAAACGCGCTAACTAAAACGCAACAATCAACAAACGCGCTAACCAAAACGCGACAATCACAAACGCGCTAACTAAAACGCAACAATCAACAAACGCGCTAACCAAAACGCGACAATCATAAACGCGCTAACTAAAACGCGGACTCTCTGTGCCTGGCCTCTCCCAGGACTTCTCTGAGCCTTGTCCTTTTGTCGAGTCTGCCAGCGCAGATCCCGTTGCGCCTGGCCTTTTGCCAGGACTTTTCTGAGCATGGCACCTCGCCAAAATTTCATTTTTCAAAAACTTTTCAAACTGTGGCATCTCGCCAAATCTTAACCTTTCAAAAACTTTTTAACTGTGGCGTCTCGCCAAACTTTAACTTTTCAAAAACTTTTCAAAACTGTAACATCTCGCCAAACTTTAACTTTTTAAAACTTCTCAAAATGTGGCGTCTCGCCAAACTTTTCACTTTTCGAAAACTTTTCAAACCGTGGCATGTCGCCAAATCTTAACCTTTCAAAAACTTTTCAAAACTGTAACATCTCGCCAAACTTTAACTTTTCAAAACTTCTCAAAATGTGGCGTCTCGCCAAACTTTTCACTTTTTGAAAACTTTTCAAATCGTGGTGTCTCGCCTCAATGTCCCCAGGTCGCAAGGTTTGGCGCCTGAGACCAATATCCCCAGGTCGCCGCCCCTGATCTCGCCCGTAAAAAAGCCGGGACTTTCTAGACGCCTGGAACCACTATCTCCAGGTCGCCGCGCCTGGAACCACTATCTCCAGGTCGCAAGGTTTGGCGCCTGGAACTACTATCTCCGTGTCGCCGCCGATCTCGCCCCCGTAAAAGGACGGGACTTTCTAGACGCCTGGAACCACTATCTCCAGGTCGCCGCGCCTGGAACCACTATCTCCAGGTCGCAAGGTTTGGCGCCTGGAACCACTATCTCTAGGTCGCCGCCCCTGATCTCGCCCGTAAAAAAGCCAGGACTTTCTAGACACTTGGAACCACTATCTCCAGGTCGCCGCGCCTGGAACCACTATCTCCAGGTCGCAAGGTTTGGTGCCTGGAACCACTATCTCCAGGTCGCCGCCCCTGATCTCGCCCATAAAAAAGCCGGGACTTTCTAGACGCCTGGAACCACTATCTCCAGGTCGCAAGGTTTGGCGCCTGGAACCACTATCTCCAGGTCGCCGCCCCTGATCTTGCCCGTAAAAAAGCCGGGACTTTCTAGACATCTGGAACCACTATCTCCAGGTCACCGCGCCTGGAACCACTCTCCTGGTCGCAAGGTTTGGCGCCTGGAACCACTATCTCCAGGATGCCGCCCCTGATCTCGCCCGTAAAAAAGCCGAGACTTTCTAGACGCCTGAGACCAATATCCCCAGGTCGCCGCGCCTGGAACCACTATCTCCAGGTCGCAAGGTTTGGCGCCTGGAACCACTATCTCCAGGATGCCGCCCCTTCTTCAAGCTTTCGCAATCCATCTTCAAGCTTTAGCGGCAACTTTCTTTATCAACTTTCTTTATCAACTTCTTTATCAACTTCTTTATCAACTACTTTATCAATTTCTTTATCAACTTTAGGGCAGCTTTAATCGGCAACTCAACTTTGTCGCAGCTTTAGCGGCAACTCAACTTTTCATCACACAAGCAGTTCGGGATGCAAGCCCATCATAATCAGCAACTCGAGCTTTACCATCCGGCCAAGTTACTTAGCCGACTTTGTCACACTTGACAGAGTCCCTACAAAAGACATGAGGTAGTCATTTGCAAATCAAGTAAACATTTTCTTTGTATTTGACACAATAAGCAAATATTACGCAACTTTTATATAAACGAGAGAGATAATAAAACACAAATATCTTTCGCATTTTACTGAGTTCATTATCATTTCAAACATATTATCGCGACTGCCATTTTTCACTATTCATCATTTCAAGATCCCAAAATGTGGCTGGTCAACGTACCCCAATACCATGATACTTTGATTTCCATTTGCGATATTAGCACCACTTTTCATAATTCTGACATAACCTTGCACATAAGCGCAGAGCATAATACCCACATATTTTACTTTATGAAATATCATTTTTCTTGCGTCATACTTCTTTTACATTTAATTCGATCGAGATCCACATTTCGCTAATTTAACGACTTTCACAATTAAACAACCAAGTCAGGTTACTGTCTAAAAATTGGCATGAAACCTGCTACCAAAAGATAATACTAATACATATGCATTCATTTTTATCCATTAGCAACAAGGGTTTCATATCATATTACACATTCTGGGGGCATATTTAAATATCCTTATGTGAATCTTGCACATGATCATTACGTTATTGATCTTACATCTTCATATTTATAAAGCACACTCCACATTAGCGGCCGAGCATATCTCTCATCATAACAACAACATTTTGTAACATAATATCACATAATCAATTTAGTAAATGAATCATAGACTCCATATATTCCAGTTATATTAAATTTGTCTCATTCATACTAAAATCACAATTACTTTCTTTCAAAATAATAGCATTTTCACGCATATACCCTTACCTATGTTTCATCAATTTCTAAAAGGTCGCAACATTTAAATATTTCTCATGTCCGCATTTTGACTCATAGGTTCAATTAACCAATATCTTTCTACGAGAATTTATTTTCGCAACCCCATTCTAAACGATGGTCGCTAATTCAAATAACTCATATCCCCAAAATTAAATAAAGCCCCATACCATCTCACTAGAATTTCATATACGAGTCATTTTTAACATACTTTCACTTTTCGTCCGAGGGATTTATCGTAAAATCAATCCATTTTATCACGTAAACATAGTAAACAAAGAACATGTTTGACTTTGCTACGTAACAGAGTTTCTAAGCATACCAGCGTGTTTTCACATAATGGGTCCATATATAAATAATCTAGCATAAATATAAAAGATGGGAAGAAATGACCTGACTGATATTAACGATATTCTGTTGAGAACTCAACGGAAGCTTTAACGAGCGTCCGCTGACATAGCTTTCCAAGATAACGAAACTAACAAACCAACACCAAGACTGTCCCACGCTTGTCCTTCCCATCAATAAAATTTGTGGGTGAAAATCAACTTTTGACTTTCTCAATCCACCTTTCCTGTATCAAATTCTTAGCCCAAGAAAAATAACAATACCATTTTTTCTACTTTTCATTTTATCAAAGTAAAGGCTACAATGAAAAAGGAAGAATTGACCTGACTTATTTGGCCGGCAATCATTGTCTCCGGCGGCTTCCCTCTTCCCGAACCAAACTCACGGCCCAAAAGATAACAAATACTCCCAAGAAGGCATGCAATTCGCTATTTCTTAACCAAGAACACATCATTTAAAAACATAAGGGTGATATTGGCAAACTATCTTGAATATAGAATTAAACATAAATTTTCATCTGTCGCCATGCACTTCTTTCTATTCTTTTCATATGAAATTGCCATTTATCAAAATATTATTTCAAAATACACACCATTTCACGGAGCCTGTTCCCACTAGATTGTAACCATTCATATTCAAGTTTCTATATCCCATTATCTCTTGTTAGGAGCAGGAAATAGGCAAGTAACGCATTAAGCCGATTTATTCTATCAAGTTAGCGTAGTAAATAGAGAGCATTTTTGACTTTACTATGCATCAAAATTTCTAATCATATATTCAATTACACACTATTTTCCTCGTGTTTTACTTTATTTTTCATCTAATAACTCTTAGTAATTGACCACAAGATTTAATATCACTTAAAGTAATATCAAGTTAAAGCCCCCTACTTAACATGATAAACGTATTTCAAAACATATTCATATCTTTATTAAAAGCGCATTTGTATGTACTTGTATTAATTTACTAAGCATGTAATGTTACGCATTTACTCATAATAAATGACAAAGATGGAAAGAAGCGACCTGATGGAGATTTGCTGTGATTCTGACGAAACCCGTCAAAAATTTAACGGACTTCTTAACGGCTGACCCTTAATATAACCTCCAATTTAATGAAGCTAATGCCCCAAAAGAAAAACCCACGCCTGTCCTCTCCATATATTTGTGGCTGAGAATCATTTTGCTTTTCCCAACCCATCTCTCCAAAACTCTCAGCCAAGCAAAAACAGGAATGCCACTTAAACAATATTTATTCCACTTTCTTTTTCTTTTTCAATTTCTAGTACCATTCTCAAGTCAACCCAAGGAAATCCAGGGCTCCACTTCATCAACTTCCGTTTGAATCCCATTGTTCCCGGCGACTTCAAGCCGCACCGCCCATGGCGACATCACGTTTCGTTCCCGGAGACCTCCATACTTCGCCGTACTCTGGCGGTTACCTCCGTTTCTCGCTGATCCTCCAATGGATCCAAACCTTGCTTTCATTCTAATTGTTTCTCTTTCGACTTCTACCACTCGCCGGCGACATCAACTAAGTACCAGCGGTTTCCCTTTTCTCAGCGGCAAATTTCACTTGGTCGACGGCGACCCCGCTGAACCTAGCTTCCGCCTTCAACTCAACTGGTGGCTGCGGGATCCGGAGCTACTGCTACTGCAGGCGACAATCACAGTTATTGCCACTTTCGGCAACAATCAACGGCGATTTCTCAGGTCGCAACAACTCATGGCGACAATCAACCCTCCGTCGGCGGCCTCTCCCAAACGGCGGCTTCAAGGTACCTTGATTTCTCTTCAAGTGACATTGAACTTTGCAATATCCGCTTTCAATTTACGATTTTACTCAGTTGATTTTGCCCTTTGTTTCTCGTTGATCCCTCAATGCATCCATACTACTCTTCTTTCGACTTCCATTTTCCCGGCGACTTTAACTAATCCGGCGACATCCAACTAGTGTGGCTGCTGGGATGAACCGCCTCTACGAGCTGACACATGCAGGATAATGTGGCTAGCTAATTGACACGCGTTGGACACGACTATTCTCCCGTCGACACGTCTCTCCGACCACTGTTCATCACTGTTCACTACTGTTACTTTCTCTCTCTAACTTTCCGACGAACGAACCCGTCTTCTCCGGCGACGGTCGCTTTATCAGATCTGCCCTTTTTCCTCCTTTCTAGATTGTTTGCTCAGGTTATTCATCCATAAACCTGCTGTAGTAAACTCCTCTTCTTCTCTGTCCCTTTCTTCCGGTTCAAGATCTGTCCCCATTTGTGAAGCTTCCAGCTTCAATCACAGCTCTTTGCTCAGAAAATAAAATGTTGATTTCCAAAATTCCGGCTAACTCCGGCGAACTCCGTTGACACCCCCAACTGTTGTAATCTAACTTGATACCCTTGGCTCCTCTAATCCGGCACGACTCGTCGGAAAATGTCAGGTCCCGGCAAGGAACCATCTGATGCGCCACGAAAAAATGTGTTGCACAGGAACTGACCGGGGTAACAACGGCGTCCGATCCGGATAAACACGTTCCTCGAGGTCCTATTTAATGTGGGACCTACAAGATAAAACAGCGTTAGGGTGGGGGGGCGGGGGTTTTCCCCCAAAAAACCCTCTGGTGTGAGAATCATCAATCCAGAACATAATATTTATATATAACATATAATGCAACTTTCTAGAGAGAGAGAGAGAGGAGAGAGAAGGCTCCATAAAACATTGAACATACCTCTAAATTGAAATGGGGTAGTATATATACACGGTCAACCAAGTCAACATCATTATCTTTATCACTTGCCACGTGTCACACCGTCATTGGAGGGAAATCTCTCCTAAGATTACATTTGGGTAAGGCCAAGACCCCTAAACTTGTCAAGGCACGGATCTCTCCCGAAGACATCAGCATGCTGCTGAGAGAACCAAGATGCGACATGTGACATCCGACATGCGGGAATAAACATCCCACATACGGGAACCAACCTTCGACATCCGACATCCGACATGCGGGAACCGACATCCCACATGCGGGAACAAACCTCAGACATGCGACATCCGACATCCGACATGCGGGAACCGACATCCCACATGCGGGAACCAACCTCAGACATGCGACATCCGACATCCGACATCCGACATGCGGGAACCAACATCCCACATGCAGGAACCAACCTCAGACATGCGACATCCGACATGCGGGAACCGACATCCCACATGCGGGAACCAACCTCAGACATGCGACATCCAACATCCGACATGCGGGAACCGACATCCCACATGCGGGAACCAACCTCAGACATGCGACATCCAACATCCGACATGCGGGAACCAATGTCCCACATGCGGGAACCAACACCCGACATGCGGGAACCAACTTCCCACACGCGGGAACCAACATCCGACATGCGGGAACCAACGTCCCACATGCGGGAACCAACACCCGATATGCGGGAACCAACATCCCACATGCGGGAACCAACATCCGACATGCGGGAACCAACGTCCCACACGCGGGAACCAACATCCTATATGCGGTAACCAACGTCCCACATGCGGGAACCAACACCCGACATACGGGAACCAACGTCCCACATGCGAGAACCAACGTCCCACACGCGGGAACCAACATCCGACATGCGGGAACCAACGTCCCACATGCGGGAACCAACACCCGACATACGGGAACCAACGTCCCACATGCGGGAACCAATGTCCCACACGCGGGAACCAACATCCGACAAGCGGGAACCAACTTCCCACATGCGGGAACCAAAACCCGACATCCGGGAACCAACGTCCCACATGCGGGAACCGAGAAATTGGCGAGAACCAGGACCAGAGCCATAACTATAAACATAACTTTGGCTAGAATCATAGTCATAAACATACAACATGCAACTTATAGCATATAACACATAGTACGCGACATATATCTCATAACATATAATATGCGACATATATCACAACACATATAATATGGGGAAACCAAGCCATTGGCTACAACCCAGAACCCAACCCTTGTCGGGGTACTAGAACCACCATGCAACACCCTCATAAAATAGGGGCCCACATAGACCATATTCAAAACTTGGGCCGAGTAAACATTTAACGGGAATAATATTTTTCTATGGCAGCATCACGTTCCCTTCAAACTCATTGCGACAAGAATTAGCTTTAAAAGATTGAAATTCATTTATCTGTTATATGAATCACTAAGCAGTGGCGGAGCCAGAAACTTAAGGAAGGGGGGGCAAAAAAATTTGGAGCAAAGGAAAGATGAATCAAGGTTCGGGGGCAGTGCCCCCGAATTTTTTTTTGTTTGTTTACTATTTTTCTCCTATACAATACAACTTTAGATATAGTTAAGTACCTACTTTAATGTCGACAATAATAAATTAATTGATCTCTCATACAACACAGTACCAAAAGGTTCATCATCTATAAATCTTACCTACTAAAAGAAAATCATAAATATAAATACTTTACTTCCACATATATTACTCCGTCTCCCTAAAAGTTACTCTTTACCTCATTGGTGTCTCGTTAAAAATTACACTTTTTAAAATGAAAATTACACTTTCTAAATAGAACTTTTTTAATACTTCTTTATTCAATAAAATTCATAAATTTAATCCTCGAGTCCAAAACTAAAGTGTAATTATAGATGAAATGGAAAGAGTATGAAACATGAAACACGGTTGTTAAAAAAAAAGTCTAGGAGGAGGGGCAACTGCCCCTTCTTGCCCTTATGTAGCTCCGCCTGTGTCACTAAGGATGGATCATGCTTGACAACAATAATTGATTTCTCAGTTTTGTAAATGATATGTTTAAATAAATGTTACATCTGTTGTAAAAATTGAGAAATTTTCTTAGTTGTATACAATCCATTGTGAACATTAAGTTGTGAATAATTGAGAGATAAATTTCTCAGACAATTAATTGTGAATAATTACTTGTGTACAATTGAGAAATAATTGTTTTGACATGTGAAATCGCGCAGCTGCGAAATCAAATTATCTATCAAAGGTTATGTGATGGATGTGGTTTTACCCATCCAAAAGATATATTTTCTAGCTTATTTGATGCTCGAAACCTTGGGAATTTAATGTATTTTGTAGTGTTTTGAAAGTACAGGGGTTGAAGTGAAACAATGTTGAAAACGGAGGATATAAGCCTACTTTGGAAGTTTTTGGATCAAATTGCAATTCTGGAAAATATGGGACAAAACTGACATTTGGAAGTTCAAGGGCCAAATTGTAAATATTGGAAATTCAGGGACTAAACTGGAAATATGGAAATTTTGGACGAATTTGATTTATAAAAATTCATGGGTCAAAGTGAAAAATAAAATCTCAAAGAGCGAGGTGCAAAAGAATTTTCTATAGTGATAAAAGGGCGACTGCAAAATTGCGAGACGGACCGAATACTAATTGTTACAAACTAGGCCACTGCTTGGTATAACTGATTCTGAAACTTCTGTCACCGAGACAGAGGTAACTTTGAGTGACTTAGAAACTTCTTTCATCGAGGGAGAAAAACTTGAATTTGATATGGCTTTGCAAGCACCCACTATGGATGCCTTTTCCAGGCCGCGGGTGGACACGTCTATGTCATGCATTGTGTTGACTGATGCAACAAAAAGTTATGAGATAAAAGGCCATCTGTTTAACATGATCCCTCAATTTCATGGCCTCCCCTCTGAAGATTCTTTGAATTTTTTGAGGGAATATATGATGATTGTGTCAAGTTTTCCGTTAAGAGAAGGTGTGACTGATGAGCACCTAAGATTGAAATGTTTTCCCTTTGCTTTGAGAGATAATGCTAAGATGTGGCTTATGTTACTCCCGCCTAGGAGCATTACAACTTGGGATGAGTTACATGATATATTCCTGAGAAAGTATTTCCCACATGCCACGTTAGCCACTTTTAGACAGAAAATTATAGGGTTCACACAGGACTCTTTTGAGGCATTTCATGAAGCATGGGACAGATTTAAGATGCTTTTGGTGCAGTGTCCCCACCATAATTTCTCTTTACCATTATTGCATCAGACTTTTTATGGGGGGTTGACACAAGCCGATCAGGCTATGGTGGACAACGCAGCCGGAGGCTCTTTGGGAGCCAAAACTGCAGATGAGACCCAAGCTTTGTTTGAGAGGCTAGCATCTAATTCTCAACAAAAGGGGTCAAGGGGTAAAACAAATAATGTGAATGGAATAGGGTTGAGTGATGAGATCATAAAACAATTTGCACTTCTAAATCAAAGATTTGATAAATTGGCCATGAGTAGTACTTCTAATTCTGCATCTAATGTGTCATCTGTTGGTAATTTGGTGCATGATGGTTGTGTAACTTATGGTTCTAACACTCATTCTTTTGAAGTTTTCCCCACCACTAGTCCCCATTTATATGATCATAAGCAGGTGTTGGCGATGCAGTCATGTATGCAAAGGTTCCCACCAATCAACAATCAGTACGGGAATGCATACAATCTAGGAGAGCAAGCAGGGCCGAGACATCCCAACCTGTCATGGGGTGGAAATCAACCGAATAAAACTCTCCATCCCCAACCACCACAGGGGCCCTTTGAGAGGAACAGAGAGCCTTGGGAAGAGCCCATGATGCAGTTAAAGATGGAACAACAACAAGCCTTCAGAAATCATGAGGCTGCCATGCAGAAGATACAGACCCAAATTGGACAGTTGGTGGAAGTGGTACAAAGCCAAAGACAAGAAAATTTTCAAAACCCACCAGAGCAAGCCAAGTCTATTGTGACTATTTTGGATGAAAGCGATGAGATTGAGGAGGTATTTCTATCTTCTCTCTGTGATGTTGATAGTGATAATTATGCTTGTGAGGAAGAGAAAAGTTTGGGGGTAATTCATGATGTCTTTTCTGCTAGTAATTGTGAATCCCCTTGTCTTGATGTTGAAAAAACCATACCCTCTGGTGGTGTGGATGTGTTGAATAAAGAAAAAGAAAGAAAAGACCCCGGATGTTTTACTATTCCGATTACTTTAGGGGGTCAAAATTTTAATGGTTTAATGGATCTAGGAGCTAGTGTCAACGTAATGCCATACCATATTTTCAGGAATTTGGGATTACAAAATTTGCAACCTCCCACAAGGAATTTGCAATTGGCTGATCAGTCGGTTAAACGACTAATAGGAGTTTTAGAGGGTGTGTTGGTTAAAGTAGATAAATTTGTAATTCCAGTTGAGTTTATGGTGGTAAGTATGGAAAATCATGACGGTGATGAATTTGGGGCTCCCATATTACTTGGGAGACCTTTTCTGTTTGACACCAAATCAGTGATAGATGTGCCACATGGTAATATTGCATTGACTGTGATGGGGGAGGAGATTAGGTTCTCCATGTTTGAAAATTGTAAAGAACCTCCACCTAAGAAGGAATTTGTAGGGTACATTATGGATTTTGAGATTAAGAATTATTGTGTGGATGACGGTGAGAAAATTAGGGATAATGTGGACGTTTGTCACATGGCTAGAAACATTAAGGTCGATCAACACTCGAGGAGTGACGGACCATATCACCCCCTAAATCACTCCCAAAAGGAGTTGAGGTCATCACACAACCTTCTTGTCCCCTTAAAATCACAGGTGCCTAGAGAGGAGAGTTATTTGCTTGATTTATCTGAGACTATTTTTGCTAATATTTTTGTTCAAGATAACCTCTTTGATCTTGTTGAGGAAGATGTTCCGCAGGTGAAGGAACAAACTAAGTTTGGGGGCAAGAGCCCCAACAAAAAGAAAAGAAAAAGGGTGAAGCATAAAGCACCCAAAGTTTCGTGGGCTCCACCTGAATTAATTAAGAAAGGGACCTACGCATGGAAGGAAGTGGGCGTTTGTGTCCGAGAAAATCAAAGGTGGTCAAAGGGCCGAAAAGCAAAGGCTAATCCATTGAGGCCAATCTCAACCCCAAGTAAGTGGGGCAACGGTCGGGCTAACAACCTTAACCAAATACGCTAATTGGGAGGCAACCCAAGTAGGTACGTTTTATTGCTTTATTTATTTGTTTTGTTGTGTCATATCGGCCTTTGAACCCGAGGCATGTTTTTGTTCTCTTTGCTATGAGGACATAGCATGTTTTGAGTTTGGAGGTAGATATCTCTCCGAGTTTGTGGGTTTATAGGGGAGTGTATATAGTGTCACCCTCCAAAAGAAATAGAAAAATTTTAAAATTTTTGTTCTTTTCATATTTTGGGAAGTTGGCAAGAGTCCATGATGATTTGAGAGTGATTTAATTTTAAAAATCTTGAGTATTATTGTCAATATGGGGATATAATTGCATTGAAACATGTAAAGTATGATTTCTCCACCTTTCACTTCCATATTATTTTTCTTGATCATTGTTACCAATTTAGGAGACCTTTATAGGATCACTTTGGCATTCTC
This sequence comes from Adenophora triphylla var. japonica, assembly GCA_022495995.1. Taxonomy (NCBI): domain Eukaryota; kingdom Viridiplantae; phylum Streptophyta; class Magnoliopsida; order Asterales; family Campanulaceae; genus Adenophora; species Adenophora triphylla. The sequence goes on from JAFEMH010003596.1 coordinate 177,958, forward strand.
GGGGTCCCTAGAACATGTTTGCACGACTGTTAATAACACATCAATTAGGCTATTCGGGAAGTGATATGTGGCTATTTCTTTGAACCCTATTTGTGAGCCTTTAACTTTCTCGTCACTTATATAAAATTTTCCGCTAGAACCCCTTTTGAGCTTGAAAAAGAATGGAATTTCTCACAAAGTGGGAGGTTATTTTAGACCACCATTCGCCTTCATTTGTACCCTCATTATCCTACCCCTTTTAACCTATACACTATTTTCGCACCTTTTCAAGAAAGTGAAACTAGGAAAAGAATGGGGATATTTGGGGGATGTTTGGAAAATCAAGGGTTGAGTGGAAAGTGGTCATGAAAAGAAAGAAAAAGGTTATGAATTGTTATGTAATGAAAAGAGGGGCTTGAGCAAAAAGTATTGAATGCACATTCTTCGTGATTTATTTGTGCAAAGAAAAGAAAAAAAATGAATGAAAAGAAAAGAAAAAAAAAGCCTTGCCCTCTCTAATGTTGAAGTGGAAAGTGATCAAAAAAAAAGAAAGAAAGGTGATCAAGCCCAAGTTTGAAAGTATACAAAATTATAAGTTTGGGGGTTAAATCAATGGGTTGGCTTGGAGCGGAGTGATAAATTTCAATGTGAGGATGTAAGATGAAGACTTTCTAGTTTCACTTGCTTGACTTTGTATGTCCTTGCCTTCATTTGGAGCCGTGAACCTAGCCCGCATTTATCGCGATACATTACAAACCATAAAGCCATATTTGATCCCTAAAGAGTAGCCGGGTTGACAATTTTGTTTAAATATGCATATGAGTGTCCCTTGTGCAGAAATTTCAGCTTAGTATCATTGATTTAGAGCATGTGGTTAGTGACCCTATAAAATATCTTACTTTAGTGACAATGATCTCCCATATTTCATTCATCTTTCATTATGTGGTGGAGAATTGTAAGTTAGATGCATCCATGTAATTATAGTCTCATGTTCATGATAATTCTTGTAGATTATGTGTGTTGTAAAGATCTGAGACTTGTTGTGCCAACGGCCTATTATATGAATTGAACAAATCCCAAAAATATTGTCTTTTGTTTTAATTAGTTATTTAGTTTTTATTTTGTTTTAGTTTTGTTTTACTCGAGGACGAGCAAAAGATAAGTTTGGGTGTATTTGATGGATGTGATTTTATCCATCCAAAAGATATATTTCCTAGCTTATTTGATGCTCGAAACCTTGGGAATTTAATGTATTTTGTAGTGTTTTGAAAGTACAGGGGTTGAAGTGAAACAGTGTTGAAAACGGAGGATATAAGCCTACTTTGGAAGTTTTTTGATCAAATTGAAATTCTGGAAAATATGGGACAAAACTGACATTTGGAAGTTTAAGGGCCAAATTGGAAATCTTGGAAGTTCAGGGACTAAACTGAAAATATGGAAATTTTGAACGAATTTGATTTATAAAAATTCATGGGTCAAAGTGAAAAATAAAATCTCAAAGAGCGAGGTGCAAAAGAATTTTCTATGGTGATAAAAGGGTGACTGCAAAATTACGAGACGAACCGAAGGTTATGTGATAACACATTCATCATCCACTTTAACCAATTGTGAAATTGATGTATTTATGGACTTTTTGTTTAATTTCAAAAATATTTATCCTTTTTTATCGTTTTGATTTAGGTGAGAGATGTATTTATCAAACACTTTTTAGTAATGCAATTAACCGCGAGCGGAAGAATGAAATTGGGATAATTACTTTGATGATGAAACTCTATTAAAATTGTCAAATTGATTAATGTGGGACCAGGGTGCGCAACGTGAATATATAAGGAGAAGGATCGAATGAGGTGGAGACGAGAGTTTGTTGATTTTACCTTGAGATTTGAGCGAGAGCGAGAGACCGGACGTCGGAGCTCAGTCGAGGAGGTAATGCCGTGAGTATGATTTTACCTGGAGAGATAATTGATAATCTGACTTTGATTTCAATTTGGGGTGTTTGTAGTGATGAGTAGAGCAGTGGCGGATCCAGGATTTTTAAACCAGGTGGGCTTGGTATTTGCTGCCCCCGATTTTTTTTTTTTGTGGCTATTTTTTTCATATGCAATACAGCTTTAGTGCGATTAAAATAATCTAAGCAGCAAGCTAACTATATACCTTTTTTTTGTACATAATGCCATAAAATTACCTTTATTGCTAATTCAATCATCTGAATGAGACGATCATACACACTAGTCCCTTTTGGCTTCAAAATATTTCCAAAATTTCCAATGGAGTGAAGAAAATGGAACTTATAATGGATAGAGGTGTTTCCATGCATGATGAAGGCATAAAAATTGATGGTTCTTGTAAAAAATCAAGAGCAATTCCAATTTTTTGTCTGCAATATCCATTAGATACTGAAAAGATAAGCATATAGGAAACCAACCTGGAGACTTGACCTCAAAATGGACATTAGGCCCCACTGTATCCCAAAAGTGCAGAGAGTTATCGCTGCACCCGATGGCAATACAGTCGCTCCCCTCAATCAAAGTAAGTACACAATCCTATTAGAAATGTGTGGGTATAATTATAAAAAAATCTAAAAATCTGGGGTGGGCTTGAGCCCTACCCACCCCCTACCTGGATCCGCCCCTGGAGTAGAGTAGCGAAGAGAAGAAAGAGGATGGGGGTGGGGCATAGGGGTTCATGAACATGGGGGTTTACGACCATTTAGAACTTTGCTTTCTTCCCAAATCGTACATATGTATCATATATTGAGTTAATGGAAAAACCAATCCTACGGCTTTTGGTTTACATATATCGAACTTGATCATTCCGCACCCACACCACCCCCAAAAGTCAATAAACTCGTATTACCCCAATTTGCCTCATATCACACACAACATCAGCTCATCAACATTTTTTCTATCCTCCGTAAGAGGTGGCCAAAAATCGGATTGGACTGGCTAATTGGACGGTTCAAAACCGATCAAAATCATGAAAAATCGATCAAAGCCATTGAACCGGATCCTTTTAACCGAAACCGGTTTTTTAGAGGTTTGATTCCGGTTGGGAGGTTCAAAAAACAAGTCCAACAGCCGGTTCAACCTGCAAACCGGCAATATTTGAATTCAACAAACAGTCATATGACCATTGGGCTTGGGCTGGGCCGCCAACGACTACTTCCTCTGCGCCTGCCACGTGCCCGCCCCCGTCTACCGCCTGTCAGTCCGGCTGTCCCCCCCCCCTTCCAGAATTTCAGTTAGTTTCCTAACGGATTTAACCAAAAAAAAAAATAATTAAAGCATTAAAACTAACTATAAATATCACATCGCTCCTCCCATTTTATTTCCACATTATTTCTCTTTACTCGTTCTCTTCTACTCTCTTTTACTCTCAAATATTCACATATTGTCATATTCTCTTACTCTCATCAAATTTCCAATTAAATATTACCTCATTTTCAGTTAGTTTTCTAACGAAATTAGTGTTTTTCTTCATTTTCATCCATTTTTAAGTTAGATTTCATTTCCAATCTTCATTTTTCCTAACCCAAATGGCTTCAAACCAAAGAAGAAGCAATTTAGGCAAGGAACATGTTGGTTCTTCCTTCCCCAACGATGATTTTGATTATCAAAATCCAAATACCCAACAAAGTGAGGAAGAAGAAGCTTTTGAAATTGAAAGTGGTGGTAGTAGGAGGGGTAGGGGGCGAGCTACTAGGGGAGGTGGTCGGGGTCGGGGACAACCTCATAGAGAAAGAGAGCCGCAATCCGATACTTTCACGATCTATTTCACAAAAAGAAAAATTACTCCCGAAGATGACTATAATCTTAAAGCACATTGCAACTATTGTGACAAAGTTTACTCATTCAAAAGAGGCGGAGGGCATGGGACGCTCAACGGGCATACCGCGTCAAAACATTTTGAGAAACTTGGCATTTCCACTACTCAAACTCAATTACAATATCAACATAGTTCGGGTTCGGTTGCACAAGGTTCGTCTTTCCCTTCCATCCTTTTTAAATTTGATAAGTGTGTTTATAGGGATGAACTAGCCAAATTAGTTTACGCTAAAGGCCTTCCTTTTAATTTTGCGGATGTGATTTTTATGAAAATTTTGTTCGACTTTCTTTAAATTCCGTCGCCGCGAAAGTACCACGTACGAATCTCGTACCTGATATTACTAGAGTGGTGAAAAGATATAAAAAAGATTTAATTGGTGTTTTATCAAATTTAGAAAATAAAGTTTCAATTTGTGCCGATGGTTGGAGTGATTATTGGCAAAGAAATACTTATTTGGACGTTACTTGCCATTGGATAGATAATTCATGGACTATTCAAAAAAGATTAATTGCTTATAAAGATTTTGAGCCACCGCATTCCGTGAAAAATATTTGTGCAAAATTGTTTGAGATTTTTGTTGAGTATGGTATTTTGAATAAAATATTTACTATTTCATTTGATAACGCAAGTGCTAATACGGCTAGTTTACCCGAATTAATTACCGTTTGTCAACCCTCACTTGCTGGTAAGTTTTTTCATATTAGATGTTTATGTCATATTATTAACTTATGTGTTAGAGATGGTTTGAAAGCATTAGAGGTTTATGTTAAGCTAATTAGAAAATGTATTCAATTTATTTCTTAAAAAAAATTAATACACAAAAACGGATAAATTTTTTAAGAAACCAAGGTGTAGCGGACAAATATTTTACTTACGATGTTCCAACTAGGTGGAATTTCATCTACAAAATATTAACCGATGGTTTTGCTTATAAAGATCTCCTTATGCAATTTTATATGTCAATTGGCTATAATGATCCTCTACTTGCTTATCAATGGAATGCATCCACTAATTTATGTGAATTGTTAAAGATTTTCAATACCGCTACTTTGTCTTTTTCGGGAATTTATTATCCAACTTTCGTTTTGATACTTGAGCATTGTGTTGCAATTGTTACTAGTTTTGACAATTTAAGACAATGCCCTATTTAAAAAAATGCATTGTTTCCATGAGAGAAAAGTGGCTTAAATATTTTGACAATATTCCGTCTCTCTTTTTAGTTGCAAAGTTATTAGATCACTGGGTTAAATTAGATGATTTAGAGTGCATTGTAGCTTATTATTATTTGAAGTTATATCCGGATAGTGACAGTGATAATGAACTTTCGTCAATCATTGTTCAAAATATAAAAAAATGATTTGGTTAACCTTTTTAGCAAGTATAATGTCTTATATGGAAACCCTTCTCAAAGTCAACAACATGAAGATCCTTCCTCTATTTCTCAACGAAGTTCTTCTAGTGGGGATCCATATAGTGTTTTTGCAAATTTGTATAGTAAAACGTGGTCCTTCTCGAGGTTCATCTTCATCATTATCAAACATTTCCGTGGAGTTAGAAAAATATTTCACTACCAACTTTGAATTAAATCAAGACCCAAATTCAAATGAATTTGATGTTTTACAATGGTGGTTAAGAAGGAAAAAAATTTACCATATACTTTCAATAGTTGCAAAAGAAGTCTTAGCCTCTCTCGCTTCAACGGTGGCGGTTGAATTGGCATTTAAGGTTGGAGGAAATGTTTTGGATGAAAGACGTTTCCAACTAACTAGTGAAAACTTGAAACATCAACTCTTACTTGGCGATTAGGTTAGAGCGGAAAAAAGACAACAAGACTTTCCTTATGAAGAGGATCGTTTATTATCGGATTCAAAATATCAATACGATGTCAAGGACTCCACGGAAAGTAGTGATGATTTATGAATGAATGATGTTTTAGATTAATTTTTATTTTAATTAGATTAGTTTAGACTTTAGATTAGGTTTATTTTTTTTTTAATTGTAATAGTTAGGTTGAGGTAAAGGCTCCTAAATGTCCCCCTTATTTATAAAAGGGTAAGGTTGGTTGCCCCCCTCTTTATAATTTTATTTTAATTAATAAAATTTAAGGGTACCGTCCATTTTTTCTTTTATATACTTTCGTTTCTTTAAAAAAAGTTAAGTTTTATTTCTTTCAAAATGCATAACTCATTTTATATAACTTTTTGCAAAAAAATTCAGGACTAACCAACATAAAAAATAGTCTTCTTTATCCACAAAAAAATGTTAATATACAGTATAGAACTTAAACGAAACTGTTAAAAAGTTAGCTGTTTGTTCAAAAAACTGTTAAAAAGTTAACTTTTTAATTCAAAAACTGTTAGAAAATTAAAAATTTTCGTAAATGTTTTTAATTTTGTTAAAAATTTATTTTAAAAACCTAATTTGAAAAAAAAAATTAAAAATTAAAAACCGGTTAACCGGAAAACCGATCTAACCGGAAAACCGTAATCAGATTAGCCGGTTAACCTGTTCGGTTTCGGTTCAACATTTCCAAGGTTGAAACCGCTGATTCGGTAATCGTAAACCGCCGGTTAACCGAACCGGCCACCTCTATCCTCCATAACATATACATCAACAATCCAAAATCCAAGATCAAGAAAGTCGAAATAGGGGTGTAAATGGTTTGGTTTGGAAGAATTTACGGATCGAAACAATAGTAATCGGTTTGAAATTTTTCAAACTGAACCGAATCATGAAAAAAATTTAACTGAACCGAATCAAACCATTATGGTATGGTTCGATTTGTTACAAACCACGGTTCAATTATGTGGTTCAAACCACGGTAAATACAATGGTTTAGACTACGGTTCAAACCACGATTTAGAACGTAACTCATTATCAGATTTATTTAAATTTTTCGTGATCATAAAAGAAGAGCGAAAGATGCGGGTGTTTAAAAGAAAAGTCGAATGAAGAAAAATACTTTACAATGTCGATCGTGGAGAAAACTTGATTATTTATTTGTCAGAGAATGAAGATAACAAATGATAAAATTAATATTGAATAAGATATAAAACGGGGGTTATGATTAAACTATTTAATGTAGTTATTTTTTTATCTAACAGTAAATATTAATAAATACACGAAAATATTAAATAAGATACAAAACAGGGGTTAATATTAGTTTATTTATTGTGGTTTGATTTGGTGATTTGGTCTCGCAGTTCAGTTTGGTGGTTCGGTCTCGCGGTATCAAATCGCGGTTTGGTTCAGTTTGGTTAGATTTGGGTTTGGAGGGTAAGACCACAAATCAAACCGAAACATGTCATTTTATTTACCAATATTTGAGACCGAACCGAACCATTCATACTTGAAAACCAAACCAAACTGTATGGTTTGGTTCAGTTCGATATCAAAACTCGGTTTAAACCGAACCACTTATGCCCCTAAATCGAAATATGTAGAAGGGAGAGATTATACATGTGAGCCTTCAATAACCTCACTACTGTTTAACACAGTAGCTGTTGGATGGTATGGCTCGTCGTTCTGCAGCTGAGGCGGGCGCCTCACATTGGCTGAGGCCGGCGCCTGGAGGGCCGTAGCTGGGGCAGTGAGGTGCGGCTTTGAGGCGGCCGCATGGCCTTGATCGAGGCGGGCGCATCGCGTCCAGTAGCTTGGCTGAGGCGTGGCATCTTCCGAGGCGGGCGCCTGGGTTTCCTTGAGGAGGACGCCTCAAGGCGACGGGGGTTCTGGGCTGAACGGGCTTCTGGTTTTATTTAGTCTAAGTAGGGCTAGGGTTTGGTTAATATAAATATTATGTAACCCTATGTAAACTTGTACAGATTATTGCACATAATAAAACAGAGGCAAGGTTCAAAACCCCAATCGATTTCCATCTCTTTCTCTATTCGATTTCTCAATTTCTTGTGTGTGTTCTTTGTTATTGTTAATCTGCTTCCGCTGCGATTGCACAACAGTAGCTACACGGTACATATACATGCTGTTCACCACATACCGTCGCCACCGACGTCAAATATGTAGTGGGGATGAGAAAGAAAGAAAGATGAATGAATAGAATGAAAGGGAGCATATGAAGGTGAAATGACGATCTATGGCAGGGGAAGAAGGGAAACATGAGGGATGAGGAGCCATTGTCCATGGTGGTGACGTAGTTGTCTCAGATTGAGTGAATTTATAACTGGTATGGAACTAAGAAAGGGAGAAGAAAAAGATTAAAGGTAGGAAGCCAAAATCTAGGGAGAAACGTGTTTCTCCGTAATTTATGGAGAAACGGGTTTTTTCCATCGTTCCCGTCGGTGCTCTCTAGATTTCTTTACGGGCGACGAAAACAATACAAACAAATTCGGGTTAAAACCCTAATCCGATTCACTACCGTCTGCAAATCATGGTTCTCCCTTTTCTCTGATCCTTTATTCATCAATACACATCATCAGATTCAAAAAAACAAAATTACTGATCTTCTTCTCATAGACGACAAACATGAAAACCGCATCGTAGCTGTTACAGATAGATTTTCAACGAAGCAATTGTCGCCGTTGTTCATCAACTACAGTACTATTGATTTCCCAATTACGAGTATTTTGGTGGAATATGATTCGGGTTTGGATATGTTGGGTGGATTTGGTTCTAATGAGATTGATTTTGAGTGAATTCTGAAATTCTGGATATCAACATTCAATGTTCTGGATATTCAGAACCTTTTGAAAGGATATCCGAAAATTTTGTATTAGATATCCAGAACCTTTTGAAAGGCTTCTGGATATCAATATTAAATGTTCTGGATATTCAGAACTCTTTGAAAGTGATATCCAGAATCTTTGTAAGTTGATATCCATAAAATTTGTATTACTCATGACCTTGCCTTAGCCTCGTCTTGGCCTACGGCCTTGGCCTTTGGCCTCGACCAAGTATATATATTCGTAAATCACTAAAAGTATATCCGTAAATTAAGAGAAAGAATATCCGAGAATTTTGTATTGACTCATGACCTTGGCCAAATCTATATTCAGAAACCAGTGAAAAGTATATCCAGAAAACAGTGAAAAGTATATCCAGAAAAAAGTGAAGGTCATGACCAGAAAGTTGGTACGTGTTGGTCCCATTCTAACATAACTTCTGAATATCATGATCAAAGGGTTCTGGATATCCAGAACCTTTGAGACTGATATCCAGAAGTTTTTTTAATGAATGCAAAAAAAAAAAAGAATTATAATTTTTTTTTTTGGAAAAATACGTTTCTCCATAACTTATGAACAAACACGTTTCTCCGAAGACCTACTCAGGTAGGAAAGACAACTTTGATTTGATTAGAGATAATATGGGTTTGTGACTCTGCAATATTAGAGCAATTTATGAATTAAGGAAACATCAATGGGCATTACAGTACATAAAACATACAAAATGCATATTTATACCCGTAAAATCTAGGGAGAAACGCGTTTCTTCATAAGTTATGGAGAAACGGGTTACGGATATCCAGAAGCTATTGAAAGAATATCCAGAAACTTTTTATATTGGCCATGACCTTGTCCCATGGTTGCTACTTCGATATCGATCCTCAAAGGTTACTGGATATCCGTAACCCTTTGAAAGGATATCCGTGAAGCTTATGAAAGTGATATCCGTAAACCTTCAAAATGATATCCGAAACTTTCAAAATGTTTCGGATATTCATTTGATGGTTTCGGATATACATTTGAAGGTTTTCGGATATCCAAACCTTCAATAAGCATTTTTACGGTCTTGGCCTTGGATTTGGCTTCAAATATGTTTGGATATTCATTTGATGGTTTACGGATATACATTTGAAGGTTTATGGATATCCAGAAACCTTCAATAAGCAATTTCTGGTCTTGGCCTTGGATTTGGCTTCAAATCTATTTTTTCTGGATATCCGCTCAAAGGCTTCTGGATATCCGTTCCAAAGCTTCTGGATATTCAGAACCCTTTGAGACTGATATCCAGAAATTTTCTTCTGGTTATCAAACGTATAGCTTCTGGCTATTAAAAACGCGTTTCTCCATAGTTATGGAGAAACGCGTTTCTCAGCAGACCTACTCATTTATACCATACACTTTGGGTCGGGGGAAAGTAGATAAAAGGCTGATACCGAACCTAAACCGGATCTGCCAAGTTTTAAAAATAAGTAACTAAACTCACCCCGCTATTGTCATCCTGTCAACATTATGAGTTGACTCACATTTCTGTTTGAGTTGTTCAGGTGGATAACTAACGATCAATCAAGGGCTCCAAAGACATTTTCTCGCATTAATGAATTTAGTAGCTAGCTAGAGATTTTGCACGTAAAGACTATATATGGACAATTACAAACTGAAGATTTCACTAAAAAAGATATATCATAGAAAACGCTAGCGCTCTTATAGAGAAAGAAGATTACTGTCTAAGAAGAGTGGGTTAGCACGATGGACAACTATGTCAACAAGTCATATCCGATAATCTCGTCGGTGCATAATATTAGGTTTGACGTGGAGAGATAAGTGATCGAAGAATTTATGGTCATCATGGATTCATTAGAGTGGATATATAGAAATGCGGGTGTATGGGGTACAATGCTTACACGATCTAGCTAGGCTACCTTTTTCGAATGCTCTGGAATAGTAGTGACAAGAGGGAGAAGGCTAGGGCTAGAGCTGTCAATACGGGATGGAGGGGCGGACCGGGCACAACTCGTCAAAGCCCGCCCTTAAACGGGGCCGGCTGAACCAACTTTCTGGCGGGTTGAAAATATGTCATCCCAACCCAACCCACCTTGGGTTGGTGGTCAGGTGGGTCAGGCGGGCTAATCAAATAAATTAAATTTGGGTTTGAAATTGTGTATAACTGATACCAAAAAATAAAAAATCATAATAGTCAAACAAACACAATCTGTCAAACACAATCTATCTATTTATTAAAACAAGTCATCCAATGAACAGTAATAGCGCAAAAAATTTTGTCAAAATTTCAGGAGCAATTTAGTCATTTCCTTTCATGGCATAATTGAAGAAATGCTACGCAAATTACATGTGACAGATCGTGATTGGGAGGAAAATGGCGCGTGCAATACACGCCCCGACAGAGGCGCGTGTATGCAGGCGAATTTCCTTCTTTTTTTTTTGTATTGGGACACGTGGCGTCCTACTATTGGCTGACTGGATTTCAGATTTTTTTAATCCAATTCCTTTGACCTAAATTATTTTATAATAAATAAATTAATTTTTTTACACAAAAATTCATAATTTTTTTTCTCTATAAATAGAGATTATTTTCATTTGATTTGGACATAGAGCCGAATATGGGTAAATTAAGGGGTATCAGTAATGGCTATGTCACGGCTCAGCCGATGGGTGTGACCTACCCACAAACTTCAATCGATAAACAAGTTTTTTTTTTTTGAAAAACACACTCCAATCGGTCAACACACAATCAACCGTTCAATCATCTATTCAACCGTTCATCCCCTAACTTTTCATAAAAAAAAATACTTTTTGTTAAAATATAATTTTAATCGATGAAGTCGGGCATACTTGATCAGTAGCTAAATCATCCATTCATCAGTTAGCTAAATCAGCTAACTAGGACAAAGGAATCAGTTAGTTGCTTGGCCACTAACTGTTGTCAGTTTTTTACTTTTTTATTATAATTTTTTAAAAGGTTTCATTTTAACTTTCAAAAGTCAAAGGCCAATGAGAGAGAAAGGAAGTGATGACTTGGACGGTCAGTTGCTTGAGTCTTTTCTATCGGTAAACAATTTTTTTTTAAACACACTCCAATCGGTCAACACACAATCAGGTCAATCATCCATTCATCAGTTCATCCCCTAACTTTCCATAAAAAAAATACTTTTCGTTAAAATATAACTTTAAAATAAAAAATAAATAAAGGATAAAGGATAAAAGGATAGTCGGTCACTATCCTTTATTTTTTATTTTTTATTATTTTTATTGACTAGAAAATAATATTTTAGACATTTTTTATTACTGATATTTTTTACAAAAAAGTATATAAAAAAAGATAAATATCAAAAAACATAACAAATAAAAAACATTTTTTTTTGAAAAACACGGTTCAAACCGGAACCGAAACCGTACGGACGGTTCGAAACCGGGAACCAAAACCGCCCAAATCCGGTCCGGGGTTACGGTTCATATCCCCACGGTTTTGTGAACCGCCGATTTAAAACCGGAACCGCCGGTCTGAACCGGTTGGGCATCTCTACCTATTGGTTACTAGAGAAGTATGACCGATGATGTCATTGGTAGAGAAGATGACCTGTTGTGTGACCTTTTTCATAACTTATTGTGTGACCCGTCAAGATGACCTATCAGGTGACTCCGTCGGCTTGCTCAACCTATTTGGGTCGATCAACTTGCTCAACCTATTTGGGTATGAGTTATTTTGAAATTTATAATTTTAAAATTGAATTAAATCAGAAAAAAATCTCACATTTTACTTCTAATTTACAAATTTATTTTTTAAAATCTTTGTATGTTCACATTTAATAATTTTTATATTCGCATGAAAGGAGTAAGGAAGGAAAAGTAGAAAAGGTCGATGATCATAATCAATAGTCCACCCAACCAAACCAACAAATTGTATTTTAACGCAACCGTGGAAAGAAGCATTGTATCATCGGTCGATCGGTTGGAGGGAAAAGAAAAAAAATAATGGAAATATCTCTTAATGTAACCGGTCCTTCTACCGATGATAATGAAGTAGATGAAATCGGTGACATCACCACTAATGTGACATCGGTAGATTCTAAATATAGAACTTAACAGAAACTGTTAAAAACTTAACTGTTTTTCAAAAAAATGTTAAAAAGTTAACTTTTTTATTCAAAAACTGTTAGAAAATTTATTTTTTTCGTAACTGTTTTTAATTCTATTAAAAATCTCTTTAAAAACCTATTTTGAAAAAAAAAAGAAAAGGTTAACCGATCTAACCGATGAAAAAAAAAGGGTTAACTAATACTATTCCCCAACCGACCCCAACTTTCTTGACCGGTCACAAAAAAAAGCATCAACCGACAAACATTTTTAGTCGGTACAGTTATTTAATAGAGGTAGAAGTGTGGCCGCTTGGGACCTTGGGTGTACAAAATTGAATTTATTTGCAAGACGAACATCGGTCACAACTTCCTTGACTGATTTTTTTTTTTTTTAACTGACTTAATGCCGATGGTTCAAGTTTGCCTAATTTTGCTGCTGGAGTTACCGAAAAAGACCCTTTACCGGTTGCGGAAGACTAAAAGTGTGGACCTTTATGGAAATTTACTTGTTGTCGATGGTTCAAGTTTGCCAAGTGCCGGTGAAATAATTAATAATACAGAAAATTCACCTATTGTCGAGAACCCTCAGACTTGTGTTGATGATTCAATAATACAGAAAATTCACTTATTGTAATTATCAATTAAAAGCCAACGAGAGTAACCCTAATTAAACTAAACTCGCAACAAACTCGTGTAGCAAGTTCTAAAAATTTGGTCATTTTGAAAAATAGTTTCAAATGTGAGTTATTTTGGGATTTATATTTTTAAAATTGAATTATTTGAGAAAAAAATTCATTATTTCTTAATATAAATTTATTTAAAAAAATATTTTGAATGAGAAAATGTTGTAAGAAAAACAAGTGGAGAAAAATAATCTTTTATATATTAAATTTTAATTGTTAAATACAATAACATGATTTTGCCGTGCATCGCACAGGAGTACTGCTAGTAATATCTCAAAAAATAACAAAAATCATAATAGTCAAACAAACACAAACAAAGATTCATATCAATATAAACTAATTATTAAGCAAGCAATACAAGTAAAATTTACACAAATTGATACAAATAAAGACAGGTAATTTATGGTCTTAGAAATAAAGATTTATATCAATAAAAATGAAGATAGATAGAGAGCGAGAGATATACACGTGTGTGGATCATAGACAGTAACGACAACAAATTAGTGATCATGATGGAGTGCACCGACGGCGATGGAAATAGCGACGAGGGCGGCAGCGTATGTCTCCTTAGGGTTTCTCCATTTCTATTCTCTACTTCTCTCGAGTCTCTCTCACTTAACGATTTACGGATTGAGTCCACAAAGTCGATGTAGCCCCAAAATTTTCACTTAAAAATGACGTTATTTTGTGGCGAAAAAAAATATAAAAAATATGGTGGGTGGCCCAACCCGACCCGTCCCAAACCCGTTTTGGTCCGCACCCATATGGGTCAGCCCAAATTGATCCACTTTTATTTGGATTAGTAGTTTTAAAACCCAACTCACTCTTAGGGCCCATTTGGTTCGCGGAATTGACCATTCCGCCGATGGAATGGAATGGTCAATTCCGTTTGACCAATTCAATTCCCATGTTTGGTTTACGTTTATCATTCCTCCGGAATGGCGAATTCCATCGAAGGAAGGAATTGGTCATTCCCTCCAAATATGGAAGGAATGCTCAATTTCTTTGGCAATGGAATTGTAAATTTTTTTTTGACCAAAATACCCCCAAACCCAAATCACCCCTACCCCTGCCTACCCACCCACCCCCACCCAGCCCCTACCCTACCCCACCCCCACCCCCACCCCACCCCACCCCTCCAATTTTTTTTTAAAAGACCCCTGCCTACCCCCCCATCCAGCCCCTGCCCTACCACTCCCACCTACCCCCCACCCCCCACAATTTTTTTTTTTACTCATTTTGCATACCCCCTACCTATCTCACCTACCCAGCCCTGCCCTACCCCCACCCCACCCCCCTCCCCCCCCCCAAAAAAAAATAATTTTTTAAAAGGGACTATGCCCGATAAGTTCTAAAATAGTTTCATAATGCCCGATAAGTTCCTTCCCCATGTTGTATTATGATGTTGTATTATGTTTCGAAAATACAACATCAATTAAGGCCATAATACTGCATTTCGGCGGCCGCCAGTGACCGGAGTCCGAAGCCCATGGACCGGCGACCAGATTCCGGCGATCGGCGGCCGGATTCCGGTCAAAATTGACCGAATTCCGGCAAAAATTGACCGAAATCCGGCATGCGGCGATAGCAGACGGCGGCGGCGGAGCTGGGCTGTGGCGGAGGCGGTGGTGCGGATGCAGTATTATGATTTTAAACTACTGCATAACTAAATATTGTATTATACATAATACAACATGAGAACTTATGGGACATTTTAATACAATGAAGAACTTAGTGGGAAGTGATTTGTTCCAAAAGGAACTTATGGGGCAAATTTCCTTTTTTAAAAGAAGGGAAAATTGGACATTTTATATGCTTTCATTCCCTTCCTATAATTTGTATTTTCAAACCAAACATGATTTGTCAAGGAATTGAATGACAATTTCATTCCATTCCGTGCCAACCAAACGGAGGGGTTTGACCAGTTTTTTTCCATTTCAATTCCTTCAGGAATTCAATTCCATTGATCATTCCATTCCTTCACTTTTTTTCCATCGAATCAAACATCCCCTTATTGTATCGCGGGGCGGACTGGCTCGACGGGCCCAACCTAAATGACGGGTTTGGAACGGTCGGTTTTGCAAATTATGGGTGCATTGTAAAAAGTGGGGGTGCACTATGAGAGGTGAGTGTATTTAGAAAAGAGGGGTGTGAATAACCCCACTCATGTGCAGGTTTTTTACTTTCCTTTCGATGTAAACATTGTAAAGGAAAATGCAAGGGTAAGAGAAAAAGAAAAAGGAAACAAAACGCTCAAGAACACACACAAATTTGACAGATTAGGAGAGAGAAAGATTGAGAGACCAAAGCCAGAGAAAGGTTGATGCTTGCGGGCGAATCAAATTCGGAACGTCGTCAGAGGCTTCCAGATCTACATATAATAGGGCTTGAATTCAGGGCCGGTAGAAATCGAACGGATTAACTGAAGTTGTCAAAGGTGTTTTCGACGGAATTAATTGCGCCGGTAACAGATTGAGGGGCTTGTTGATCGGAGTCCCCAACAGGTATGTGATATATCTGCCTCTTTGTTTTTCGATTCTCGCTTTTTCTTAATCGGGCTCGCCGTGTCAACTCGGCGATTACTGAGTTACCGGCAATTCAGCAAATTGACCTAGTTATCGGTCAGTGAATTACTATTCGAGTATTAATTGAGGAAAATTCGGTTGTATCTGGTTGTAAAAGCATTAATTTTACTAACTCCAGTTTGTAATTAAGCTTTTAAGAGGAAATTTGGAGAATTGGGGCGATGCTACAAGGTTCTTGATTCAAATGGGAGGCGTTTGATACGGATTGATTAGATTCGGTTTTGTGATTTCTCTGCTTATTCGCGTAAATTTAGATTAAAATTTGTGAATTTTATTGGGATTGACTGAAAAGGGTTAATATGAGTATGGTAGGGTTTTTCTATTGTGGGTTTGTGTTAAAAGAATCAAACTTGCTACATTTTTTTGGGTTTGAGTGCAATAATTATCTGAGTCATCCATCCTTTAAGATAAGCAAATGACCACTTTTTTTTGCTTATCTAATGCATATTGTACGTTAGAATGTGTATTTTCCTGTGTTCCCGTATAAATTCAATTGATTAGTCATTGGGTATTGCACATAAAACATTATACCAAAGTAGTTTCTGGTCAGACTGTGTAGGGTAAAACACAGAAGCAAGCTATGTTAGGTTGGATCGTAGTTTTATTCTGTTGTTTGCTCTTATCTTTTTGTGCAAATAATGATAACTTCAGTGATATATTTTCTGCAATTTGCACACATTCAGACCATTCAAGCTAAAACGGATAACATTGTTTTATCTGAAGAAGTTCCACATATCTTCCCTAGTGAAAATTCCTATTTTAATGCTCCCTCCGTCCCGGAAAGATAGACCACTTTTGGGGATCAATTTGATTTTGACCAAAGATATTGATACACCATTATAAATACTATGTAAAATATTGATCAACGTTCAATCAAAATGTACCACTAATAAGTGGAACCATCTTTCTGGGATGAAGGAAGTACGGTATATCACTCATTTGGTCTACTGCAAGACGCAAACAAGGAAAGAATGGAACTCAGTGAGAAAAGAGGACGCCCCAAACGAGATCGTGAAAGGGAAAGAGCAATCAAACCAACCTATGGTAAGTTTGCCCGATGATTGCTGGAAAGTTTACTCAGATGGGTCTGCGGTGAACTATTCAACAGGTGCCATTTAATGTTTTCCCACCCCACCCCCACCTAACCTCTACCTAAGCCCTCCCACCCCACCCCCACGCCCCCATCCCTTAACCTAGGTCCGGTCCTGTAAGTTTCGGGGCCTAAGGTGAACTATTCAACAGGTGCCATTTAATGTTTTCCCGATTGGACGAGGGTGCGGTTGCATTCTCGAATCTCTTATTTTTCTCCGTCTTTACCCCTGACATCTTTCTATCAAAGATACTAGTTTTCGTCTTTTCTTGGTATTTATTAATTTTGGACAGTTGGACCCTAAGTGAGCAATAGACTAGCAACGAGACTTATAAAATTTTATTAATAAAAAGACTAAGATTTGGACTTTGACAATTGAGGTTGGTAATTAATTTGGTTGAGACCATTTCAGAAATTTTTTCTTAAATAATATTGCTAATTTTTTTTCTTCTGTTAGTTGCAAATATTCAATTTTTTTTTTTTTTGCAAAAAAGAAAAGAAAAAAAGGTCAAACTTGCGAGAAGAATGAGAAAAGAAGGCTCAAACTTAACCAAGCTTGCCTAAGAAGAATATGATTGAGAAAAAATATTGTCCATCCTAAGGAGAATATCAAAATGTGATAAGAGGGACAAAAATTTCAAGAACTGGACGAGATTCGATCCAGGGATAATCAGATGAATGTAAGGTTTTGAGCAATACCTTAACAACCGGACCAACAAAGTCTTTTGATTCAAAACTGGGCATTTTTATATATATAGCGAAAATAGAAATTTGGGGGCCTAAATTCGACTAAAATTTCGGGGGGCTAAGGCGACCCCCATAGTGGCCTATACTATAGGGCCGGGCTTGACCTGACCTAACCCTACCCCTGCCCCCACCATACCTCATACCCACCACCTTACTCCCTTCCTTACTACACCCTACCTTACGTTCCCTCACCCACCCTCCCTCACCCCCATCCTATCCCTAACTTACCCACCTCACCCCACCCCACCCCTACCCCTAACCCTCACCCACCCCACCCCACCTTCAACCTACCTTACCTGCCTCCACCTGTACCACCCTACCCTACACTAACCCATCCCCACCTTTATCTCCCACTTTATCCTACCCACCCACCCTACCCCATATTGTGTTCTCACCGAAAAATATTTTTCGTAAATTTACCAATCACATGAAAATGTTTTCCGGAAAACATTTTTCTTAGATTAACCAAACAACCAAAAACGGGTTTATGTCATTCTCCGGAAAACATTTTCAATTTTCAGAAAACTTTTTCCGGGTAATCGTTTTACGCAAAACAAACGGAGCCTAAGTGTTGCCCTTTAACTTGTCATACATTTTAGAGATGATGTTTTAGCTATTTGTACCTTGTTCTACCATTGCTATATCGCATAAAGTATTTACTTTTAAGAATAGTGTGATATTCATTTTGGGAAGAAAATAGTGACATTTACGATATGTACTGGACCTACTGGTTAGATCTTAAAATTCTTAATGTGTGAAGCAAACCTGGATGTGTTCGACATTTGATAGAGATCATCAGCTAGTTGTAGCTTCTGCAACTTCTGAACTTGTTGTACTCGTAACGGTGGCTGAAACTATTATGACACTCACACACGCACTCCCATCATGGGCTTTTGATATAGTCATGGAGGAGACTGAGGTTAGCTGTTGACAACTGTACACTAACCAGTAGGAAGTACAGTTATAATTTTAATAAAGTTGATAAATTTATATCATATTTTCATTTTGAAGGCTGTGAATTTGAATTTGGAAAAGCAAGCTAGAATTCATGGTGGGGGGTTTTAGCAGTGTCGGATTCAGAATTCTTTGTTAGTGTGAGCCTAAATTTTTTAACGTTATAATCAACTATATTCGACCCTAGAATTGCGAAATTAAACATCAAAATATTTAGAAAGTATATCAAAAAATCCCCAAAAAAAATGATAATTTGAAGAATAAACCATGAAAATTTCAACCCAAATCACATTAAAATCAATGTAATCAAAGTAATTCACAATCAAAATAAGGAATCCGAATCAAAATTTGTGTTACCTTGACGTTAGTAAAGACTCGATCAATAAGAAGAATCTTTATTGCAGCGTGTAAGAACTTACAAAAAGGGTCAAAGCAAGAGAGAGGGAGAAAACGAGAGAGAGAGAGAGAGAGAGGATGCTGAGAAGAGACTTTCTCAGACTTTAGTGCCACGTGAACCTTGTTTGTTTATGCATTAGTGAAATTTTGCGAGTGCGTGTTTTTTTTAATTTAGGTAAAGTACTACTCTACGCCCTAAATAAATGTCAATTTTCAAGAAATTTTGCTTTAAAACGAATGTCATGTTCTTAAAACTTCACCCTTAATATCTCTTTATCAACCTTTTTCACTAGTCTATTTTTTACTTGCAAAAGTTATTGTTTGGAAAATGGATAAAAAGAATATTTATGCAACTTTGTCTTTTAAATGTATAAAAAGTAAACATTTTCAAAATATTTCTTAAATGGAATTTGGACAATCAAAAGAATTTGATTTTCATTTAGGGATGGAGGAAAAAATTTGTTTCGCTTTGTTTTAACAAGAGACTTACAATTTTATTTTTTTTTTGAAAATTGAGTGTGGCCATCGCCCCAAGGGGGAACCGCCCTTGGCTATTAATATTATTATTAAGACCGGGATAGCGAATATAATCTCTCGAATCAGCAATTTGGGCCTCAAGTAGGTGAACTAATATTTTCTCTTGTTTTTGTGCCTCTGCATGTCTTAAGAGTTCTATTGATATCATCATTCTGTTAAGGAATCATTAAAATTAAAAAGGCTTATATTAGGAACATATCTGTTTATGAAGATTGCATGAAGAACCACTCCTGATACTAATTTGTTACTTGACCCTGTATACAGAGGTTATGTTATATTCAGTTTGAAGGTTCAGAATGGCAATGCGAGGATATGAAAGACATGTAAGCATTTCTGGATTGCTTTTCTAAGCACTTCTGGAGTTATATACTTCTTTCTTAATCTTAGTGTTTCCTGGTTTTATTGTCTTTTTTCTTAACTAAGCTGTGTTTCTTGCAGGAATATGAAGATCTGGATGAGTATGAAGAGGATGGTGAAGAAGAGCAAGAAGAGGAGGATGGTGAAGATGAAGAGGAGGAGGTCCGTATGCCAACAAAGGATGAGTTAGAATACTTGGAATTAAGGCAACGGATAAAAGAATCGATTAGGAAAAAGATGAAGAAGGAGTCGGGTTCTGTGTCGTCAAATTCTCGCGAAAGAAAGAGTAAAATGCCTAATGACAAGTAAGTATTACTCTTGAATAGAATTTGTTAGTATTATTTGGTTTGTTTGTTAAACGTGTTGCAGGTTTGTTGTTTCTTTTGTTGATATTGTGTTCCAGATTGAACTCTTAGCTGATCTGCTATGGTTTGCAAGTGCACGTATGAGGTGATGCATATAAGGCCCCGTTTGTTTCACCGTAAAATAACTCGTTTTCGTAAAATAACTCGTTTTCCGTTGTTTGGTTGAGCCCCCGGAAAATGTTTTCCGGAAAATAACTCGTTTTCCGCTGTTTGGTTGTTTTCCGGAAAATGGAGAAAACGTTTTCCGGAAAACATTTTACGCCCTTCCTAAGTAAGACGACTTACTGACCTTGTCCTAAGTAAAACATTTTCCGGAAAATGGTGCCCTTAATTTACGCAAGCACTAGCATCATCACAGTTAACTAATAAGCCTTGTAGTCTAATTCTGTAAAGAATCAACTGAAGCAATGTAGTGTAAATCTTGAATGGAACAAAGTACAATATCATAGTAATGTTTGAAATTTTGAGGTGTCCTGATGGGATAATCTTAAAGAATATGCAACACTATGACGCTCATTGTCTTTTTGCATGTGTCCATATATAATTAATTTGTACCTTAGATTTATGGATGAATTACCAAGTCTGATATGTGATTGATTGATCAGAGCATTGGACGTGGTTGGTCAGTGGTACAATTGTCTTCTGATTGGAGAGACATTTTTTGTTGAGCATGGGTCTTATGCTGTAGCTCTTATTTTGAGATTAAGATTTCTGATATATAGTAATTGACTTCCTACAATTGAGTTCAAACGGTGTTCTGGTTTCAGTGTCTCATTTGCCATCTACTATTCTTGCAGTTTCGGATCATTCTTTGGACCTTCACAGCCTGTTATTGCTCAGAGAGTAATCCAAGAAAGCAAGTCGCTGTTGGAGAACCCACATTTGGCGGCAAGGGTTTCTACAGGAAATAATAGTGTATGAATAAAAATTTCTAACTTCCAACTTGTCCTATATGCATGACGCATTCCCAGTATTAGTCTTTAGTCTTTACTCATTCACTTGGACTCAGAACAGTATAATTGTGTGCATATTTACAGTTCACAAAGCTTCAAAAATCATGTCTCCTTAGAAAATGTATGTTTAAATGGAAAATGTTATAAGATGGCATCATATGATTTTTTACGTGAAACTGACCCATGAATCATGATTCATCCATGTGAATCTGCAATTTATGTAATTTCGTTATTTAAACTGAGAATTTGCATTGGATTTTCCTACTTTTGGTTGACTTTTCCAATGCTGTTTTCTTCATTTTCTTCTTTTATTAAGCAAAAGATTTCACTCTCTCTTTTCTATGCACGAAGAAGCAACTGCTTTTCTGGTTTCCTCATCTAAAATAGTTCATTATTGAATATTTATCCTTCTTTATAATTAGAGATTTGTTTTTTCAATTTTTGTTTTTGTACCTACGGAGAGCAGGATGCATTGTTAATGAGTGTTACGTTTACATAGCCCTGATGCGTATAAGTGGAGCACTAGTTTTTCTTTTTT
Organism: Adenophora triphylla var. japonica; assembly: GCA_022495995.1. Taxonomy (NCBI): domain Eukaryota; kingdom Viridiplantae; phylum Streptophyta; class Magnoliopsida; order Asterales; family Campanulaceae; genus Adenophora; species Adenophora triphylla. The sequence continues at coordinate 199,737 of JAFEMH010003596.1, forward strand.
GGCCTGACAAAAGTTATCGGTTTGCTGTTGATACAACCACAAAAGAATTCTACCCTCTAATAGACGGAGATTAGATTTAGTTTAGATTATATGCTTGTGCGTGTGGATGAGTGTGTCTGTGTGCGCATGCTTATTGCCTTAGAGGGGTGGGGGTGGGAGCGTGTTGATCCTGGGACCTCACACTTTGAATGCCTATGTTCCATCTCAAGTGCTTCTGGCTGGATATTATTGCTGCATTTTGACATGAGTATTTAACAGACCACATATCCACCTCCATTGGTTATCTGCCATTTTAACGAAATGATTATCAGCTGATATTAGAACATGTTTTGCAGAAGAACAAGGGTTATGCCCCAGCTCCTGTGAGATCCAAGCCCCAAGCGAACAACCGCCCTCCTGTTGTCACAAATTGTGTAAGATTTTAGCTATGTCTATTTGCTGTTAATACTTCTTTGAATTATGTTTGTTTCCTCACTCGCGCGTATTATCCTCTTTTTCTTTCATGTAGTTGAAAAAGAATACAAAAATTCAGACGGTTAAGAATACGAGGGATTATTCATTTTTGTTATCGGATGATGCAGAGCTTCCAGCTCCTGCTAAAGATCAGCCTCCTAGAAGTGTTTCTGCTCCAAATCTGGTTTGTCACTGCTTCTTCTTCTGCTTCCATACTAGCTGATCTTATGTCAGATAACGTACTATTCTCATCGAGGAAACTTATAGATGTTTTTTAATTATGTCAAAGGAGCACATTTGAACAGTAATGGTAGAAATGTTCCCAGTGGACGTGAGGATAGGAAGCCCCTGCCTGCAGTTAGCCAAAACCGAGCTAAGGCGGGTTTTCATAAGCCAGCTTCATCAAGTAAACCTAATGTGAGGTCAGTAGACCCTAGGAGACAACTTGGTAACAATAACGCGAGTGGGCCCGGTCGGCCATCGGCCCCAAAAGGCATGTCCTCTAAAAGTCCGATGCCAATTAAAGAGAAAGTGATATCGGTATCAGGTGCGAGGAATTCAATGGCTGGTGTACACAAACCAGTGCCTGCAAAGTCGCCATCATCTGTTCCCAAGCAACCCTTAGAGCAGAGAAAGGATTATCGGGAATCTAATCAGAAGATAATTGCTAAACGACCCATAACAACCTCTAAGCTTCAACCTCAGGTATATCCTTGTTCCCTTGTATATGTAGGGGGAGTTTGATTGTCTCTCTCATTATTATCGAAGATAGGTTATGCATTCTAGCTAATAATTGTGCCTTAATCTCTATTGCTATCTTCATGACAATTCACAGATAAAGCAACAGCCCGCAAAATCTTCAGTTCGTCCTACATTACAAGCAGAACGGCCAAAGAAAAGACCACCACGACCATATGATGATGATGATGATGGTGGTGTTGAAGCGATTAGTATGATCAGAAGCATGTTTGGGTATATAAAAGTTCCATTCTATATTATTTTCACATTGTAGCTTATATTTATTTTCTTTAATCTCTTGGAAAATTATAGCCAAAAAAACTGTCCTATGGGTTCCTTATCTGGGAATGTTTTTTTTGATTTCTATAAACTGGTTACCTGTTTTCGTTGCAATCTTTTTGAATTTAGGTCTTAAGACTAAGATGTCTGGTTTGGTGAATACCATATACTTTTATACACACGTTTTTGTATGTACGAGTGTGTATTCTCATACAAGTGGTTTTATAATTATGGAGTGGGCATATTTAGCTGAAACTGTTACTGTAACATTAGTTTATTGTTCGCAAGTGCCTTAGTTATTAGGATTGCATCTAAATGTAGCAAATCCTTTTCCTTCTTATATGTGGTATTGAGTGTAGCTGTAATTTGTTTTCGTGAACGCTTTAGTTATGTTTTTTTTTTTCGTTCCCAATATTTCCATACACAATTTCGCATTTTTATTGACGCATTGTTGGAAAAAATTGTGCCCACCCTCATTGAGAGCTCTAAGTCCAGCACTTCTAATCCCAATGTAATCCCAATGTTTGTTTTTGACTAGTCTGGATACCTTTCTGAAGTAGCAGGCAACATTAACTTGATATGCACTGCTGAGGGAATGAGGTTTGCGTCGATAATTGAGCTTGTGATTTTTCGCAGGTATAACCCTAACAAGTGGCGTGGTCAAGAGGATGATGATAGCGACATGGAGGCGAATTTCGATGATATCATGAAGGAGGAGAGACGCAGGTTAGTTAAGCTGCTGAATACAGTGATTTAGGCCCTCGTTTTAAGCTTTGACCATTTCCATGTTCTAGAATTTTTCTTGTCAAAGTACAAAAAATTCCAATTACCCATTGTCACCTCTCTATTTACTACTTTTTCTGTCCCAAAATGAATGTCCGAAAATTGTCCAAATTGACTCTTGATCAAGAGCAATTTTGAAATTTTTTGGACATTCATTTTGGGACGGAAGGAGTACTTAGATTGAGTCGATCTGGGGGGGGGGGAGGGTTTCCCAGAATTATGTTTCTTGGTGTTTGTTAACTTCCTTTCAGTAATACCGGTAAAAGTATGTTCTGATGTGACATCTGTATTCTGTATCCCCATTTACATGTAAAATAAACCCACTTACAATCTGCAAGGAATTAAGTATCTTTGATAACAGTAAATCTAATGCAATAAAGATCCAGTTGGAAAATTATACCAACTCCACCCAGTTTAAAAGGTACACTTTACATTGTAGTTTGTTTCAATTGAGAAGGTACCTCTTTCTTCAGTTTACATGGAATCATCTGTAAGGTAGAACTTGAAGAAATAGGACTAGGGGCACAGAATAGAATGCCTAATAATTTATAACCTCAGATAACTCTGTTAATTCTGAAGCAATTTTTGTCGTTCTAGGACATCAAGCACACTTCATGTTTTAGTCTGCAGGTATGATTTGATGAGGCAGTATAATGGTACTCCGTCCAAAAATGAGTGTCCATTTTTAAGTTCGAGGTTCATTTTTTATTTTGTTATCTTTTTTAACTTTAAGCTATCGTAGTAGCAAATATACAACTTATTTCTTACTATCCACCTTGTAGACTTGTAGTATTGCAAATATACATTGGAATATGATATTTGTTAGAGGTGAATTTCCTTAGAGATTGGAACTCGTGTTTGGAACGGAGTAGTATGATTTACGTGTTCTGGGTTTGAACCATGGATGCAACTTTGTAAATAAAAGAAAGCATGTCTAGTAGCGGCAGAAGGGTTGAATTGAAAGTTTTACATGAACAAGCAACTATTCTATCCTTCCATATTAAACATTATTTAGTCTATCTTTCCTTGTTGGCTGGTCCAAAACACTTGGCAAGGTTTCATTTCGAAAATTGTTTTTAGTCAATCAATTTTAAATGTTTGACTTGTCAAATGATTTAGTGTATATATATACTCCCTCCGTCCCAAAATGAGCTGCCCACTTTTTTTGCCGTTACTATGAAGGAACTTTGAGAATTAACTTTTAGGTTGATTCAATTATACAAATGAAAATCTAAAACATATAATTTATACGCCATCAATAATACTATCAATAACAAGTTTTAGATGTTCATTAGGATAATTAAATCAATCTAAAATTATTGCTCCAAGTTCATTCGTAATATCGAAAGAAAAAATGGGAAGATCATTTTGGGATGGAGGGAGTATATATATATATATATATATATATATATATATATATATATATATATATATATATATATATATATATATATATATATATATATATATATAATTACTGCATTAGCTTTTTGCATTCTATAATCTTTCTAAACATTTTCTTTATCAATTTCTTTTGATTATGGTTGGCACTAAGATGGTTTCTCCTTTTTTTCACTTGTTACTCAGTGCGAAAATTGCCAAGCAAGAGGATGAAGAAGAATTGCGCAAGATTGAAGAAGAGGAGAGAAGGGAGAGGATGAGAAGAGAGGCGAAGAAACGGAAAATTAGTAGATAAGTGGTAGTTTAATTAATTTATTTGACAAATTTGTTTTAGTTTCTTTGAGAATTTTAGGCATGTGTGGCCCATTGTTATTTCATCTCTTTTAGGGGAACTGTCAATTCTACATCTCTTACATCCGTTTTCATTTGTATCGCAAGTTCTTGATCGTGTTTGATCTCATATCAGGAGTCGAGACGTATAAGAAATCTTGTGGTTGTATAGATGAGGAAAATAAGGGGGAATGATGTTTTGAGGACAGGAATTACTAGCTTTTGACACTTAATAGTTGTTCCTTTTAACTAGAGGCAAACTGGGAGCGAGCAAGGAAAGGCAGCGATGCGAAAATGGTGAAATTTCTAAAGCCCAACAAGGCCGTCGTCATGCTCAATGGCAGCTTCGCCGGTCGGAAGGCTGTCATCATCAGATCTTTCGACGACGGGACTCGTGACTGTCTATATGGCCACTGTCTCGTTGCCGGAATATCCAATTACCTGAAGAAGGTAATCCATGCTCAGCTAAGAAGACCGCCAAAAAATCTCGCGTGAAAGCATTTATCAAGCTCGTCAACTATAACCACATCATGCCCACTCGCTACACGCTCGATGTGGACCTCAAGGACGTTGTGACGCTAGACGCCCTCCAGTCTCGTGATAAGAAGGTTACTGCTGCCAAGGAAACTAAGGCGAAGCTCGAGGAACGTTTCAAGACTGGGAAGAACAGGTGGTTCTTCTCGAAGCTTCGATTCTGAGGGGAATGTATCTGGTTGGTTCTTACAATGGGTGTTTTAATTTTGAAATATGTTTTTGGAGACTCGGTAATATTTACGCTTTCTTTGATAGATTTTGTTGGATGTTTTGATTAGTAATTGCAGTAAAATTCATAACTAAAAAAAAATAAAAAAATAACTAGAGGCAAACTGATATTGGTTTGTAGGAGCTAGAGAAGTGCAATAAAAGTACTCTGGAGACTTGAATGTTCTTTCTTCACTATTAGTTTTTTTTTTTTTTTTCTCTCTCTAATTTGTCTATTTGAATGACAATCGTTTAATGCGTGGCTATCAACGAAATCAAAGGCCTACAGAAGATTTTTCAGTTTTACACCTCAAAAAGAGGCATGTCACATGCCTCATTTATTGCCAAAAATCAAATGGAGTTGAACGGAGTGCCAATAAAAAAAATAAAAATAGTTCGATGTATTGAATACTAAAAATAGTTTGTGATAAAAACTACAATCACTAAATAGTTCAGTGATTTTTGTTGTAATTTTTTCAAATAATTATATTAATGCGAATAAGCGAAAACAAAACTATATCTCAAAAAATTTCAGTCGAACAAAATTGACATGTACTGCGTCTCTCTTGTTGGAAAGTGTGGAAATTGTAATCTAATTGAGAAAATTTCTGGAAATTAGGCTTTTTTATTATTTGGTAGAGTCGGTTTTATGAAAAAGTCAGTTTTTCTTATCCTTATGAAAAAGGGGACTTATGGCTATCAAAATCATTCTAGTACGGCTTCGTATTCTTTGTTCAGGAATTTATGGATTTTTTTCTCAAATATTTTTTTTTACTTTATATTTTCCAAAATGACAACCCTTCGAATATATTGATGAAAATGATCACTTTTTCGAAACTCGCTACTTCCAGCAGCAATTTTATAAAATTTTCGCTTAAACTCGCTAATTAGAATAGCGAGATCTATTTTCCATTTTTTTTTTGTATTATACATAAATAATTTTGAGAATTTCGTGAAAATTTTACTAAAATTTTAATTCGCTACTCCGAATAGCGAGTTTAATTGAGATAAATGATTAGCTTATTAAGGGTTGCAAATATTTTAAATGAAAATGTAAAACTCGCCTTTTGGAAGAGCGAGCTCATTTAAAGACTCGCTAATCAGAATAGCAAGTTTAGAAAAATCTGTTTTTATTCATAAACGTATAACACGCACAAAACACATAACACAAACAAAGAAACAGCAGCATAGAGAGGGAGAAACCGACGACGAAGAACAGAGAGGTCAAAACTTGCGAATATCAGTGGCGACTTAAATTCGCTAGTGTAAGTCCTTGATTTCATACTCACTCCTATTTTCGAATCAGTTTTACAATTCGTTCAACATAGGGTTTTCGAAACTGATTTATTTGTGGGTTTTTGAAATGGATTCAACATATGGTTTTCGAACGGATTGATTTATGAGTTATTATTTTTACTTGATTAGTTATTCTTGATTTTATGGCATTGTTGGTTAAATTAGAATTTGTGTTAGTTCAGTTAGGTTTTTCGTTAGTTTGGTTTTTCGTTAGTTCAATTATTATTTCTGTTAAATTGAGTTTTAAATTCGATCACTTTTGTGTTTTGTGTTGCAGATGAATGCAAAACATCAACATGGGGAGCCTCTTGAGCCGTTTGTTGATCAGGGGCCTCTGCATCGAGATGTTTTGAGATTACAGAATAAGCATCGAATTCAATACATTTGGGCCGGAAGAGATGTTGAGAAGTTATTTTTAGTCGTGATCAGAGCTTTCTTAGGAAGTGTTGGATGCGAGGATCCAGAAGAGACTAGTAATAACAGGATTCAACGGGATTTACAAGTTAGGAAAAATCACATATGATTGGGGTTTGCTTATATCGTTGGTTGAGAGATAACGTTAGTAAATCCACAGTTTTCACTTTCCTGTTGGTGAGATGACTATTAGTTTAGAGGATATGGGTATGTTGTTAGGGTTACCGATTGATGTACTTCTTGTTACTAGTTCTGACACCATGAGGTTGCTTCAGGGTGGTGCGACTTATGTGAGTAGCTATTAGGTGTTAGACCACCCGAGAGTGAGATAGAAGAAGGGGTGTTGAAGTTTAAGTGACTTCTACATTAGTTTCCCAATTTTGGTACGTTTCCAGAAAATGCGACACAAGATATGGTCAGTAAGTGTACACGTGCGTACATATTGGCAGCCCTCGGGTTGATTGTGATGCTTGATTGCAATAGTAATAAGGTGACGTTGATGTATCTCCCACTACTTAAAGATATTAAGAAGATACATGAATATAGTTGTGGCAGTACTGCTTTGACCTTTCTTTATCAAGAAATTTGTAATGCGACTTTACCCAACACCAGTAATTATAGTGGATTTCTTTCTATTGTGCAGGTATGATAATTATATTTTTCGATATATGTTTGATTTTATGTAAGTTTTAAATTATATTGTATTTATCTGATTTGTTTCTGATACAAACAACTTTGGGCATGAGAGAGGTTGTTAACCAACAGTGGTTCGGGGAGATCAGGATGTGCAACCGAAATTACCCGACAATCTATTGAGGTGTAGGTAAACTACAACAAATCTGATTTGTTTAAATTATATGGTATTTATCTGATTTGTTTAAATTATATATATATATATATATATATATATATATATATATATATATATATATATATATATATATATATATATATATATATATATATATATATATATAATCTTTTCAGGTGGACTGGGTCCCTATCTTATTTGCTTGTTAATGCATATAACCTACGTGCCTATCGGGATCAACTAGCGTCTCTCATTGAGGATCAGATTATTTGGCAGCCATATATAAAGACCGCGATGCTCTATATTACTGCAGGCAAGGACAGGCCGTATGGAGGACGAGGGCGCCTCTTATCTTATTTGACAGGGTAGAGTAGCACCTACCTGATCGAGTTATGAGCCAGTTTGGCATGCTATAGCCGATCACGATCCATGTGACACAAAGGAAGACTTGCATATCATTATGGAATCCACGAGGTAGAGGACATGTGGCTTAGGATTCAAAACAAGGTGACTACATATCATTATGGAATTCACGAGCTCAGAGCATAATAAATGGTGTGCTGGGTGAAGAGGTGATGTATTACGTCCATCCATACATGATTCGGTTCAAAAAGATCAAATGGTTATTAATTGTGAACCTGATCCATATAGATGATATAAAGTACAAATCATATGCCAGTGTCTTCAAGGATTTGGTAAGTGAATATGATTTTAAAATCTTTTTAATATTATGGTTTATTGATTGTAATAATACGTAACATTCTTGCCCTGTATACGTTAACATGTGCAAAACTTATAACAACTGCAAGAAATTAACGAGGGAAGCATCGCCCATGAGTTGGAGGTGGATAACTCTGGGCTTCAAATGCATCATCTCATTATATCTTCTCTTACACATATACGACAACAACATTGGCTTGATGCTTGAGCGCCCCCAGCACCAGTTGATCGCGTCCAGGCGGTTCCACACAGACAACCTCGGCCTCAACGTTGTCATGTACATGGAGTGCCACAGAGGCAACTTGGTCAACTCTTAGTGGATGAGCAAGAGGAGGATCAAGAGCAACAGCCGGAGCAGGAGCAGGAAGCTCGGGTAGAGACTAAGACAAATGCACCTCCCGAGACTCCATTATAGACATATGCACAACCCGTTCGTTAGAGTCACAGATACTTACACATCTCGAGACTCAATCAATCATATCCTGAGACTCTGACAACGGCGAAGGCACAAGGTGAGGAAAAATATGTAGCTAAAGAAAAAATATACAAACGTAGAAAAAAATGATTACTAAATGAACATTTGAGACATTTATATTTTGTTGAATGTGTTTATTTGTCAAAGATGTTGAAATGTGCTTGGTACAGATTAAATGTGTTTGTTTGTCACATATTTTGGTAAAACTTTGTTACAAAGTTGGGTTGTAAATTGAATTTCTTATGTTGGAATAAAGGTACAATAACTTGATAATAGGAGTAGCGATTTAACTTGGTTAAACTCTCTATTATCATTGACGAATTTAGGTTAATCTAAAAATGATTTGAATGTTATCAAATTAACTTAAACTCGCTATTTTGAGTAGCGAGTTTATATTATTAAAATTTTCATCAATTTCTCAAAACTAATTACTTAAAATACAAAAAGACATTTAAAAAAATTTAAACTAGCTAGTGGAAGTAGCGCGTTTAAGCGAGAACTTCAAAAACTCGCGAGTTCAAAGAAATTGGTCATTTTGATAAATTGTTTGAAAATGTTGTTATTTTGGAAAATACTTTTTCAAAAGGGAGTTAAATGAGAAAAAATTCTGAATTATGACTTCTAATTATTACTCCCTCCGTCCCACTTCAAGGATTTTACTTTCCCTTTTTCGTCCCACTTCAAGAGTCCCTTCCATAAATAACAAGTTTTAAACAGTTTTTCGGACATTTATACCCTTATAATTTAAATATATTTACAAAAAAATCATTCATTATACCCTTTTAATGTTAAAATATTTACAAAAACTCAATCATTAACCACTATTCCCTACCCCACATTTAACTTTTACATTCTCTCTTCTCTAATCTTTTACCCACTTACAAAAAAAAAAATCAATCATTAACTACTATTCCCTACCCCACATTTAACTTTTACATTCTCTTTCCTCTAATCTTGTACCCACTTATAATTTTTTATTCATTTTTTAAAATTTTTCTTAAGAAACTTGAAATCCAACCCCAACCCCAGAACCCTTGGTCGGGAACGAAGGGAGTAGTATTTATTATGTACAAATGGATACTAATTCAATTAATTTCTCGTCCCGAATCTTTTTTTCCATAGATTTTTTTAATTACCAGAACAATTATGAAGAATTCCCATATCCATTGGTAGATGGATGAATAACTAAATTTACGTTTTAACAGGTATCTAATTTAAGATATAAAATTAAAAATGCTGATTTCTCTCTCTCTTTTAAAGTCTTGCCTTAATTTGTCTAACATCATATTAATTTTCTAGTTAAAACTAACCCAATGTATGAGTATGATATTATTATCTATAAATAATGCAATTGAGGAAGCAAATATTGCCAGTGGACGGACATATACACACACAATTACAAATGAAGAACATTTCATTCAGAATGTCTCTCTTATTTATGCTGTTTGTAGTGTTTCTCTCTGGTAATCTCTCTCTCTCTCTCTCTCTCTCACACACACACACACGCGCTCACATGCATACACATACATACACACGACATGCACGAGCTAATGCGGTCTCTTTCCTAATTTTTTTGCATACATATGTAACACTCCCTCTGTCCCCGGATGTTCAAATTTCATTTTGGATACATTTTGAAAATGCTTAATGTTTATATAATTTTAATGTTAAAGATGGATAAATATTTTTGTTATCCGTTTTCTAAACATTTTCTAAGTTTGCAAGTATAAACGAATATTGATTTTTTTTTTTTTGGTAAAAACATTTCGGAACAAAGTTTTTTTTTTTTAAACATTTATTTTAAAACGGAGGGAGTTTATAATAAAACGTTTGGAAAACTTGTGTGCAGGTTCAAAAGTTCAGCAGGTATCAGGAATCAAACAGCGGCTGCTGGTAAATGAACTTTTGAAATATGCTCCAATACCACCAAGTGCACCTTCTCGCAAAGGTTACCCTTGCTTTCAACATAAAGGTGGTTGCGACAAATACTGCGCATACTGTGACGAACCCTACCGTGCCTGTATTGATGAGAGATGTTATTGCATTACAAACCATGCTCCGGTCCTTTGCTAATCAATTAGCTAGGCTCGTTAAAAGTTGAGCGAATGTTATTGTACTTGTCACCGCTTCTAAGGCTTGAATTTCCCGGGATTTAATTCATTTTCATTTATGGAATTATATGAAGTCTTGATAAAATTTTGATACTCCCTCTTTCCCTGAAAGATTGTCCTATTTGCCATTTTGACTTGTCCTAAAAAGTATGTTCCATTTCTAAACTTAGGCATGAATGTTAGTGCAAATCTACTAAGGTACAAGAAGGCGAAGCTCTTCCTTAATAATTGCAAAATGTACAACAGGACAATCTTTTAGGGACGGAGGGAGTATTAATCCGGAAAGGGATAGATAATTTAACTAAGTTAAACTTTGAACAAAAAGTTAGACTTTAACGCAATATTTATAAACAATTACTAGTTTTTGCTAATGGATGCATAATATTTTTACAAAGTTTAAAATCTTAGAACTAAAATCGGAGTAATATGTAATTTTCTTATGTTGACTTTTCAATATGAACAAAAAGTAATATTTTTGGGGCAAAGGGAATATAAATGTGAATACCAAAAAAAGAATACTATAATCCAGCCAAGATTTGGTTAATTCATGCTTTAAGGCTGATCCTCTCTGGGGTATATTTGTAATCTGGAAATTAGATTTGGGTAAATGAGATACTCCTCCTTTCCAAATAATCTTCCCACTTTTTTTTTTTTTCGTTACTATAAAGAAACTTTAAACAATAGTTTTAGATTGATTTTATTATACAAATGAAAACCTAACACTTGTTATTGATATACCATCAACAATACTAACAAGTTTTAAATTTTTCATTATTATAATTAAATCAATTAATTAATCTAAAATTAATGTTCAAAATTTTTTCATGTAACAACAAAAAAATGGCACAATCATTTTGGTACGGAGAGAGCATTATAGCAAATTGATCTCTAGATATGTAACGGATTACATCCAATTAATATAAAAGAATAATAAAATTATCCTTAAGAATTCTTAAACCGTAAAGGACCCAAATAATTATCTGATAGAATCAGCCTTAAATGACCTGTTGAATGAATTTTTCCAACCTTTTTGCCAGCTCAAATAAATAAATGAATTAAAATATTTGCATATAAATAATGCAAAAGAGGAGCAGAGATACTTCATAATCTCGCAAAAATGGAGAAGATTTCAACTAGAATATCATTCTTCCTCCTGCTCTTATTTTTCCTCTCTTGTAAGTCTCTCTCTCTCTCTCTCTCTCTCTCTCTCTCTATATATATATATATATATATATATATATATATATATATATATATATATATATATATATATATGTATATATAAAAGACTACCTGATCGCATATGTGTTTATGTATGAATTATTACAAAATCATTCTGTAAAAATTAAATAAATTAAAATCTAGTATCACGTTGGAATAAAGCCAAAATCTTGCAAAAAATTAGTTTTTTCGTAACATAAGAAAAAAACTAGTTTTAAAGCACTAAGTCTAACTAATAAGAGTGATGAACTGTTCTGAAAACTAGTTTTTTATAACATTTAAAAAAAACTAGTTTTTTACAAGAGTTACTCTGGATAAAAGGAGTCAATATAAAATTAATAAGTTTTAATTTTTGACAAAGCAAAATCATTTATCAGCAATCCAAAAGTACAAATGCTTCACTTGTCTTCTTATAGTTTAAATTAGTGAAATAAGTTGTAGAAAGTTAACTAAAAACTATTGTATATATTTGCAGGCTCACCATTTCCAAAGGTAACTGGAATCGTGCAACGGCCACCATTTTATGTTCTTCCAAAAGGTCGTATTCCCCCTAGTGGTCCGTCTGCTCCCGGTTACCCCTGCACTACAGCCAGTACATGTATACGTCAATGCTCTATACGGAGTCCTTCTTCGGAGAAGGCTCTCTGCATCAAAGATAGATGTTATTCGAAATTTCCCAATAGCGAGCCTGTTTTATGCTAAATCGATTTTATGTAAATATTTATCTATCTAAGACTACCTGATCGAATCTTTGTTTATGTATGAATTATTACAAAATCGTGCAAATAAATTAAGAAAGGATCTGTTGCTTGCTGCACTCAATCGTCCCTCCTCTGTATGATGCAAATCGAAAAATTTATTTACATATCAAATATATTACGGATATGTACTCAATGCGCTACCACATCACTTAAAGTTTTCCCAATTAATTTCCCCTTACAAGCAAATGATTTATGAGGGGATTTTTCTTGTATTTAATAATTCGAATGGATTTTATTAGTCACAATATTTTTTCGGATTCAAGTTTTACTTTTCATCCATTTAGACAGGGATCTCAAATTTAAATTCATTTTTTCTTTTACCCTTTTTGGCAGTAAATGTAACTTTTGATTTTTTGTTTGTTTGAGAATTTGGCTTGTATACTCCATCAATTCCTGAAAGGCTGAAAGATAGTTTAAATCGACTTTAATAATTAACATGATTGAAGTTTGCCCATATATTTCCTTAAAATTTTTGTCAATATATTTACGAACATTATTTATAAGAGTAAATTTTAAATATTATTATTAATTAATAACATGGAAGGATGGGCACTTATATTTGGCCAAACCTTAGGGGTTGTCGTTGAACTTAACCCCGTTAGTCACTTGTCCCAATTATAAAATGTTTCACATTTTACAATTGGGTAATACTAAAGTTACAAAAAAATGTCGTAAAATTTGATTCACAAAATGATGTGTCATGATTTTGTTGGTGCTTTTAATTATTGGGTTGGATTAGATCAGTTTTTGAAGTTGAAACCTATTGGATATGATGGCGAGCCGGAGGCGGAGAGGTGGATTGAAGCTATTGAAAAGATCTTTGAGGTGTTGAGATGTACCGAGGATGAGCGAGTCAGGTTTGCGGCTTACAAGTTTTCGGGTGCGGCTGAACATTGGTGAAGAATTTTATAAGGAAGTTTAAGGAACATTTTATTCCAACTGTGGATCAAGACAAGAAAGAGATGGAGTTTCTTAATCTGGAGTAGAATTTTATGACCGTGGCGCAGTATGTGGCTAAGTTCACGGAATTATCGAGATATTGCACTCATTTGGTGGCAACTGAGGAGAGAAAATCCTTGAGGTTTGTTCGAGGTTTGAAGACAGTGATCCGGACACCGTTAGTGGGCCACAAGTTTCAGAATTTTCAAGATGTCGTGGATCGTGCTTACCATGTTGAGCATGATATTGAAGAACATAAGAGGAAAACCGAGGTGTTAAGTGCCGAAAGGCAAGGAGAGCAAGGGAAACAACAACAAGACCAGGATATTCAAAGTAATACTCCAAGGAATCAGCATAGGAGAGTGTGTACTTATTACCAGAAGGAAGGGCATATAGAAGAGCGATATTGGAGGAAACAAGGAAAGTGTGTGAATTGCGGACAGTTAGGTCATTTTCAGAAAGATTGCCCTAAGGCAAAGAATCAACCATCAGGGAGTGGCACCGGGGCTGTACAAGGTCAGAAAAGGGATGCTTCAGGGAGGCCTAGGGTTCCAGGCCGTGACTTCGACATGAATCAGTGATAGGAAGTATCATTTTTTTTATATCGAATTTGAGAGTACGCGCGCTTATAGACCCTGGCTCCTAGTATCTTTATGTTTTTATGCATATTGCATCGCCATTGCATTCTTATGCTAAGTCCTTACTTTACGTGTTAGAAGTATCCGTGGTTGTTTGATCTTCTAGATAGGTATGTCAAATTAAAATTTGGGTCGAATTTTCTTTTAGGGGGAGTGAATGTCACGACCCTAATCCTAGGTTCTAATTTGAATCATGCTTGAGTTAGTAATTTGGTGTGCATTTCATATTATTATATGTTTTGCATTTGATTGGTAGTAATTATGTGTTAGTTAGTATTTTATAACATATATGATATTTTAAATATATTATATAATTAAAAATAATTATTTAATGTCTTATTGGAAATATTAGAAGAGAGTAGTGAATTGATAATATTGGATAATTATTATTAACTTATTATAATCCTTGAGGTGCTTAGGTAACTTAAAGGATTTAAGATTGAAATGATTTATTTGATGGAGGAGCTTTAGAGAGTAAATGCTAGATGTTTATCCTTGGAAAGATTAAAGGAAGAAGCTTCCTCATTTGAACAAAACATTTTCCTCGGATCAATTCCTTGGACCAAAACCAAACCCTTGATCTTTCCAACATAAAAATCTCCCATTTAATCCAGAAAAATCCTTTGAACGATCCGATCGTTTCGTTGTGTTCTGGAGAAGAAGGGGAGCGTTTCCATCCGATTAAAGTTTTTCTTATTTTTTCTTATTTTGATTAGTTATTATATTTTCCCTTCTATGTATGCTCATTTGATTATTTGAAGTTAAAATCATGAAAAATATTATTGTATGTTGTTTTGGAGAAATTTTTATTAGGTTTTAGAATAGTATAAATTGTATTGTTGTAAGGGAATGAATAGGAGTAAAATTAAGGTTAAAATGATGAGGATTGATATATATATATATATATATATATATATATATATATATATATATATATATATATATATATATATGTAAAATCTGGGGAGAAACGCGTTTCTTCATAATTTATGGAGAAACGGGGCCCGACTTGTCGCGCGACAATGCATGCCAGAATACGTTTCTCCATAAGTATGGCACGACTCTTTTTTCTGGATATCCGTCCCAAGGCTTCTGGATATCCAGAACCTTATGAAAGTGATATCCAGAATCAGAAATTTGGCCTTGGCCTTGGCCTTGGCCTTTGCCCCAAATCTTTTTTTCTGGATATCCGTTTCAAAGCTTCTGGATATCAATATTCAATGTTCTGGATATCCCGAACCTTATGAAAATGATATCCATTATCATAAATTTGGTCTTGGCCTTGGATTTGGCTTCAAATCTTTTTTTTCTGGATATCCGTTCCAAGGCTTCTCGATATCAATATTCAATGTTCTGGATATCCAGAACCTTATGAAAGTGATATCCAGAAATTTAAAATTTGGCCTTGGCCCCAAATCTTTTTTTCTGGATATCCATCCCAAAGCTTCTGGATATCCAAAACACGTTTCTCCATAAGTTCTGGAGAAACGTGTTTCTCCAAAAACCGACTCATATATATATGTTGCATATTATATTAATGAAAGTTATTGAGTTGAAATGGTTTTGAAGAATAAAATTTTATTTTAAAAAGATTGCATTCCAGCACGAAATTATGTATTTTTAAGTTAAATATTGTACTCCCTCTTGCCCAAAAGTGAAAGACCCAATTTTGTCAAAATTTGCTCTTGAGGTATTGAAAAAGGTACCGTGCCTTTGCCCAAAGTGAAAGACCCAATTTTGTCAAAATTTGCTCTTGAGGTATTGAAAAAGGTACCGTGCCTTTTCCCGTACCTATATTTGTTAACTTAAACACTATTAAGTTAAATATATCAAATAGCCTCTTCAATAGGCCATTTTGGCTCTTTTTAGTACCCTTGAAATTCATTATGCTAATTTACTTAGCCAAAGGTAGTTAACTTTAATGGCCTCTGATGATACAGTTGCTTGTATTTTTATCCAAGTTGCATAATTTTATCCCCTTGTTTATTTATATTGTAGTAATTCAACTCCCTGAGTTCTGTATACAGCAGTGGTAAATTGAACAGCTTTTTAAAAGGTTGTTTGCTCTCTATATTTCTAAGTTAACCCAAGTTAATGAAGCTCTTTGTTTGGTCAGATATACTGAAAACTAGAAATTGCTGTCAAGGTACCGGATTAATGAATTATTGCTTCAAATGTGTTGGCCAATAGCTCCTACTTATGTCATTCGCATCTTAATCTGGCTAGCTTGGAAATGGTTTGAGGTCATTAAGTTTGGCCTATACTGAAGTTGGATTTTGGTAAGTTTGTTTGAGCCGGAAAAAGGAGCTTGAAATGTTTCAATTGGAGTTGCTGAAGTTTCAGCTCTGTTTCTGAAATTCTGCTGAGGGCACGAGTCGTGCCCTAGCTTGAACGACTGTATCAGAGAGGGTGTAAAAGGGTCACGAGTCGTATCCTGACCTGTTTTGTTGAATCATTTTCAAAGCAACGTAGGTTCAATTAGATAACATATATTTCAACCAATTGAACACTACGATCAAAGTACAATTTATGAACAACAACATGATGTATTAACATACCAATGATGATAATTGGAAAATGTGTAAATATTTTGTTAAAGTAGGTTAGAACCATTGAACCTAACTTGTTTATTATCATCATATGATTGATGATACATCCTTTAATGGTTATTATAAGTTTGTAGACCTTATGTGTTGCACCTTTTGCATTTGTTTGACAGCTTTATGATGTGATGGATTAGGGTTCCCTACTTTGGAATCCTAAATTTAATTGAATTGGTTCAAGGATGGTTTAGCCTTAGTGCTACTTTTGATTGACACTTGTTATCATGTTGCTATCATTTTGATATGCTTTACTTGTATGGTTCCCTACTTTGAAATCATCCATTGGTTGTTTAAGCAAGTAGTGATTACTGTGCTTATATTTGAAAGTCCAGCTGGTACTTGTTTGTTCGGGCAGTGGTATGGGATTATAATGGCACCTAGCCGAGTTCATTATGATCCATACACTGGTTTCCCATTGTTTTCCCCTTCCATTGGCCATGGTTTGGGTAGAGTGAACTGGCTCAAGGGTGGTCTAGTTGCACTTTTGGGTATGACTTTATGTCATAGTCCCCGTTTGTTGTTACTGTGATTGGGTTTCGGAACCGCTTCTTCAGCTGCTGATGCTGCTCAGATCGTGATATCCTTTTGAGGATGAAACCTTGGCTCAGTATCCCTCTAAGTATTACATTATTGCACTTATGTGTTACATGTATATATATCTTTCTTTGTGTTGATAAGAATGTGATATATATATGATGATTTGTTGTTATATGCTTCTAATGTGATTTCATATCATATTGTTGCATATATAATAACTTGCTGAGATTTTTCTCACCCCGTCCTTTTATTGCTTTCTTAGATAGAGCCGAGCCAGGGGCTAGAACTCGTTGAGCACCGAGAGGGCGCCTAGTGGGGATTGTTTGAGAAAGGTATTTTGTAAGGTTACATTACTTAAATGTATAACCTTGGGTAGTATTTTGAGATTATAACATGTTGTCCTTATTTTGCAACTTTTTAAGGATTATAAATATTTTTTCCATTTGGAAACTATGTTCCTTGGTTTGTAAATAAGTGTGTGTGTGATTTGTAAAGGGTGTAATTGGCTTGAAAGTGGCGTGAGTTGTTTTTTTTTTTTTTTTTTTTTTTTTTTTAAAGTAGAAGTAAATGGTTTTACCTTTAGTTGAAATGTTTATTAAAGTTCTTTACATTAAACTGGTTTTTGAAATTGAAAATTTTTAGAAAGGACATTTCGAAAGTTTTTTGTTTAAAAAGGGCGTCTTCAGAGCGTTTCCCGACGTGGGGCCAAGTAGGTCCCCGATTCGGGGCGCGTCAGTTGGTATCAGAGCCTTAGGTTTAGATAGTCTAGAGTGACTACGTGACCTAGGAGGGTAGTATGAATTGAGGGAGTGATGTTAAGTATTTTATACAGGCACTCATTTGTTATGGCAGGAGTTGGAGGTGATCAACCTGGGCCTTTAGGCCGTGGAAATTTAGGGGAGGAGACTCGGGAGATGTTTCAAGGTATGCTTGAGGCAGCTATGAAAGCCATGAATGACCAAAGACATCAAAGAGAGCAAGTAGCGCCAAGGGTTAGATTAGATCAGTTTTTGAAGTTGAAACCTATTGGATATGATGGCGAGCCGGATGTGTCAAAGGCGGAGAGGTGGATTGAAGCTATGGAAAAGATCTTTGAGGAGTTGAGATGTACCGAGGATGAGCGAGTCAGGTTTGTGGCTTACAAGTTTTCGGGTGCGGCTGAACATTGGTGGAGAACTTTAAAAGCAAGTTGGGATGAGGCCCATGTTCCGTACACTTGGGAGAATTTTATAAGGAAGTTTAAGGAACATTTTATTCCAACTGTGGATCAAGACAAGAAAGAGATGGAGTTTCTTAATCAGGAGCAGAATTTTATGACCGTGGCGCAGTATGTGGCTAACTTCACGGAATTATCGAGATATTGCACTCATTTGGTGGCAATCGAGGGGAGAAAATCCTTGAGATTTGTTCGGGGTTTGAAGACAGTAATCCGGACGCCGTTAGTGGGCCATAAGTTTTAGAATTTTCAAGATGCGGTGGATCGTTCTTATCATGTTGAGCATGATATTGAAGAACATAAGAAGAAAACCGAGGTGTTAAGTGCCGGAAGGCAAGGAGAGCGAGGGAGACAACAACAAGACCAGGATAGTCAAAGTAATACTCCAGGGAATCAACATAGGAGAGTGTGTACTTATTGCCAGAAGGAAGGGCATATAGAAGAACGATGTTGGAGGAAACAAGGAAAGTGTGTGAATTGCGGACAGTTGGGTCATTTTCAGAAAGATTGCCCTAAGGCAAAGAATCAACCATCGAGGAGTGGCACCGGGGCTGTACAAGGTCAGAAAAGGGATGCTTCAGGGAGGCCTAAGGTTCCAGGCCGTGACTTCGCCATGAATCAGTGGTAGGAGGTATCATTTTTTTTATATCGAGTTTGAGAGTACGCGCGCTTATAGACCATAGCTCCTACTATCTCTATGTTTCTATGTATATTGCATCGCCATTGCATTCTTATGCTAAGTCCTTACTTTACGTGTTAGAAGTATCCGTGGTTGTTTGATCTTCTAGATAGGTAAGTCAAATTAAAATTTGGGTTGAATTTTCTTTTAGGGGGAGTGAATGTCACGACCCTAATCCTTGGTTCTATTTTGAATCATGCTTGAGTTAGTAATTTGGTGTGCATTTCATATTATTATATGTTTTGCATTTGATTGGTAGTAATTACGTGTTAGTTAGTATTTTATAGCATATATGATATTTTAAATATATTATAAATTAAAAATAATTATTTAATGTCTTATTGAAAATATTAGGAGAGAGTAGTGAATTGATAATATTAGAAAATTATTATTAACTTATTATATTCCTTGAGATGCTTAGGTGTAAAGAATATAACTTAAAGGATTTAAGGTTGAAATGGTTTATTTGATGGAGGAGCTTTAGAGTAAATGCTAGACGTTTATCCTTGGAAAGATTAAAGGAAGAAGCTTCCTCATTTGAACAAAACATTTTCCTCAGATCAATTCCTTGGACCAAAATCAAACCCTTGATCTTTCCAACTTAAAAATCTCCCGTTTAATTCAGAAAAATCCTTTGAACGATCCGATCATTCTGTTGTGTTTCGGAGAAGAAGGGGAGCGTTTTCATCCGATTAAAGTTTTTCTTATTTTTTCTTATTTTGGTAAGTTATTATATTTTTCCTTCTATGTATGCTCATTTGATTATTTGAAGTTAAAATCATGAAAAATATTATTGTATGTTGTTTTGGAGAAATTTTTATTAGGTTTTGAAATAGTATAAATTGTATTGTTGTAAGGGAATGAATAGGAATAAAATTGAGGTTAAAATGACGAGGGTTGGAATATATATATGTTGCATATTATCTTAATGAAAGTTATTGTGTTGAAATGATTTTGAAGAATAAAATTTTATTTTAAAAAGATTACATTCCAGCACGAAATTATGTATTTTTAAGTTAAATATTGTACGCCCTCTTGCCCAAAGTGAAAGACCCGATTTTGTCAAAATTTGCTCTTGAGGTATTGAAAAGGGTACCGTGCCTTTTCCCGTACCTTTATTTGTTAACTTAAACACTATTAAGTTAAATATACTCCCTCCGTCCCGGCCGAAGTGTTCGAAAAGGACAATTGCACGAGAATTAAGGAAAGTGATGTAAGAAAGAGAAAAGTTTAAATGTTGTGAGTATGAAAAATTAAATAGGAGAGAGAATGAGTGGGAGGAATAGTTAGGAGAGAGAATGTTGTGAGTGTAAAAGTAAAGTAGGAGAGAGAATGAGTGGGTGAAATAGTGAAAAAACTTTCCTTTTTTGGGTATGAAACATTTTAAATGGGATGCCCAAAATAGAAAGTTGGGACACTTCAGCCGGGACGGAGGGAGTATCAAATAGTCTCTTCAATAGGCCATTTTGGCTCTTTTAAGTACCCTTGAAATTCATTCTGTTAATTTACTTAGCCAAAGGCAGTTACATTTAATGGCCTCCGATGATACAGTTGCTTGCATTTATATCCAAGGCTCCGTTTGTTCGGGGGAAAATGTTTTCTGAAAAATATTTTTCCCATTTTTCGGTATTTGTTTAGCACCGAAAAATGGGGAAAATGTAGGGTTGAAAGTTGTTTTCCGGAAAACATTTTCATTTTCCAGAAAACATTTTGCAAGAAATCATTTTTCGGAAAATGTTTTACGCTAAACAAACGGAGCCCAAGTTGCATAATTTTTTCCCTTTTTTTTCCACTACTCACACACATGCACGCACAAAAGCGCCTAGGAGATAAAACTTAGGGAGAAAAAGCCTTCCCTCTAACTTCTGAAGAGATCGAACCCATGACCTCCAGGTTGGAAGTCATGAGCTCAAGCCAGCAGGCCAAATCCCGTTGTAATTCAACTCCCCGTGTTCTGTATCCAGCAGTGGTAAATTGAACAACTTTTTAAAAGGTTGTTTGCTCTCTATATTTCTAAGTTAACCCAAGTTAATGAAGCTCTTTGTTTGGTCAGATATACTGAAAACTAGAAATTGCTGACAAGGTACCGGATTAATGAATTATTGCTTCAAATGTGTTGGCCAATAGCTCCTTCTTATGTCATTCGCATCTTAACCTGGCTAGCTTGCAAATGGTTTGAGGTCATTAAGTTTGGCCTATACTGAAGTTGGGTTTTGATAAATTTGTTTGAGCTGGAAAAAGGAGCTTGAAATGTTTCAATTGGAGTTGCTGATGTTTCAGCTCTGTTTCTGAAATTCTACTGAGGGCACGAGTCGTGCCCTATGGCACGTGTCGTGCCTAGCAGTCGTGGCCAGTCGTGCCTTAGCATGGACGACTGTATCAGAGAGGGTGTAAAAGGGTCACGAGTCGTGCCCTGGCCAGTTTTGTTGAATAATTTTCAAAGCAATGTAGGTTAGAACCATTGAACCTAACTTGTTTACTATCATCATATGATTGTTGATACATCCTTTAATGTTTATTATAAGTGTGTAGACCTTATGTGTTGTACCTTTTGCATTTGTTTGACATCTTTATGATGTGATGGATTAGGGTTCCCTACTTTGGAATCCTAAGTTTAATTGAATTGGTTCAAAGATGATTTAGCCTTAGTGCTACTTTTGATTGATACTTGTTATCATGTTGCTATCATTTTGATATGCTTTACTTGTATGGTTTCCTACTTTGGAATCATCCATTGGTGTTTAAGCAAGTAGTGATTACTGTGCTTATATTTGAAAGTCCAGCTGGTACTTGTTTGTTCGGGCAGTGGTATGGGATTATAATGGCACCGAGCCGAGTTCATTATGATCCATACACTGGTTTCCCATTGTTTTCCCCTTCCATTGGCCATGGTTTGGGTCGAGTGAACTAGCGTAAGGGTAGTCTAGTTGCACTTTTGGGTATGACTTTGTGTCATAGTCCCCGTTTGTTGTTACTATGATTGGGTTCCGGAACCGCTTCTTCAGCTGCTGATGCTGCTCAGATCGTGATATCCTTTTGAGGATGAAACCTTGGCTCAGTATCCTTCTAAGTGTTATATTATTGCACTTATGTGTTACATGTATATATATCTTTCTTTGTGTTGATAAGAATGTGATATATATATATATGATTTGTTGTTATATGCTTTCCTAATGTGATTGCATATCATATTATTGCATATATAATAACTTGGTGAGATTTTTCTCACCCCGTCCTTTTATTGCTTTCTTAGATAGAGCCGAGCGAGGGGCTAGAACTCGTTGAGCACCGAGAGGGCGCCTAGTGGGGATTGTTTGAGAAAGGTATTTTGTAAGGTTACATTACGTAAATGTATAACCTTGGGTAGTATTCCGAGACTATAACATGTTGTCCTTATTTCGCAACTTTTTAAGGATTGTAAATATTTTTTCAATTTGGAAACTATGTTCCTTGGTTTGTAAATAAGTGTGTCTGTGGTTTGTAAAGGGTGTAATTTGTTTGAAAGTGGCGTGAGTTGGTTTTTTTTTTTTTTTTTTTTTTTTTTTTAAGTAGAAGTAAATGATTTTACCTTTAGTTGAAATGTTTATTAAAGTTCTTTACGTTAAACATGTTTTTGAATTTGAAAATATTTAGAAAGGACATTTCGAAAGTTTTTTGTTTAAAAAGGGCGTCTTCAAAGCGTGTCCCGACGTGGGGCCAAGTAGATCTCCGGTTCGGGGCGCGTCATTTCACCTTTGATTAAATACTGAAAAAATAATGAAAATAACGGTTCAAAGCTATCCCTAAGCTTGCGCCTAGAATCTCGGATCAGTTTGTTGAGGAGATAGCCTTAGAATTCTTGTTTGACGTTGAAGTATGTTGGATAAGTCTTGCGGTCTTTGACTTGGTCTTGGAGTTTCTTACGTTTTTCATAACGGTTCCTGAAAAATAGGTTCGAAGTAATGGCTCTGCATAACGTGATTTTAGTCAAGTTGTACTATCAAGTTGTAAGCTCAAGATGTAACGTCATGTTGTTGTAAGTACCCCAATCCAATTCGCGACCCTTTGCAGGTGCCTTTTAATAAAATAAAATTGCACTAGGGGCGTTTTGGTAAATTCCCGATCCATTCCGAGACTTTCGGAAACTTTTTATAAGTTTCTTGCGAAGGAAGTACTTTTAAGTATTTTTCTCAGGCAAAAGGACCTATAAGGCATTATTCAGTTTGGACCTGTTGGAAATTAACTTGGAATGTTCCAGAACCAGGTCTTTGGCGCCAGAAACGGTTATTGGCTTGCTTAGTCGTGCGACACCATGAGCTATGGAAAACGCAACCGTTGGGTCGTGTGACACAAGTTGTCCATCATCAGCAGCCTATAAATAAGACCCTCCCCCTCTCATATCTGGATCCCTTTTTGACATACTGTTACTCTGCCCAATTGGTAGCGTAACACACACTCCAAAACACACATAACCCTCTCCCTCTCATACCCAACTCCCTCCTCCTCTCCCTCAATTCACTCCAACCCACACACCACCACTAGATCTTCAATCCACCATTATTCTCAAGTGCAATCCGGTCCTGAAGCTATGTAGAAGAATTATATACCTGACTTGGGTATAGAATTTGTGGATCTACAAGGGTAATCAATTCATTCCACCCTTCTCTCTCATATACTTTGCCATTTTCATAATTCATGCTATCTCTCTTAATTGATTCGATAATTATACTCTATCTGTTCCTAATTGTCGAATCACAATCGCCATCTCTCTATTTAATTCGATTTGCTTGGTTTAATTTCATGTTCATGGTTTGATCTTATTGTAATTGTGGCTTGTTTGCCAAGGGAGTGTGGATCTCCCCATATCCACACCCCCTTGGTCAATTCGTTGTTGATTCGTGGTTTTTTGAGTTGAATTGATGTTGTAATTCGATCTGGTTGGATCTCTCTGCTAATTTCCGATTTGTAAGGTTTACTCAGCAACAGGATCTGTGTCACGCGACACAATCTGCCAGGCTGAGTCCTGTGTCACGCGACACAACTAGCCAGGCAGATCCTATGTCACGCGAAACATCTTGCCATTATGTAGAAGCTCCCTTTTCAGTTGTAATCTGTTCTTAGATTTGTAATCTGGGATGTGGCCCCCCATTGTATCAAGTGGCTCACAAGTTGTAGCTATCTCATTTTATCAATAAAATCCATTTATCACATTTATTGTCTTAAATGTTTGCACACACTATGAATACTTTGGATGTTTGTTTTCAAAAGACTCGTTTACGAATGAGGCGTATTGGGTGAACTCTCAGTTCTTCCCAACACGTAACCTGACCCCCGAACCCAATTTCTCTTTTCAAAAGGTTTTCAATGTTTCCTTTAAAACGACGTGGCGACTCCCAATTTTCATTTATTTTTCGGCGAGCGTACATTCAGTGGCGACTCCGCTGGGGACATGAAACTGGTTTTCTAAAGAGGGTCAAACTTTCATTCCCTTTCAAACATCCAATGTGTTCATCCTTGTGTGCATCGTTTGCCATTGCTCCATTGTGATACATGCATTTTAGGTGTTGTGAGATTTGTATGCTCTTTGTGTGCTTTCATGTTTTTGTGTTTGAGGGCTTTGGTTTTGTTCCTGCCATGAGGAAGCAAAGCCGCTATTCCTGTTTGAGGTTACTGGTTCACGGTGGTATTGCCCAAATCGAGCGATCTTGGTCTTCGCCCGTATTCTCGTCCCGTGTCACGCTGATAGAGCTGGCCACTGTGAGCGGTTGTTCAGGTTTTTGGCTAGAGTGCATGCCCCTTGGATCAGAGTGTGCAGTTGATTATTGTACCTTGTTAATCTGCGAGTGTGTGTGTGTTTTTTTTTCCGTTTGTTAGTCCTTCTCAAATAAAAAAAATGGTTTCAAAATTATATTTTTTGTAAATAAAGGAATTTAGTCACGCTCACACTACGTCACATAGATCTGGAACCCATTTGGTGCGATTGACGGCATCGCGGACGGCCATGTAATTCGCCTACGCTTGAGCGCCTGAAATCAATCCTATCCCCTAGCACATCATAAGTGGAGCCACACTTTTAATCTTACCCGATGGTTGGTTTTTTTGACACAACATTTTAAATTATACTAAAATGGATTGTGGCGAAGTTTATAATAAGTCATACATACCTATCCCAAAACCTAGCATGTGTGGGCATGTTGCCAACGCAACATGGTTTCACGTATGGACATGTCACTCCCGTGACATGTTCTAACGAGAGATCATGCCGCGTCGTCACCATGCACCGACGAGAGGTCATGCCAGATTTTTCTTTGAAATTATTCAAGAATACCCGTTATGCTGCCCAAATTTCTCCAGAAATTTAGATCACTCGTCCGTCTCATATAGTGCTTAAGTCTTGTTTAGGTGTTATTACCTATTGTTAATTTCCATACAAAACATTTGGTATAATTTGAATGTTGCGTCTCTAGGTTCCCCCGAGGTTTTAGAATGCGAAAATAAAGGCTTATCCTTTTCCAAACATGCTTAGGACTTTAAAGCCATTGATTTCTACTTGAACATAAATAAGATGTTTGCACGAGTCCTTTCCTTTCTTCTCCCTCTCCCGTACCTTCTAAAGAGTCTCTTCCTCCATCCCCTTATCAATCCATATCCGCCTCTGCAGTTACGGCAAGTTGGGTGCGTGCCCCGACTTCCAGTGCTCGTTCGGTTCGCGTCTCTTAGGTAGTTGCAGTTTCTTGCAGAGCTCTCATCTGTTTTGGTGCCCGAGATGTCTGGTACAGAGAATGTGTCGTCCGCCCAGTCTGGAGGTTCCTTTGTTTCTGGTCAGCTAGATTTGAATGATTTGTCTATGGTTGAGTTGCGAGCTTCTCTTGAGGCTGCTTTGGTTCGTGAGTGCAAGGCTCAGTTACTCGCCCAAGCTGCTAAAGCTCGAGAAGAGGAAACACATGCTAGATTTGTGGAAGCAATGCGTGTCCGAGGGATTGCAGTCATTCGTCACGAAGATGGGTCTTATGAGGAGATCATTGGTTCTAACAACACTGATTATGGGGCTGGGAATGTTTCCCTCTCTCTTCATCCCACCGATAATGTTACATCTCCCCCCGCTTATCAAATGCATGGGATGAAAGGGATGAGTGTGAATGCACAAGGTAGGCTTCCTCCTCCAGCACCTCAACTTGGCCAAGCTCAAATTTAGGATGTATAATGGATTCCTAATGCTTTTAGATCTCCTAATCAGTTTGGGTCACAGTGTCAACCTCAGCAAGGTTCCCGCAGTTAATGTCATTGTTTGGACAACCAGTTTAAGCAGAAGGGATTGCTGCCGTTCCCCGCTAACAAAATTCCGCCTCAAGAATGTTTTTCTCAACCATTAATGGGTTCATCTTATGGTTTCAGCTCGTTGTCTATGCAGGATCAGTATTCAGGACCCACCCCGTACTTGACCGTTAACCAAATGTCCTTCATTCCTACTATGAATCCCATTCGGCAAGGGGTGCCAAGATGCACGAGTCACCTCCGAGGCTGGTTCGAAGAAGAAGAGGAAAACAATACTGTGATGATGTGGGAATGCCTATGAATGAATTCTTCAAGATCTTAGTAAACGGAGGATTGGTTCAACCACTGGTAAATTATAACCCTCCTAATCCTAGGCCCAGCCTGGATAAAAGTATGCTCTGCTACTACCATCAATATCCTGGCCATACCACCCATGATTGCAAATCTTTGAGAGTGGTCATCCAGGAGAAAAGTAGAGTTCCGAACCATGGTTGGTTTCCAATTCGCAAGCAGCGGAAATTTGATGACCTCGGAATGACAACTGAAGAGGCTTTCAATGGGTTAGTTCGAAGAGGAATGATCAAACCACTTGAAAATTACAACCCCACCAAACCCAATCCGGATTTGGATCATAGCAAGTATTGCCGATACAATCAGTATCCTGGCCACGTCACCAACGACTACGTCCCTCTGAAATTGCTCATTCAAAGGCTTGTGGATGAGGGAAAGATTGAGAAGGCTCGCTCCAACGTGGTTACCGATCCTCTTCCGTGAGTTCAAGGGTCTCCCATCTGAAGAAGTCATTCAATCAGTTTCGTAGGGCCTAGATTGTTTTTTTTTTTTTTATGTTATTGGTGAATGTCCCTTTTAGGATTTGAGTCTGTTATGTCTATGTTAGTTGCTTTCAGTAATAAAAATCTTTATTTCTCTTCTTGCTAGACTCGAGACATCACTTGCACCCACATTACACTTAATTGAAATGGTTTTATTCTACATGATCACTTGTGCTGCTCAATCACTAATGCTTTGAAATGATTAGTATTTAATTTAGTCGGAATGAGAAAATCAATTGATATCTTTCTCAAATTGGGGCTCATCTAATTCCTCATCTCGCATCTCATATGCTCACATCTCTTTCATCATATTCTTCGTTCCGTTGCTCAATGGATTTGTATTAATCTTTCTAATTTACGCTTAAGCAAGCAATGGAGACTTAAACTCGTTTAGGTCATCCGGTAGGGGTTGCAGTTGAAGCCTTTCACCCTAGGAAAGCCATTACCTCACTCTCACCAAACAATACCCCTTAATTTCAAGGTCGGCATGTTTTGAAACCCCGTTTAGCCATCTCTAAAAGAAAGAGGGACTATCCTTGAGGCTCCCATAACTCAAGAAAATTGACCACCTCCAAGCTCAAGAATGGTGGAATGCAAAGATCCACCATAGGGACTAGCTGAAGTTCTCTCTCTCTCAAAAAAAAAAAAGGGGAATGAAAAGGAGAGAAAAAGAAAATCCACATCCCTAGTGATTCTTTCAAAGCAAAAAATGAAGGATCTAGCTGTCTACTCAAAGGGAGTCTCAAAGCAAATGAAGAATGTCCCCTCACCATTGCCTTCAACCAATCCCAAGCCATCCTCTCATTTTTAAAGGATATTCCCATTACCTTGCCTTTGGCCAAAGCAAATTTGACCTCTCACTCTTAGAGGCAATCAGTTTCCTCGCCTTAGAAATCCTAAAAACATCCTCGAAATCCAATCTCTCATCTTTAGGGGTTCAGTCAGTAAAAGGCCTAGCCGCGCCGACCTCTCATCTTAGGAGGTCATAATGTTCCAAATCACCCGATGGCCGATCGAAGCCCTGAAAACCAGCTACAGTTCGTACCGGATAGCAGTTTCATTCGAATCTCATCAAGAACTAAATCGGATTATTGCTTTGTTGCTTGCTTAAGTTGGAACCTAATCTATCTCGGTTCAAGATCATCAATCAAATATTGTGCAAATTCAAACCATTCATTTGGCACTTAATGTGAGCATATTTCATTTCTTCTCCGCAAACGCTTCCCGTGAATGCCTCACTGGGGCTTCGCATCCGTGTCTTTCATTGACACTCCAAAGAGACATGTTCCTCAACTCTCCAATCCTTAAAGATCCTCAAAATCTCAAATTTCACACTCTTTCTCTTTCAATCGGGACTTTCCTGAACTACGGCGACCTGAGCTCCTCACCATGAGGGGAACGTTGGCAACCAGAAATGGTCCGGTCACAAAAGCATTCAAATCTCAGAAAATCCGGTCTCATCAAGGGTCGTCCCTATGCACAAATCCTATTTCCATTTTTCCAAGTTTGGTTATTGATATCAGTTAGTTCTCTCCTCATGATTAATCAAAATATTTGTTCATATCGGATTTAGTGTTTGAATAACCCGAACATCAATAAAGGGTTTTTAGCAGCCTTCTGATCATTATGAATAAGACAAGTTTTCAAATGTCTCGACAAGTATTCTTCTTCTACATCATAAGGAAATAAAGCCTGTTAATGTTAAGATCATGTGTTGCCATGAATGTTGTCCCAAGTGTTGCAAACCAGTGTTGCCACTGGTGTTGCCACAAGTGTTGCCGTTTGGATTTGTCAACACTGAGATAGTTACTGTATTTTTT
Source organism: Adenophora triphylla var. japonica (assembly GCA_022495995.1). Classification (NCBI taxonomy): domain Eukaryota; kingdom Viridiplantae; phylum Streptophyta; class Magnoliopsida; order Asterales; family Campanulaceae; genus Adenophora; species Adenophora triphylla. Next base: position 228,790 of record JAFEMH010003596.1, read on the forward strand.
ACAAATAAAAATGTGGAAATTAATATTTAAATAACAGTAGTTAGTCTGCTTAAAATGAGCTTGAAAAGATCAACAGAATCTGCCCAGGCGTTAGTTACGAAGAAGAGGAAGAAAATTAACAAATAAACATGTGTTTATTTGTTTAATTAATGACCAAGCAAAAAGATATTTTATTCAGCTATTCAGGGGGAGAACAATTCAGAGTACAAGACATCCAGAGCTAGGAGGTACAAGCAAGAGAAGCAAGAGAATACCTAATCTCCTACAAATGTGGCGAGTGAGCTAATTTGGAGGAAACAAACTCAAGGCTGTTGTTGATCATTTTGAGTAGGCTCCAAGACTTTGTGGCCTATAAATAGTGTAGTGGATCTTCATTGAAGATCATCCAATTCAGAAAACGCAAATCTGCACAAGAAGTAGAATTCTGCTCTCAAGTGTTGCCATTCAAGTGTCGGCAACACTCAATCCAACACTCGTGAATTTCATATAGATTTTTATATTTTTGTGAGGTTTTGAGTGTTCATTTTCAGAGAGAATTCGTGTATATGTTGTTCCTTATATCAGGGATCGTTTATCATTAAGGAACTTCTTCGACCTTGTATTGAATTCATATTATTAATAGAAAGGTCTTGCCATCCTGGCACCCATCAAGTTATATATTTATATAACTTGATAAAAATTATATTCTTGTGTATTGCTTTAATTCTTTCGCTGCAATTTATATTTATTTCTATTGATTTGTGTTTTTTTCTTGAATTGGTGTATGTGTTGTTGTTAGTGTTGCCTACACTAAAGACAACACTCGTGAGTTTCGTCTCACCTTGTGAGTTTCGCCTCACTTGTTTTAAGCCATAGACAATCTCAATTGGTATCAGAGCCTAGCAATTGATATACTAAGTGTTTAGATCCTTTTGTCATGGCTTATGATCCTGCAAACCCTAATCAAAAGAGATTACCGGTTTTAGACGGATCTAATTATGCTTATTGGAAGATTCGCCTACGCTCGCATATCAAATCAATTGATCTTCGGGCTTGGCAATCTATTTTAAATGGTTATTCTGTTCCAATGCTTCCTCCGGATGACGATGGTGACGTTCAAGTCAAACCTGAATTCAAGTGGACAATTGAAGAGAAATCTTGCTAGTTTCAATGAAAAGGCACTGAATGCCATCTATGAATGGGTTGACATGCATATGTTCAAACTCATTCAAAATAGTCCCTCTGCAAAATATGCTTGGGATACTTTATAAAGATTTTGTGAAGGAGATGGCAGTGTCCGAGAAACAAAGCTTAGAGGTCTCACTAGTAAATTTGAAAGATTAAGAATGGGTGAAAACGAAGACATCTCGTCTTATTTTGAAAAGTTGATTGATATTTCAAATGCTTGTCAAGTATTAGGGGAGACTTTTACAAATAAACAACTTGTTTCAAAAGCTATTCGTACTCTTCCCGAACGTTTTAATATTAAAGTTTCAGCTATTGAAGAGGCCCATAATCTTTCAACTATGGACATTAACTCCTTAATGAGAATTTTGAAAAACTTTGAGATGAATCTTAATGAACAAACAGAGGCTTCTAAAGGCAAAAATATTGCCTTAAAAGTTGAATCTTCGGACACATGTGTGGAAGATGAAGATGAAGTCTTCGAGGAGTTAGATGAAAATACTAGTGTAGCTTTACTTGCAAAGAGATATAATTCTATGCTTAGAAAATTTAACAGTGTGCAGGTAAAAGCTAAGGACCAAGCGGCCAAAACCTCTAGTTTTATGCCAAGGAGAGGTCCTCCTCCAAATCAAAAGGATACCCCACCTAGGCGTGCATCCTCGGAAAAGATCCGGTCCGATCCTAAGTACATTGAATCTATTCAATGTCATGCTTGTTCCGGTTGGGGTCACTATGCCAATGAATGTGCTAATACCTTGAGAAAGGCGGGCAAAAACATGTGGGTATCTCTTAGTGATGGAGAGGAGGAAGGAACAGAGAAAGATGAAAAGACGGAGCAAGTGGCCATGATGGTCACGGTAGAGGATCTACCTTCGATAGAGAGTGTTACCTCAAGTGTTGTTCCAGATTTAACAACACTTGACACAACACTTGTGACTTCTTCAGAAAGTGTTGCCCTAAGTGTCATCCAGGAAATGGCAACACTTGGCACAACACTCAGTAGGTATGACTCTTTTAATGATCTTAGTTTGCTTGGTTCTGCTGATTTAAATTCAGAGGAGTTTATAGAGGATGATTTTGATAGAGATGAGCTCATTTGTGAATTAAAAAACCTCTATAAATCCCTCCTCATGGAATGGAAAAAGGAGAACAAGATGGTGGTTTTCTTGAAAAAGGAAAATCAGGATCTTAAGAACTCCTTGACTCGGCTAGAGGTTTAACTCAGTAGGAGAGACTTGGATCTTGATAAAATCAAGGCCAAACTCAACCTAGCCGAATCCACCTTCAAAAAACTCAACAGGAGTTCATCCAAATTGGATGAAATACTCAATTTGAGTAAGCCTCTGAAAGCTAGTCTTGGGTTCGAAGAATCACTAGAAAGTATTACCTCTTCCTTGTTTGATGTTGAAACTAATTTTTTTTTTGTAAAAGAGCGTGTCAAGGAAAAGGATAGTACTCCTAGTGATTCTTCTGATCAATCCATTGAATGTGGATACTGTCACAAAGCTGGACATATAAAATCAGATTATTTTTTCCTTCAAAAGAAAATGTCCAGTCTTCAAGTGTTGCCTCAAGTGTCGCCAATTTCTCAGGGCAACACTCACGGCAACACTGGTGAACAGAAATCCAGATTTTCAAAAAGGGCTTGGTTACCCAAGGAAAAACTGAAATGCTATGTTGTTTACACAGCTTTAAGGACCAACATTGCAGGAACTTGGTACTTCTATAGTGGTTGTTCACGTCATATGACGGATACTAAATCATTCCTAACAGAGTACCAACCTATTCAAGGAGGCTCTGTGACTTATGGTGGTGGAGGCAAGAGTGAAATAGTTGGTAAAGGAACACTGGATATTGTTGGTTTTCCTCCTTTGAAAAATGTCTTGCACGTAGATGGTTTACTTGCTAATTTAATTACCATTAGCCAATTATGTGATGACAATTTGGAGGTGAAATTCAATAAAAATACCTGTGAAGTGTTTGATGATACTAACTTTTGTGTCATGACTGGAATAAGATCAAGTGATAATTGCTACCTGGTTGGTAATAAATCTGTGTGCAATTTGACTAAACTTGATGACATAAGGTTATGGCATCAAAAGTTAGGTCATTCTCATTATAGGAATCTTGAGAAGATTATCAAACACAATGCTGTCAAAGGTGTTCCTAAACTAAACCTCAAAAACACCGTGATGTGTGGTGATTGTCAAAAGGGTAAGCAAACTCGTGTTGCTCACAGTGTTGGACAACACAATGAGCAACACTCAGGAACAACACATTGTTTTCAGCTTCTACATATGGACTTGATGGGTCCTATTGAGGTAGAAAGCTTGGGAGGTAAGAAGTATGTTTATGTGATAGTTGATGATTTTTCTAGGTATACATGGGTCTATTTTTTAAGAGAAAAATCTGAAACTTTTGATAAGTTTACTCACTTAGTCTCTAAAATCAAAAACATGTTTTGTTCTCCTATTTTTCGAATAAGGTCAGATCATGGTAGAGAGTTTGAAAATCTCTCATTCTCTACATTTTGTAGTAAAAAGGGGATACACCATGAATTTTCAGCACCTAAAACACCACAACAAAATGGTATTGCTGAAAGGAAAAATAGGACTTTAATGGAGATGTCTCGTGTTATGCTAATTGCTAGAAATATTTCTAAAGGTTTTTGGGCCGAAGCATTAAACACAACTTGTCACACTACGAATAGAGTTTTCTTAAGACCCGGTACTACTATGACACCCTATGAGATTTTAAATAGAAAGAAACCTACGATTCACTATTTTCACGTATTTGGGTGTTTATGCTATATTTTAAATGACCGGGAATACTTAGGAAAACTAGATTCCAAGAGTGACAAAGCCATCTTTCTGGGCTACTCTCAAAACAATCATGCTTATTGAGTCTATAATCTGAGGTTAAAAGTGATTCAAGAATCGGTAAATATTACGATTACTTGAGTGCTACAGGAGAACCAGCTGATGATATACCTCTGACCTTGCTGGAAAAAGTCGAACAGAAGGCTGGAACTAAAACTGATTCGGCCAGTGCTGTCACAGATTCAAGTGTTGCTCCGAGTGTTGCCCCTGAAATGGCAACACCTGAGGCAACACAGGAGGACAGAACAGTGGCTGGAAATTTTGAGAGCAGTGACTCAAGAAGAAGATGGATTGGTGTACCATCAAGGCGGGAGAGATCCCCGGCACGTATTAGAAATTATCATCCCATTACTCAAGTAATTGGTGATGTTAATGAAGGGGTTCGAACAAGAAATAAGGAGCCGATAGACTACGAGAGATATGGTTAGGTATGTGTGTATGTCCTCCACATACTCTCAGGTAAAACACTCCTGTTTCGTTTCCTCTCTTGAACCAAAAAATGTGATTGAGGCTTTAAATGATAAATTCTGGATTCAAGCTATGCAAGACGAGCTTGAACAATTTACCCGTAACGAGGTTTGGTGTTTAGTTCCACGTCCTTTAAATACTAACATTATTGGAACTAAATGGATTTACAAAAACAAGTCTGATGAATTGGGTAATATTGTTCGTAATAAAGATCGTCTTGTGGCTCAAGGCTATACACAAGTGGAAGGAATCGACTTTGACGAGACCTTTGCACCTGTGGCTAGAATTGAGTCAATAAGACTGCTTCTTGCTATAGCCTGCTACCTCAAAATCACATTACACCAAATGGATGTCAAAGCGGCGTTCTTGAATGGGTACTTAGATAAAGAGATCTATGTTGAGCAACCTAAAGGGTTTGAAGACCCATTCCACCCAGACCATGTATACAGACTTGATAAAGCCTTATATGGCTTGAAACAAGCTCCTCATGCATGGTATGGGCGTCTAACAAGTTTCCTTCTTGAATATGGATTTGTTAGAGGAGAAGCCGATAGGACATTATTTATTCTTAGGGAAAATAAAGAGCTTGTCATTGCTCAGATCTATGTTGATGACATAGTTTATGGTTCCACATCTAAAACATGTTTACAAAATTTTGTGGAAGCTATGACATCAACGTTCGAGATGAGCATGATAGGAGAACTTAATTATTTCCTAGGATTGCAGGTGAGACAGTCAGATGATAGAATCTTTATCTCTCAGAGCAAGTATGCGAAGAGTCTGGTGAAAAGATTTGGATTGGAGAGTGCAAAGAGCTCTAAAATACCTATGGGATCATCTCTTAAGGTAACTAAAGATCAGGCAGGGGAGGATGTTGACCCAACTCTGTATAGATCCATGATAGGTAGTCTTCTTTATCTTACTGCCAGTCGTCCCGATATTATGTTCAGCGTAGGTGTATGTGCTAGATATCAGTCTGCTCCTAAAATTTCTCACCTAAATGCTGTCAAGAAAATCATTAAGTATGTGTCTGGGACAAGTGAATTGGGAATCTGGTTCACCAAAGACACTAATACCAACTTGGTTGGTTTTAGTGACTCTGATTGGGCAGGGGATATAGATGATAGAAAGAGCACTAGTGGGGGTTGTTTTTTCTTGGGTAATAATCTTGTGTCATGGTACAGTCGAAAGCAAAATTGTGTCTCTCTCTCGACTGTTGAATCTGAATATGTAGCAGCCAGGAGTTGTTGTTCACAATTAATATGGTTGAAACATATGCTTGACGACTATGGTCTAGATAGTAATATCTTGACCATGTATTGTGACAATTTGAGTGCTATAAATATTTCCAAAAACCCTGTACAACACTCACGCACTAAACACATTGATATCCGCCATCACTTTTTGAGAGATTTAGTAGAAAAGGAATTGATCCAAATAGAGCATATTGATACTAAACATCAACTTGCTGATATCTTGACCAAAGCCTTGGACCATGAGAGATTTTCAAGTTTGAAAAAATCTCTTGGTTTATGCTTTCTATAAATCTGATGTTTCAAGTGTTGCCATCAATGTTGCCAACACTGACAGCAACACTCTGTATTTGTTGTATATTATTATTTATATAAAAAAAAATTAGTTAGTTTAATCCCAAATGGGGGAATTTACTGACTTTTTTGTTCTAGTATGTGTACATTCTTAAGGTTAGCATTTTTTTATAAAATACCCCTTTGTGCTTAAAGTGACAAAGTCACTTATATTATGTTGATATTGAAAAAAGGCAAAGCTTGTTAAAATATTCCCAAAGGGAGTATAATGTAGTTGTTTTATACTAAGTATTAGGGACATGGAGCTCGCTACTACAGTGTACCCTACTTGAAAGGTATAAAACTTACTACATATAGCTTTACATGTTTATAAAAACCTCGGAGCACGGAGCTCGCTACTACGATGCTTCCTGATAAATAAAGAATGTGTAAAGCTTGCTTAAAAATTGCCTAAGGAATGATAAGATATATGTGTTGAAAAAATATCAAGGGAATTTTATTTAAAAAATGTTGTCTTGTGTGTCACGCAACATTGCTAGTAACACATTAGTAGATGCTACATTATTTTTTTTTTCTTGTTTTTGTTTTTGTTAATTAAATTTTAAATTTCCGAAAGTCTATTTCCTTATATTTAGAGTTTGTGAAATTTAAAAGGTTTTTAGCAAAAATATTTATTTTTTGTCTAACTAATTATAATTTAGAAATATCTATTTTTTAAAATTCATCTCTTTGAATTTTTAAAAACTCAATTTTATGGATATTACTAAATTATGTTTAGTTATTATATTATTAAAAAATTATAAAAATTAAAAATTATAAAAAAATGTTTTTTTTTTAAAAATGGCGGAACAGTGTTAAGTTTGTTGGGTTTGTGAGAAATAAAAGGGATTTAATTTGATTTGAACTTGTCAAATCAAATTAAACCCCTTACTATTCACTCTACAAAACCCTCTTCCTAAACCCTCTCTCTCTCTCTCTCTCTCTTCTTACTCTCTCTCTCTAGGCGAACCAAACCCTTCCCCTGTTCCTTCTTCTTCCTCGTTCTTCTTCGATTCTCCATGGCTAGCCCCAAGGATTCTTCCCAAATTTCTTCCCCCATGGAGATTTCGCCCTTAGCCCCCTCAAGTGTCGCCTCAAATGTCGCCGTCCCAATGGAAATATCCCCTGCGACATTATCGGCCACACCCTCAACCTCACCATCTTTAGACATTGTTGTCTATGATCCATCTAAAATTTCCATTCCTATAAGTCTTCCAGAAACTACCCCCTCCGTAGAACTCACTTTCGCCCCTCAAAAGAAAACCAAAAAGAGAAAGGTGGCTGATGCCTCTTCATCATTTCGGGGTGGTGTGCGTCGTCAATCTGAAAGGATCAAGACGTTGTTCAGGTCTAAGATACCTTCCAACACGGCTGATGATCCTGTCAATGTGGAGGATTCTTCAAGTTCTTCGCTCAACATTTCGTCCGAGGAGAATTCGGACCGAATTTTAAAGGAAACTAAGGAGCCCTCATCATCTTCTGATGAGGATAAGAAGCTTGGTTGGAAGATGAGGAAACCCTTGCTGAAGCTCAGTCCAAGATCGTGAAGAAACAGAAAATTTCTGCTAGTGTCGCCCCAAGTGTTGCCAATCCAATGGCAACACCTGAAGCAACACCCGCTGCCAAGTCCAAAGCCCAGTCAAGTTCTCCTTCGTATTCTCCTATTTCATGGCCCCAGGTAAACACTCCTAATCCCTCTCAAGATTCCAGATCAGATTATGAGTCTTTTGGATATTATGAACGTCCATTTCTTTCCGAGGAATTTTATAGTGAATCTAGCTTGGATAAGTGGGTTCAAGATTCTGATAAGAAAATTCTGAATGAAAGAAATATGTATGTGACTCAATTCAAGGAGTTAGGAGTGTATCAATTTTTGGAAGATAGAAACTTTTTACCCACGGTTGTGAAAGTTTCCGTTTATGTTGAAAGTGTGGTTAGGAATTTTTATGTTCATCTTAGGGAGGATATTGATGATAGTAATACCCCTCACTATGGAAAGATCTTTGTTAGGGGCAATATCTATGATTTTAATCCCTTGATCATCAACAAAGCTTACGGCCTCCCTAATGTCGAAGATGAGAGTTTGGAATTCGATCCTAATGCCTTAGCCACCTTTTTAACTGGAAGGAGAATCACTGTTTGGACTGATCACTTCAAGTCTACCCATCTTACTTCTTTGTTTAGTGTGCTTCACAAGATATGTATAACAAATTGGCTACTTGCGGCCAATGAGAACACGGTAACATTTGAGCAAGCTTCTTTGTTATACAAACTAGGCAAGAAACAAAGAGTTAACTTTGGGAGACTAGTATTTGCTCACCTTTCTGCATGGGCCAAGAAGAGAAAGACCTCCTCCTTCATTTTCCCTTCTCTTATATTCAATGTTCTTTTGTATCAAAACCTTAAGCCTTGGAATGCCGATAATATCTCTGAGAAGCCTGTTTATTACAGAATTACCAAACACTTTACTGAAGGTGATAGGCACTGAGATTTACCTTGGGTTTTGGTTATAAATTCTCCTTCATTGGCTGCCCCTGCTTCGAGTGTCGCCCCAAGTGTCGCCCCTGAAACTGGCAACACTTCAGGCAACACTGCTCCTGTAATGGTTGATGCTGCTATGGTACTTAATTTTTTCAATTGTCAGGCGAAGCACATTGACTCAGTAATTCAGGGATGGCTGGACATGCGTACTGACATGATGAAAATGGTGGATTTGATTTCTTCCAAAATAGGGGGAGATAAATCAATGCCAAGGCGTGATGATGATGGAGCTGGAGATGGAGCTGGACCAAGTGGTACAGCAGAGGGAGGTGAAGGAGCTGAAAATGCAGGTTGAAGGTGGTTGGTTCGAATGGTTCTTGATTTTGGTGGTTTGGTAACAAAAACAATTTCCTTTGTTTTTATTTGGTTTGTAATGCTTAAACAATTTCAATTTCTGTTTTTTTTCTTTTTTCGGCTGGAATTTTCTTCAAACTTTGGTGGATGTTTTTTGTTGAATGGTTGGATGGTAGTTTTAAGATTTTAATAATTATTTTGGTTAGTTATTAATTTCGTATTAAGGGGGAGATAATTAGAAATTATGTGACTTCATTTTCCTGAAGATTGATGTTGCCACTCGTGTGAGTGTGATACTTTGATGAAAAATATATTAACATTGCCTGAAGGTTTATGTCGTCACTATCAATCACGTGGCAGTTTTGTATTTTTGTTAAGTTTGACTAAATGTTTTGTAAAGATCATCACATTGGAATTTTGTGAAGAAATCAGTAACTAAGGGGGAGATCGTTAATGTTAAGATCATGTGTTGCCATGAATGTTGTCCCAAGTGTTGCAAACCAGTGTTGCCACTGGTGTTGCCACAAGTGTTGCCGTTTGGATTTAGCAACACTGAGATAGTTACTGTATTTTTCACAAATAAAAATGTGGAAATTAATGTTTAAATAACAGTAGTTAGTCTGCTTAAAATGAGCTTGAAAAGATCAACAGAATCTGTCCAGGCGTTAGTTACGAAGAAGAGGAAGAAAATTAACAAATAAACATGTGTTTATTTGTTTAATTAATGACCAAGCAAAAAGATATTTTATTCAGCTATTCAGGGAGAGAACAAGTCAGAGTACAAGACATCCAGAGCTAGGAGGTACAAGCAAGAGAAGCAAGAGAAGACCTAGTCTCCTACAAATGTGGCGAGTGAGCTAATTTGGAGGAAACAAACTCAAGGCTGTTGCTGATCATTTTGAGTAGGCTCCAAGACTTTGTGGCCTATAAATAGTGCAGTGGATCTTCATTGAAGATCATCCAATTCAGAAAACGCAAATCTGCACAAGAAGTAGAATTCTGCTCTCTGTGATGTACCCGATTTTTTTTGTGAAAATCAAAACGGAGTCGCCACGCCATTTTAATTTTGAGGGCCAAAACTTTGAAAAATGCCCGAGATCAAGAGATTCGAGTTCGGAGGTCACGTTACGCGCCGGGAAGGACGTTAGTGTGCACCCGGAACGCCTCGTAAAAACGAGTCTTCCAAACATTCAAAATCCTTTGTTGTGTGTGTGTGTGTGTGTGTGTGTGTGTGTTTTGGCCAAAATAAGTTGAAACTGAGGTAAGTAAAAAATGGGAACTCTTTTTAAGGCTTTAAACTGATCCCATGATTTTTTGGGTGATTTTTGGGTTGAGATTTGGAACTCAAAAGATTTTTGGAAGTTGAAAACCATTTCTGCCAGAATGAAAAAAAGCAGTTGACCCTTGACTTTGAAATGGACTTTAGGGCTTGAAAACTCCAGAATCTGGGAAAAGTCCGGGAATGAAAAAATGTTCAAAACACCTTAAAAAAGGTTTCTGTAAAAGAACTTTTCATTTTGGAGATGATTTGAGGGGTCAAAACCTTCTGGAAATCTCAGATCTGAAATCTGGATATCCGGAGACTGATGAACTGACCTTTAAAAGAAAATTTGAAAAAAGGAGTTTTAATCACACAAAAAATAAAGTAAAAATATGTATGGAAAGATATGTATGTTGGCTACAAAAAGTATTTTGTAGTCAACACCAAATTCCAAGTTTATCTATGTCCAAAAAATTAGACCATGGACTGAGGTCTGAGAAAATTGCTACTGGACAGCAACTTCTCAAGAGAGAAAATATGATTTTAAAGGGGGGTTTTGCATCCATGCTTGTCCCCATTTCCCTAGGTTTTGATTAGTGATCACTTGACATTTTAGTGGTGAATCAACTATATCAAACCATCCTTGGGGTACATTAGGACTAAGCACTTCATTTGCTTGGGAAGGGGAATTTTATCCTTTGAAAATGAGATTTGATGTATGAAAATGGTTTTTAGGGTTTTGAAAATGAGTTTTCTTTGCAAGAAAGTAAGGATACTTTGAAAATAATTTTGATCTTTGTAGAAGATCATCCATGGAGATGGTCTTCCATGGTGATCTTCTTAGATCTAAAGCAAGAAGATGAAAGAACTACATTTTGTAGCTTGAAAATGCATGCATGGATGAATTTTAGGGTAAGGAGAGGGAGGTTATACCTATCTTCCTTGTGTTTTGTGTTTGAAGGCTTGAATGTGAGAGTGTTTAAGGCTTGTATATGAGAGTGTTTGAGGGTGTTTAGGGTTGATGATTTGAGTTGGTTAAAGAGAAAACAAGTAGATAACAATGAAGTCCTCTATGTTTTCTCTCTAATCCTCCTCCTATAGGGTGAGTTGAGCTTGGATTGGTGTATGTATGAGAGTATGTATGAGAGTGATTTGAAGTGTTTGTGAGTGAGTGAGATTTGGGAAAGATTGGAGAGAAAATGGTGGCAATCTAAGGATTCCCACTGTTTTCTCTCTATATTTCGCCAGAGTTTCGTTGCTGTGATCAAATTATGTTGTGTAAACTGAGAGAGGAGGGTTCAATTTATAGCCCTCTGAAATTGACAAACATATCCGCGCGGATATGATTGACAGCGTGCACTGTTCATTAATTACAGCTTCAGGCTTTGGACAGGAAGAATAAAATTCAAAATCCATAGCTAGTTATGTTTTTCAACTTGCCCAATTCGGATTTTTCTTATTTCTTTTGCTTTTTGAGATTCTTTTCTTGGTTTAACTTTAAATGGCAATGCCCATTTTACCCTTACTTTGTTAGAAAAGTTAGGAATGTTAGGAATGTTAGTAATGTTATAACTTTCGTTAATTTTCTAACGAAAATGCTAACAAGCTCAAATTGGAGCACTTACAGAGCCCTCGCGACGCGCTTTCGAAGGAAGCTGGTCGCCGATAAGAGTAAGGCTCCATATTTTGGCAGGATGATCAAGTGATCGAGTGGCTGAACCTATTTAATAGGCTACCTACGTATCCTTAAGAGGAATCAAGCCAGTCGTAGTTCGGGTCTTTCGACTATCTTTAGTTGTCGACCCTGGAGTGACTGTTTTAGGATGTCAACCTGGCGAGCGAGTTCTACGATCGATTGCTTGAAAGAAACTCGCTGGGGATAAGAAATGACCCTCTTCCGATGGCTAGGGTTGCATATCCGCTCGCCGGGATAGGAAATACCATTTTGGTCCGGTGGCCGAACCTAATGATAGGCTACCTACGTATCCTTAAGAGGAATCAAGCCGGCCGTAGTTCGGGTCTTTCGACTATCTTTAGTCGTCGACCCTACTGTTTTAGGAAAGTCATCCTAAGATTTGACTATTTTTGGGAAGTCACCCACGAAGTGCGACTATTTTGGGAAGTCGCCCTAAGGTTTTTACTTGTTTTGGAGAAGTCGCCCTATGATCCACTTTTGTTTTTGGGAAGTCACCCTAAGGTCGACTATTTTTGGGAAGTCGCCACATGGTTTGACTATTTTTGGGAAGTCACCCTAAGGGATGATTGCGATTTATCGCTTTTGCTGTGTGTGAGAGCGTGCTCAGGGCTTAGGTGCCTCAAACCTTAATGATGGCGTCTCAGGTGCCTCGAACCTTGATGACGGTGCCTCAGGTGCCTCGAACCTTGATGATGGCGCTTAGGTGCCTTGAACCTCGACTGGACGGCGTCTTAGGTGCCTTCGAACCTCGATGATGGCGCAGAGTGCCTGAACCTTTGATGATGGCTGCCTTAGGTGCCTCGAACCTTGATGATGGCGTCTTAGGATAGATGGTCCTCTAGTGGACTTCATTTGAAGGGATCGTGTTTTACGTCCGCTGCCGAAGGAAAGGATGACCGTGCCGGTCGAGTGGCCGGACCTAATGATAGGCTACCTACGTATCCTTAAGAGGGAATCAAGCCGGCCGTAGTTCGAAAATAGCCGGGGATGGTCTTTGATGGTTTGACAGGATTTGAGGTTTGACTATTTTTTGGAAAGTCGCCCTAAGATTTGATGATAATGTTCTTTTAGAAAAGTAGTTGATTAAGATATGCTTTCATACCTGTGCTGTGCTTACCTGTAGCTGAGGCTACGGCTGATGTTGATGAAGAGTTGTTAGGTTGCCGTTCGTGGGACGGTTTCTGCCGACGATTTGCTGTCTTTGGAGGCATTTTGACCTGAAGGAGGAGTTTGGTTGAGTCTGCATCTTGCTGGTGATCGTCAAACTTGTAGAGGTTTTTGAGCTTGTCTTCACATTGGGACTTCTTGCTTTTGAGAACTTGGTGTCTCTAATCGCATTGTATTTGAGAACTTGGCGTCCCTGACCGATTTGTATTTGAGAACTTGGCGTCCCTGACCGATTTGTATTGGAGAACTTGGCGTCTCTGACCGTACTGTATTTGAGACCTTGGTATCTTTGACCGATTTGCATTTTGAGAACTTGGCGTCTCCGACCGTACTGTATTGGAGATCTTGGCGTCCCTGACCGATTTTGTATTGGAGAGCTTGGCGTCCTTGACCGATTTGTATTGGAGAGCTTGGCGTCCTTGACCGATTTGTATTGGAGAACTTGGCGTCCTTGACCTGATTGTATTGGAGAACTTGGCGTCCTTGACCTGATTGTATTGGAGAGCTTGGCGTCTCTGACCGGATTGTATTGGAGAACTTGGCGTCTCTGACCGAATTGTATTGGAGAACTTGGCGTCCCTGACCGAATTGTATTGAAGAGCTTGGCGTCCCTGACCGATTTGTAGACACTGGAGGCGGTCTTCATATGTTTGTGGATGTTGGGGACTGTTTTCATCCATTTGAGGTCGTCTTTGGTGAAGATCATCCTTGTCGAAAAGGGGGATTACGTTTGAATTCCTGCATTTGTTAGTGAAGAGGAAGATGCATATATGGCATTCATGATGGCGGATGCATGCATAGAACCAAAAATGATTATGAGATGATGCGTTTATTTGCTTTCGAAGATGCACTTGGCCTAAGCTTTTGGCAGGGAAATTACGATTTATGATTTTCAATCACTTAGGATTTTTCCTATTGATTCAAGTTTTGTGCATGCTACATGAGCCCTGGGGAGATTTTTGTGGGGATGCATGGTGATGAGAGGGGATATATGTGTTGTTGACTGTTTGGGACAAGCTTTGAGCTGGTGGGGTGATATCCTTTAGTCGCGGACTGAATTGCATGTTATTGATGAGGTCAATTTTGATCTTGGGATGAAGTTGGATTTGAACCCGGGTCTCGATTGAAATTTCTTTTCACTCGGACATTTGAAGCCGACGGCGACGTGCTCTAGAATCAAAGCATGTTGACATGAATGAACCCTCTTTGCTTGGGTTAGTTGTGATTTGACGAAATGCCTGATATGAGGAGATTCCCAATTCTCAACTTTTGATGATGCAGGAGTTGCCATATGCCAAGTTCTAAAGCTGAAACTCCAAGACAGCTTGTTGAGGTGACCAGACCTTTCTTCGAAGATAGGGGTGACTTGATAAAGCCCCATTCCATGGAAAAGACATGGCGAAAACCACGGAATCTTTCTCTGAATGATTTGATGAAGCCCCAGGTTTGACAAAGCGTCACTACAGAGGTCCAGCTTAAAGGTTTGACCGACATACCGATGAAGTACCGAGCCAATCGATCAACGTGAGAGCCTTCAAGGTGAAGTTGTCATGAAGGGAGAAACCCATCTTTGATACTGACTATGAAACTAGAATCCTCTCTTCGAAGAGTGTCTTCCATATGGGAACCGCCAGCCATAGCGGCACTTGGCTTGTTCGTGGCTTCAATCATATTCACCCTACTTTTTTTTAGGGAATGGATTGTTGACTGTATTGGGTCCTTGGGGTCCCCTTTTCGATCAGTTCTCACACTGCCCTTTTTCAGGAGTCGTGTTGGAGGTGGAAGAAACCCGGTATCCGTAAGCAGGTGCGACAACTCGCTGCTGATTGTAAGCCCTCTCAAATTTAGCCCCGGAATTGATCATTGCCCGTAGATCCGGATCAGGGAAATTGCTAAGTGAGATCCTCAGATGTGGTTTCAGGCGTGACTGAAAGATGTCTAGTTGTTCCTCTTCAAAAGGAGGAGTTGCCATCTTGCTTGTAAAAGTCCCTGATGTTCTCGCCTGACGCCGCATTGTTGTCGCAGGTCAAATCTATTTGCTTCCCACTTCAAGTTAGCTAGTAATCTGGTCCCATGTAGCCCTGGCCTCGGATCTTAAGCGAAGAACCATTTTAGAGCACTGGACTTCAAAGAGAGACTGAAATAGTCAGCCAACTGCTGATTGGCGCCCCTTTTGACCTTCATTGCCAAGGTATACGTGTCCAGATGGGTTTTCGGGCATGCAGTGCCATCAAAGAGATCCAAATTAGGCATCACGAATTTGTGGGGAACAAAGGAGTCCGGGTTCGTTGGTCGGAAAGCAGACTTCTTAACAGTCAATTCAGCAATCTGTGCTTTCATTTCCTTGTGTCGTTCCACGAACCAAGCCAAATGAGGGTCTTGTGGTGGAACCATGGCATTCAAACCAGCGACTGAGCTAGAGAGAGGAGCTACCACTGGCGGCAGACAGGTGGAGGGAACGGCCGATCTGGGGACATAGGTGAAATCCTGTCCTTGGCCCGAATCACCCCGGGGAGCTTGAGTAGGATCCTGGGCAAAGGGATAGAACCTCACGGCTTGTTGTTGATTTTCAACTGGCAAAGTAGGTGGAGGCAGTCTTGATGTAGCTGGGTAACTCGGATTTCCGGAGTGAGGCCCATAAGTAGGCTTAAGTGCGGGCTGCTGTCCCTGATTGTTGAATTGCATAGCTGAAGGTGCATGACCAGGGGGTACTGCGGTCCTGGTGATTCTGATGAAACTGGGATGGAGGCTTGGTAACCCATCGAAGCCTGAGTGAGGAATGGATTTGTGAAAGCTGTGTGAGGAGCGGCTGAGCTAGCGTCATTCTGAGGAAGGGCTTCTGACTGTTGCCCTAGACCAGACTGTGGAAGCATTCCAAACTGTTGCTGCGGAGGCCCTGATAGATTGGTTCCAAACTGAGGTGGGATTCCAATTTGCTGTGGTATTCCGAGGTAACCCCAACCATGAGAAGACATTCCGTACCGATTTTGCCCCCGCCGAGGAGCCGCTGAACTGATCGGTCACGTTAGGCTGCATGGGTCCAAGCAGTCCGTATTTGGGGTTTGCTGTCCCGTTGAGACGGTCATGAAGGGATCTTATGAGGCTTGTGCGGTGCCGGGGATCGGATATCTTGAACTAGGTTGCCGTCAAGGCATTTCAAACCGATGTAACTGAGAAGCTCCTGACCGATCTGCACCGAACCGCCGAGGCATACCAAACCGCCGTGACATACCGAGCTGACCCCGACCGCTTTGAGGCATACCATACTGGCCCAAATCGGATCGAAGTCAATTTGTTTCTCCAAACGGCGTCCGCATCGAACTGTGAATGTATATCAAACCGAGGCTGAAAGGATGGCCGATTCGCGAGTTGAGAAGAGTGTGAGGAAGGTGGTGGTAGTCTGTCTGGCCAAGATAGGGATGGGGATCCTTTTCCTCTTCTACCATGAAAGTTCCATCGGGGTTGAGGGCAATCGTCAAACCAAAATTCCTGACATCTTCCAAGGACGAACATCGAAACCTCATTCTGATTGGCACAAGGAGTTTTATGGACTCGGGTTCCAATATTAGTCATAGGAATATGATGAATTTCTGGTCTTGGTTAAAATTCCGTCCTCGTCCTTGGACATCAAAGAACTGCACTTGACTAGCCCATGACCAACATGGCGATCAAATCTCATCTTGCTTGGTGGAGCCTTGGTCTGAAGAGATGTATTTGCGAAGTCTTGATTCGGAAGAAGTGACTTGGCAAAGCCTCGGTCTCATGACTGTGAATCTGACACAATTAGAGAGAGGCTTCAACCTGGTAGGTACTGCAGACTGATACTGAACAGAGACCCAACCCATCTTGTAGCAAAGTGAAGAACCAACGTTCTTGAATTATCATGTAGCAAAAGAGGCAACCCATCCTTCCATATTTACTTTATTATTTTCTTTATTCAATTAGTCAACCGGAAGAAAATGTAAAAGCAAGACAATTTTAGGAATGTATACCTGCAGGGGCATATATTTTTTTTCGAAAAGTGGGGATGAATCCCCGATTTGTATTATTTGATGGCCTCATTTGACGAAGGCACAAAAGAACTCGCTTTGGGTTTGATTCTTTTGAGAGAGCATAAGAATAGAAAGGTTTGTAAAAGTGTATGGAAGCCCCGCGAGAAAATTAGTGTTTAGCTCTATTTTTCCTATAATGTAGAAAAAGAAGACTTGTCGAGACATCTGAAAATATGTTTTATTCAAAATGATCACAAGATTGCTTAAAACCCTTTATTAATGTTCGGGTTATTCAACCCCTAATCTCGATATGAACAAACATTTTGATTAATCATGAGGAGAAAGTCAACTGATACCAAGAGTCGAAGTTGGCGAATGGTGAAGAGGGATCGTGTATAGGAGAGGCTATTGGTGAGGCCGGATTTTCTGGGATTTGAATGTGTTTATGACCGGACCATTTCTGGTTGCCTACGTTCCCCTCATTGTGAGGAGCTCAGGTCGCCGTAGTTCGGGTCTGAACTGTGTTTGGCTTTAGAAAAGGGGTATGAACATTTGTGGTACTTTTGGTGAAAAGGCTCGGATAGGAAGTTTGGGTGATAAGGTGCGGGCCTTGAGGTGATTCCTTGACAAGTCATTTTGAGCGATTCCGTTGCTTCTTGATCGTCGTCCTTCATCGGGGGAGAAAGATTTTGGATGCAGCTTAAGGGCTTATGATATGTTTTTGCCGTTGCTTTAACTGCTCCCTTGTTGTCGACAACTTCCGTTCTTCGGGCTTTAATTTTGCCCATATGTCAAACCTTCTGATCGGCGGTGCTAGGTCCTTGGCCTCATTTTTTTTTTTGAAGCTTTTGTTTTTTTTTTGAAGCTTTTTTTTTTGAAGCTTTTGTTTTTTTTTTTGAAGCTTTTGTTTTTTTTTTGAAGCTTTTGTTTTTTTTGAAGCTTTTGTTTTTTTTTTTTGAAGCTTTTGTTTTTTTTTTTGAAGCTTTTGTTTTTTTTTTTGAGCACTTGAGGACGAAGGCAAGCTTCTACTTGAACTTTCTTGATGCATGGGGGGCGGAGGCAAGCCCCTGTTTTTTTTCGATATGGGGTCGATCTCCCGATGCTGAGTGACCTTTTGTTGTCCCTTGATGTTGCCGCCTTCGTTGACTTGATCAAGGTGATGATGGGGATATGTTTTGGAAAGTGTATGGCTTGATGGAGGCCTTTGTGAGGTGAGGAAAGTGTATAGGGAGGGCACTAGTTGACTTTCTCGCACCAATTAATTAAAATCTTAATCATTTCCAGAGATTATTTGTTGAGCGATGCGAGTGATCATTTAAAATAAAACCATTTCATTAAATGTAATGTAGGTGTGCAAATAATGTCTCAAGTCTAGCGAGAAAAGAAAAAGACTCTTTTATAGAAAACTTAAGATTAACTACAATGTCCAAGGAGGACTTGATTGAACGAAGAAAGTACTAGAACCTACGAAGGTTGACTAAAAGACTGTTTTAATATTAAAGGATGGGTAGCCCCTAGTCTAGCTACTCTTTGTTGTTGGACTGCCAAGACGCTTGAGCTTTCCATCTTTCTGTTAACTTCTGATTCCATTACTGCAGACCGAGGCAGTGATCAGTTACGTGCCCATGATACTGGTGGAAGTGGAGGAATTTGAGGCCATGGAGCAGCTGGGGCAAGCACAAGTTGTCCAAAGAAACGGGTCGGAAAAGTCACGGGGACGAACTTTGTCGACTGAGCATATTGATGGAAGGAAGTGAACCTGAGAGGACCTTGAGGGGTATTGGACTCTGTTTTGGAGGATTCAGCGATGCGCTGGTTGTTTTGAGTGAAAGGGGTGATACTAGCTGATTGTGTCTTCGGGCCTTTCCCAAGCTTGGAACTGGCATTAGACAAGTGTGCTCTGGGGCAGGTTGTCCTATCGGATTCTCTCACTTCGGACACTTGAATTTTGCGCGACAGAATCATTTCTTTGCCTGGTTCGACATCTTGGGTCAAAGGAGTGCTAGTACTTATCATAAGATCAAGCTTCTCCTGCATTTGTTTCACTTGCTCTATCAATATGGCCACATGGGGATCAACGGGAACATTCGAGTTACTGGAACCCGCAACAAGACTCTTATCAGGAGAGGGAAACAGCAGTACCGGTGAAACCGATGGTGAATTCACTAAGTTGGAGACGACAACGGAAAACTTGTGGCATCCGGATTTTCTTTTAGCAACTCATGATTGCATTCAGGTGGGTGTAGAGGCTTCAGAACATAGCCACATAGCTCAAACTGATTATGTGAAGCCGGAGCATAAACCGGCAGTGTATTGCCGAAATTGAGGAACAGGTGTGATGGAGCCCAACTCGTTCGAGCAGCCGAGGGCGATGGAGCCCTAATGGCCCGAGGTGCTGGAAAGGGCTGAAGAGGAATTGTCCTTGGCAAGGGATCATATGTGGATGGAGGGAGGTGTTGGCCGTGTGATGGAGAGTTATAGGATGAAGGGATTGAAATCACCGCTTCTTGAAGTCTCATCTTCGACCATGACCAGGGAACCATTCGCCTCAACCGTTACCTGAACTCCATGGCGGCGGAGAGCATTGATGAGCAGGGTCACCGTTCTTCATGAATCTTATGGGCGTTTTCCAGCCAGGACTAACTCTTCCTTCCTAATCATCGGATTTCTTGTATCCTTACCGCTTTCTGCCAAATCTGCCATCAGATCATTATCATCCCATTTAACCTTGGCGTCAGCCGTGAACTTATCGGAGGGCGAGAGTTCAAAGCATTTCACCAAATCCAGCTTTGCCATGGCCACATGCTTGTTGCAGTCCAAACCATCCATTCTCAACATTTGTTGCGACTAAATCATCTGGCTGTCAGAGTACTGTTGAATTCACAGAGTTTGAATCATAAAATTCAATCATGTTTACATTCGCGTTGTTTGGGAAATGATCATTGGCGGGGTTGAGATCACCGAGGCGCTCGAGTTTGCCCTTCTTAATTAATCCCCGAATCGCCTTTCTCAAAGCCGTACAGTTGTCGGTCGTATGACCGTGGTACCGGTGGAAAGCACAATGCTTAGTGGTGTCAAAAGGGATTTTGGGATCCTTGGGCCGATAGTTTCTCATGGGTTCGAGGAGACCACTGCTCTAGCAAGCTATTTAAAACTTTGCTTAAGGGAACACCCAAATCCTCGGGATTCGAGATTTGGTCATTGACTTGGTCACCATTCCGAACAGGGTTTGCCGGTTTTGGTCCATTGGGGCGCTCAAGCTTGCCCGTTTCGATTAACCTTTGAACCGCTCTCTTCAAGACTATGCAGCTTGTCGGTCGTGTGGCCATAATGATCATGGAAGGCGCAGTGCTTACTCATGTCGAGAGGTGCATTTGAGCTCCTTGGATGGTAGTCCTTGAGAGGCTCCAAAAGGCCTACCCTTACTAAGCCCTTGAAAATTAAGCCCATGGGCATCCCAAGATCATCAAAACGTTCTCGTTGCCTTAAAGGACCACCATTTCTTGGTTGCTTTTGGGGCCGTCAATTGTACACAATGCCTTCTTTCCTTTACCGGATGTCGGAGCCGTGTTGGAAGGGTAAGGTTTATAGCGGCGAGACATGTTCAGACTCGTAGTCTTTTCCCGTGCACGAACCCTTTTGATGTAATCATCAATGTAATCGTCGAGATTCGACCTTTTGTAAACTTCATTCGTGTCGAATATACAAGATTGATATGGTGAGATGGCCCGAGTCGAGCGATCGTCGATACTCTCGTTGCTAGGCTTTTCTTGTACCTTCTTAATTGGTTCTACCAATAATCCATTGGACGAGTCAATAGGAACATTAGGATTGCATGACCCCGCCACAAGATTGGCATTAGCAAACGAAACCACAGTAGGAAGTACTCTGGTGGGAGGAATGACAGTCGAGCATTAAAAGCGTGACCGTAATCTTCCTCATAAGGCCGGCAGCTTGCCGAAGATGAAGATATATGGCTCGTAATGGGTGGATACCAGGGAGCACTGAGTGCGGATCCGTAAGGCTGCCGAAACATGAGGTTTGAGGCATCGTAACAGTAGGATTGAATGTGTCTTGACCGCACCGAGGAACATGACTGCAAGGGAAATGTGTATACTGTACTTGATGAGCAGGAGCAGCTTGCGTAACGGCCGGGTGGAGAATTTGATGAGGAGCATTTGACCTTGTCGGACTTCCCAACCTAGGAGGGCGGGGTAGAGCATTGAAGTGGTGATAAAAGCCTGGTGGCCCCGTGATCTTGCGTATCATAGGGGCCGGTGTGCTTTGAGAATTAGAGGAAGCAAGTGCTGGCCCCCTCGAACCATGGAGCACAGCGAAAAGTTGTCCCATTCGAGATGGTGACCCGAGCCGGACGATGCGGTGAAGTAGTAACCCGGCCCTTCCAAGCTGATGACCCGAACCAGACTGATGTTGTGAAGTAGTAAACTGACCCCTTCCAAGCTGCGGGGCGAAAGCCAACTGACTCAATCCTGGTGGTGAGACCTGAGAGGCACCGGGGGCAGGTTGACCTAGTGTAAGTGCTCCAATTTGAGCTTGTTAGAATTTTCGTTAGAAAATTAACGAAAGTTATAACATTTCTAACAATTCCTAACTATCCTAACATTTCTAACAAAGTAAGGGTAAAATGGGCATTGCTATTTAAGGTTAAACCTTAAAAAGAATCTCAAAAAGAAAAACAAAAGAAGAAAACCAAATATAGCAATGCTGGAAACATAAACTGGCTGCCTAATTTGAATTTCAAAAAGAAATATTCTTCTTGTCCAAAGCTGGAGCTGCATTTAATGAACAGTGCACGCTGCCTGGACCTGTCCGCGCGGATAAGAATGTAAAATTCAGAGGGCTATAAATTGAGCCCTCCAGTCACAAAAATAAGAAGGAAGAACACATTTTGCACCGAACCTCTGGCGAAATATAGAGAGAAAACAGTGAGAATTCTTCAAGAATTGTCACCTTTTTCTCTCCAATCTTTCCCAACTCATATTCATCCACTCACTCTCATATTAAATCCCTAAACACTCATACACTCAAGCCAAACACTCAAGAACACAAGGAAGATTGGTAAACCCTCCTCCTAACCCTAAATCTCAACCATGCATGCATCTTCAAACTACAAAATGTAGTTCTTTCATCTTCTTGCTCTAGATCTAAGAAGATCACCATGGAAGACCATCTCCATGGATGATCTTCTACAAAGATCAAAATTATTTTTAAGCTTTCTTACTTTCTTGCAAAGAAAACTCATTTTCAAAACCCTAAAAACCATTTTCAAGCATAAAATCTTGATTTCAAAGGATAAAATTCCCCTTCCCAAGCAAATGAAATGGTTAGTCCTAATGTACCCCAAGGATGGTTTGGTATAGTTGATTCACCACTAAAATGTCTAGTGATCACTAACCAAAACCTAGGGAAATGGGGATAAGCATGGATGCAAAACCCCCCTTAAAATCATATTTTCTTTCTTGAGAAGTTGCTGTCCAGTAGCAATTTTCTCAGACCTCAGTCCATGGTCTTAATTTTTGGACACAGATGAACTTGGAATTTGGTGTTGACTACAAAATACTTTTTGTAGCCAACATCCAGAGCTTTCCAGACATATTTTTACCTTATTTTTTGGGTGAGTAAAACTCCTCTTTTCAAATTTTCTTTCAGAGGCTAGTTCATCAGCTTCTGAGAATCCAGATCTCATATCTGAGGTTTCCAGAAGATTTTGACCCCTCAAATCTTCTCCAAAATGGAAAATTCCTTCTCACAAACTTTATTTAAGGTGTCTATAACAACTTTCATTCTCTGAGTTTATCCAGATTATGAAGTTTTAAGACCCTTGAATCCCTTTTAAAATCAAAGGTCCACTGCCTTTTTCATTCTGGCAGAAATGGCTCTCAACTTCAAAAGGTCTTTTGAGTACCAAATCTCAATCCAAAAATCTTCCAAAAAATCATGGGATCAGTTTAAAGTCTTAAAAAGATATCCCAATTTTTACTTTTCTGAGTTTCAACTTATTTTAGCCAAAACACACACACACACACACCCAAATGATTTTCAGCTTGGAAGACTCGTTTTTACGAGGCGCGTCGGGTGCACACTAACGTCCTTCCCGGCGCGTAACATGACCTCCGAACCTAAATCTCTGATCTCGGGCTTTTTTCAAAGTTTTGGCCCTCAAAATTAAAATGGCGTGGCGACTCCGTTTTTCCGGTTTTATTTGGTTTTTCAAAGAAACGCAAAAATCGAATTTTCCGCGAATGGCAACATCATCACGGTGGCGACTCCAGTTGGGGACTAAGCTTTTTAATAAAAAATGGTATTCGGTATATTGGTGGAAACCACTAAATTTCCCGTTATCGCCTCGTAACACGAGTCGGGGATAATTGTGGTCTAACAATCCCACGTACCGGTATCACCGTTTTCAAAAAAAAGCTTTTGAGGGTCAAGCTTCCGTCCGCTTTGAAAATCATTTTTGTGTGTGTGTTGATTTTTGCACCGAGCTTTCATGTTGTTTTGGCGCGCCTCGGAGAAAGTCAAAATTTTGACTGTCGGAATAATGTCCCTAACTGTCGGAATTTCCGTGCTTACGTGCTTATGTGCTCATCAAAAAAATCAAAAAAAAAAAAGGATTTTCAAAAAAAAAAGAAAATTTCCAAAAAAAATCATGCATCATATTTTTTAAGACACATAAAAAATTTCTATTTTACTCAGAAAAAGAATATAGACTGCTTGCACACTACGCGCACGTGACCGTACACCGCACGCTACGTCCTTAACCCTGGAAATCCTTGTCGCGGTCCGTCCGTTTGGTCTTATTACGCCTCTCGGATGAGCACAGGACTACCCAAACATCCCATGGAGCCTCGTGCTCGACCATGCGCTTGTCCGTGACACACTTTGTCCGAGACCCGGTTGGTTTTTAGTGCAGTCTGTGTCATGCCCTGTCCGTGTATAGACCTTTCCTTTCAAGCCTTTGTCGGCATACCGACTCAATATCTTTCGGGTCCCTAATCAGTCGAAGTTCTGCCGGTTTTCCGCCGCAGACTTTGACCAAGATATTGACCGGCGCCTTGACTTCGGTTCGGTGGCACAAATTATACACCGACTCCCGGCATTGACACCGAGTCATCAAGGATTAATGATTATTCCATGCCTAATTACGGCTTAACTACGACAAGTCAAGATCAATCGTGGACGCTTATCAGTCCAAATCATGCCGACTTTTTGTCGAGCCCTCGGACATGATCTTGACTTTCGACGCCAGCTTTGTCCGTAATTTACATCGAATGCTCGTTAAGACTCGATTACCCGCCAGACTTTTAGGATCGTTTTCTTTCGGTCGGTGGGACCCGCTTGCCCTATAGGACCCTCGCCGGGCTGCCCACCCTGGGAGGTCGAAATACAGGTGGAATACGAGGGGCTTATAGACGTAGTGACGGGGCCCGGCGTATCCGGGAATTAGAGTAGTTTGCGAAAAAAAGAAGAGCAATCTTTTCCAACCGATTAGAATAATAAAACATGTTTTAAGTAAACGTGAACAAATAACTGCATGTTGAATGAGCCTAAAGCACAAACACCTACCCTCCTTCCATTCCCAGACATCTGAACCTTCATGTCCTTTCCCCCGCAGCTCCGCACAAAGCTTGGTTTTGGGCACCGGGTCACCGTTTGATCAGTTGGGAAGAGTCAAGCGCATCGTCGGCTTGGCCATTTGTTCCGACTCCGGGTTTCAGAATGTCTGCATCGGCCGTAATGATGGGGATAACATCACTCCGCCTCCCGGGACCCCTCGGACAGAGCAACAGTGGAATCAGCCAGCAGACAGATGAGGTTACGACAGGAAGCACAGCTAAAACGGCCTTATGGAGGCTATTAAGAGTCACGGTCGGCCGCCAGCCTCAATCCCGATGGCACCTTCACCGTGGAAGAAGACGAGGATGCCAACCCCACTCTCGGTCGCCCTGATTACACCGAGGATGCCGCCACCCCACCTCCTATGGTGCCACTACGAGAAACCCATGCTCCTCGATTTTCGGGTCGGCCCGGCTCCCCGACCCATGAATTCCACAGGATCCGTATGCGGCCTCAGACGGCCTGAATCAGTGGGGGCAAAATCGGTACGAGAATGTCTTCATGGTTGGGGCTATCTCGGAATGCCACAGCCAATCGGGATCCCTCCTCGCCCGGAACCGATCAATCAGGACCCTCACGGCAACGGCCACGGTTCGGAATGCCGCCACAACTTGGTTGCTCCCTGGGGCCACAGTCGGGAGCCCCCTCACCGAACGATGCTAGTTCTGGTGCTCCTCACACAAATCCATTCCTCACTCAGACTTCTATGGGTTACCAAGCCTCCATCCCGGTGTCATCCGAATCACCAGGACCGCGCACCCCCGGGTGACACACCTTCACCACAAGCAGCCACGCAATTCAACAATCCGGGACAGCAGCCGCACTCAAGCCTACTTACGGGCCCCACTTTGGAAATCCAAGTTATCCGGCCACATCGGGGCTGCCCCACCTACTTTGCCAGCTGAAAATCAACAGCAAGCCGCAAGGTTCTATCCTTTTGCTCAGGCTCCTACTCATGCTCCCCAGGGTAACTCAGCCCCAGACGAGGTTTTCACCTACGTCCCCGACCAGCCGTTCCCTCCACGATCCGCTCTCCAGTGGTAGCTCCTCTCCTCTAGCTCAGCCACTAGCTTGAATGCCATGGTTCCGCCACAAGACCCTCATCCGGCCTGGTTCATGGAACAACACAAGGAAATGAAAGCGCGATCGCCGAACCGAGCTGCCAAGAAGTCTGCCTTCCGGCCTACAGACGGACTCCATTGTTCCCCTGCCCCACAAATTCGTGATGCCAAATCTGGATCTCTTTGATGGGACCGCATGTCCCACAACCCATTTGGACACATATACCTTGGCGATGAAAGCCAAAGGATGTACCAATCAGCGAGTTGGTGACTATTTCAGTCTATCCTTGAAGTCCGGTGCCTTAAAATGGTTCTTAGTTTGAAACACCGAAGCCGTAGGGCTACATGGGACCAGATTACCAATGCCTTCACGAGAAAAATATAAGGCCAACTTGGAATGGGAAACAAATAGGGTTGACCTCCTGAAACAACGGTGCGGCGTCTGATGAGAATAATGGGGACTTCTGAGCGGTGGAATGCGAAACTCGGTGAAATAGCCATCCCTCCTTCCGAAGAGGAACAATTGGACATCTTTCGGTCATGCTTGAAACCACATCGAGAGCCTCCCTCGGTCACTTCCCATACTCGGACTTACGGGCCATGGTTAACTCTGTGGCTAAGTTTGAAAAGGCCTACAATCGGCCAGGCTGCTGCACTGCCTACGAATATCGGGCTCCTCCTGCAAATACGCCCTGCTCTCTGCTAAAGGCAAAGAGATGATTAACTATGCGGGACGGGAATGTAATAACACGACTCCTTTTGCTCCCGGAAACCGAGCCCGAGCCGCGGGTCATAAATCTCGAAAACTTTGGAATGCCCCACGAATGACATCTTTAGGGGGTGGTGAAAGAAGGCTTCTTTGCGGCCTTTGGAGAATTTCCAACCCGAAATCCGAATGCTCCCGTGGATCTTACAAAGTATTGTGCCTTTCATCAAGCTCACGGACATCGGTAAACGGCAGTTGCTTTACTCGAAAAAGGCAATTCGGGCGCTAATAGAGCAAGGAAAGTTGGAAGGCCCAGGGGCCAACACGATCAAAAATCCGCTGCCACGGAACCATAATCAGGTGAATATGATTGAATGCGGAGAATCTTCACACGCCCGGGGAAGATGCGATGAAGGTCCCCGAATACCCGTGGCCAATCTCGTCGAGGATCACGAATTCGGATTCCCCCTCGGCCTCGAGGAAATCGAACGAATCAACCCATCTTGGTCTCATGTCGAGACTCCTTGCAAGAATACGAGGCCCGCTATTTCTCGGATAAAGGGAAAGCGATACCGAAGAAGCTGGGAACATTCCGCTCGAGAACATAGAGAGAACCATTTACAAGGTGGTTAGAACAATCGAGAAGAATCGAACAAGAAAGCTTCATGCGGGCGCTGTCTTGGGGCTTATCGGCCAGCGTGCAGAGCTAGTACAGCTTACGCAGAATTGGCTTTGGGAGAGCCGAATATGATCCGAAAACAGTGAAGAATAGGAAGAAGAGGATTCCTTCTATATCCTACACAGTGTCAAATACGTGCCACCCTCTCACTCTTCCCCCGCAATTTACGGGAGGAAAGGCTGAGTCCATTCCACTTAGGAATGGGAGCATATTCTGGCTCCCAAAGCCAATTTGCGAAGTGTACTAGCTCCGGGCGCTCTTGGCCTCTTTGTGATAAGCCCCGTACGGGCGCCCGCATGAAGCTTTCTTGTTCGATTCTTCTCGATTGTTAACCACCTTGTGTAAATGGTTCTCCTCATGTTACGGCGGAACGACCCAGTTCTTCGGTATCGGTTTCCCTTTATCGAGAAATAGCGGGCCTCGTATTCTTGCAAGGAGTCTCGACATAGAGACCAAGATGGATTGGTCGATTGTTCCTCGAGGCGAGGGGAATCAGACAGGGGATCCTCCAAAATGAGATTGGCTCGCTTGGTATTTGAGACGCTCATCGGCTGCCGAAGTATTGAACACCTCGCATTGTATATTCTGATTATAATTCCGTGACCGCTTTGATGCAACGTGAGGGTAGCTCACCGCTCGCTCCACGAGCCCAGTGCACCACCGGTAATTGTCGATAAAATGTGAGCACCAACTCTTTGTATCCACGAAACTGAATTTACTTGAAAGTACTCCA